>JASDQU010104309.1:36336-149490 GCA_032191745.1 Picea mariana | reverse complement strand
TCATGGTGATGATCCTAATGTTGCATGGTGATGATCTCAATGCAACATCTAAACTCAACTCAACTAGTCAAACTCAAGTGTCAACTGAAAGAGCATATTCTCCAGGTGGAATATTCTCCCCTAAAATATAGGAGACTAGATAATGACTAATTATGAATAATAAACAAGGAATAACCTTAGGAAAAATAAATCCTAGGTGTGTGTGAAGTAACTCCAACATAATTGATCCATCTAACATTCATCAATTAATTAGACATAGAGATGCATACATTCACTCACATAACACATGTTTTACAGTGGTTCACCCCCTCCTAGGCTACGTCCACAAAGATCTAGCTCTCAATATTTTATTATAGTTCATAAATATACCACGTCACATGTGTTTACATCCTTGGGTCTCTCCATTTTCCATAGGCTCCTCGATCCTTGCGAGGCTGACTAGATCGCACCATGCTCCTCAGCCTGTGATCTAACCCTCGGGATCGAGTCACTCAGTCCTTCCCCAGCTCACTGACTTAATGACTCATACAATTCTTACAACTCTCTCCCTCTCTGTCTTTTCATCTGTGTGTCTTCTTTTTTGTCATCTAGTACTACTTATTTATATCCTTGGCTCACCATCCATTTACAATGCATTACAAAAACCCTAACCCTAGCGTCGTTAGGTCTTTCTTGCATGTGTGCTTCACTTTCTTCTCTTTCCTGTGCCTCTTTTCCTTCCATCTGTCTTTTCCCTCTTGCATGCTTCCCCTCCAAAAATAGCCTTTCTTCCTAGCTAGGCATGCATCCAACACATTGTACAAACAATACATCCTTTATTTAAATAGAGTTACCCGAATCAAACCGGTAGAATTATTCTCCTACTCCTTTTATTACATGCTTGGACTCATCTCTAAGTTCCCCCTGAAGGGATGAACTCTTTTTTGTCAAATTTGTAAGAGAATTTTGGAAGTCGGTCATGTGCTTGGAAGCACCACGATCCACTAGCCAAATATCACTTTCTTGAGTGATGGTACCTGTGAGAGTTGAGACAAAGACATACTCTTCATATTTTTTTCCCCTTCTCTTCTTTTGAGATGTAGACTCCTCCACATATTTTGCATGTGCATGATGTTTTCTCTTTCCTTTCCCTCGAGTACACTAGTAAGCAAAGTTTCCCAACTTCTGACAGTTGAAACATCTAATATTAGATACATCCTTCTTGTTATTTGGAACCGATCTTCTATTTTTCTTCATACTGTTGTTTCTTCTTTCTTTCCTTTTCTTCACATGAGAAATAAGAAATTGGTTCTCTTCATCATTGGTATTCTACATCTTGGATGCCAATCTTGATTCTTCTTGGACACAGTCTGTCCACAACTTGTCAAATTTAGGCAATTTCCTTCTTGCACAAATTCCCTAAGAAAATGCATCCCAAGAAGAAGGAAATCCATTTAGAGTTGTAGTCATAAGATCTGCATGATCCATTGAATCTCTAATAGCTGCTAGTTGATCCTTGATCCAAGAAATCTTCATGAAGTAGGTAGCAATTGTATCTAACTTGTTCATCATCACATTTCTGAGTTGATGCCTTAGGGTTAGATTCCTGCTTGTATTCTTTCTTTCATATAGTCTTGTTAAGGCATAAAATATCTCTTTTGGTGTCTTCAATTATGATACATTAGGAATCAAGTGGTCCTTGATTAAATCTGTCAAGATCCTCTTGATATTGATCTCATTCTTCTTATACTTGGCCTTGGCCTCTTCCTCTTCTGGTTTTGGGAGAACTTTCTTGACATGATCCAAGAGCTCATTCTCTTCTATAATGAGAAGTATTATATGCTTCCATGATATGAAATTATTTTCTCCATCCAACCTATCTTCAACTCTCATACTGGTAATCATTTTTGCTTGTAGAAACCTTAGGCTAAAAAAAATCCCAAAATCTCAACCTTCTTAAAAATTCAACGCTAGGGTTTTAGGATATGCTCTAGGGTTAGGCAAGTTTCCTAGTAAAGTTTCCTTCTCAACATTGGTACTAGAAAACCACAACGACTGGAAATATTTGATCTTGATGGTGTCTTGCACTAGGTCATTTGGCTTCAACCCTCAGCTCTGATACCATGGTAGAATTTCTTAAATTTCTAGTAGAAATAGATTTACCAAAGTATTTTGATCTTCATTTAACATTCAGTAACCATATAATGAAAATATAAGCAGGATCTAGAAGAAAATATGTTACACATAAAAAATACTCACTTTGATAGTGTCGCAAGTGTCGTCGTTACAAAGGTCGCAAGTGTCTCATTTTGCTCACAAGTTCACAAGTGTCGCATGTTGCTCACAAGTGTCGCAAGTGTCAAAGAAAGCATGCTGCCATGATGCCTATGTCGTGCCTATAATGACATGAGAAGGACACTTGAAACACCTCAAACACTTGATTTGGAAGAGGAAAAATGAGTCAGCAGGCTTACAAACCTTTTGCCATCTGAAAGAACCTAAAAAACTGAGCTTTTGAAGGAGAGCGCTCCCCTATATCTCTTCTGGGAGAGCTGGTGCTCCCCCTTACACTGTCTGGGAGTGTTATAAAGCTCCTTTGGCCCTTTTGAGGGAGCGTTGGTGTCTTTAGGAGTGTTGGCGCCCCCCTTAAGCCTACTAGGGAGCACTACAGCGCTCTGATGGCCCTTTTGAGGGAGCACTACCTATTCTAGGTAGTAGTTAAGTTGTTGAAATGAATGGGGGAAGGATTCTTTCATTCTTGGGAGGTAGTTGGATTCGAATCCCTAGTCCAGCCATGATCTTAGGGCAGATCCTCAACTGAAGGAGGCAAATCCTCAACTTCCTCAAGGATATCTCAAGTGGTTAAAGCCTCTCCAAGGCTATATAAGTAAGCTTTCTAATGGTGAAAGAGGATCAGAAAGAAAGAATCACACCAAACTTATGATCTTATAAGTGGTGCTGGAACAGAGATGATTTGGCAGCAAGAGACCTATAATCTCATAGGGAGCAATCAGTGAAGCTATCATCAGTCGGATCGTGGATCTTTTGAGCAAGGGGTAGACAAGGAGGACTTGACAAAACTGTTGCAATTCATCCATGGCTGTAAGCAATGTTTTATCCTCATTAATATAATTTGTTTGGCATATTTCTTTCTAATTCGTGTTCAATCTCACATGAATTTGTCTCTTTAGTAGATAGACCTATTTTAGACTAATCTTGATAGAGTAGGAAGTAGTCGTACTTTGTTTGTCTACAGGGCTCATCGAGGAGCGAAAGATTGGAGCTCAACTCGAAGCATGCAGGGAAAAACATCGGTAAAAGGTACTTCTTTTCTCCTTCCTTCTCACACACTAGTCCACCTAGATCTAAAAGGAATTCAGTGACCATGATAAGCACTTTTTGTCTTAGAGTTAAGAGTCTATCTCTTTGAGGAGATCTACCTGTCCGCGGGGAGATTTTCCTTTAACAAAATAGACAAGCATAAGAAGACATAAAGATTTATCCTGGGAAAAACCCAACCAACTTTTCTTAGAGAGAATATTTATGATAATACAGTACAACCATGAACAATCTCTATTCACAAGACCAAAACCAGTAATGAAGAAACCATAGTAATAAGAACTTATCTCTTCTCCTTGTCAAACCCTAGAGAGAGTAGAGAACTGTGTCACAACCCTGGAGCAACTCTTCTAGAGGTAGCGCACAAGAGAAACCACCAAGAACCCCAGTTGCTACATCTCCTAGGGTTGCCTCATACTTGGGCCTCCTTTTCCTTCTTAGTTGAGATGATGAGATGAGTGACCGTGTGTTTAAATGAACAAGGCTTCACCTTTATTTATAGTCTTCAAGTCACTTAGCTGGGGCCGACTTCTCTTCCAGGAAATTCTATTTCCACTTTATTATTTTTCTGTGGGTTGAATTCTCTTCATGGAAATTCTGTTTCCACTTTATTATTTTCCTATGGGATGACTTATGTTCCGAGGTGTTCTTCAACTATTCAATGGTCTTCCTTCGACTTCTTGGAATCTTCCTTTCTAAGAAAATTTGTCCAGGAGGAAATACCTCATACTGCTACAAAAACATCAACAAGGTTTTCAATTAGGGTCTCTTTGGCCTCTTTAAGGGAGAAGGGTGATCATGTTGAGGGGATATAATGAGGTCAATCAATGACTATCACACCAAGTACCAGTGGACATGTCACATCAAGAGTGTTACCATGGAATCGGGTGGTTGTTGGTACATGGAGGAATCCATGCAATCATGAGAGAAGGATGAACTAATAAAAGGATCTATCCATCATTAGCCTAAATGTCAAGGGAGTGTCAAGATTTCAAAAGGAAGATATTGATTATTCAAGTTAGTACTCTTCTCAAATTATTTTTATTCACCCTACTACTAGTCCAATATCAGAGGTTGGAGGTGAGGAAGAGAGGGTTAACAAGTGTTCTTTTGAGAAGTTTAAGGTGACTACAAGATTGAGCAATATCAAGCTTCAAGGAGAAGTAGCGTCAAGACATTAATACTTTGGCCTTGTTTGAAAGGGTGGAATTGCTTGTGATATTTTTCCTTATCAAAATTGTTTTTTTAGTAATATTATGGTTGTTGGGCTCTCACCCATTAGCAAATGAGAAAAATAGTGAAAAGGGGGAAGGGATTATTGTATTTGAAAGTGTTAGACATTAAAAGAAGAAGAAAAAATATTGCATGGAGTTAGGGAATGGGGGAATAAAATTGGTGTTAGGAGAAGATGTGGTCTTCAATTAGGTGTTATTGTATCAAGAAATGAGATTGATAGGGAGATTCCATGGGATGAAAATAGCAAATAAAACGATATTTTTCCTTACTTTGGATACAGGTTGGACAACCTTTATATTCAAGAGTAATAGGGACTGTTACACAAATTTTGTCACAACTACTTATACTGTCTATTCTATGACACCTTAAGAAAATAATAATTTGGAAGGAGATGTTGTCACAGGGGCAGGCCCAGGGTTCAATGCTTCAACAACGCACCAACAAAACCCTAACTACCGACCCTTTTGGCAACACCTACGAAGCAGATGAAGTATCATCCGAGGTAGAGGCAGGGGTGGTTGCAGGACTTCAATGTCTGCAACCTTTGCTGGGACACAAATCTGTGATTACAATACTCTAACAAAGCACTCAACAGTTTTCATTCATTAGTACTTTACCTTTGTCTACAACATAGATAAACCCTTATTACAACGCAGTGCAGTATTCAACAATATTCAACACATTCAAGCACTAAGCACATCAACATAGATAAGATCTAGCATATCATTCACATCATTAGGCACTAAGCTATCATATTCATCTAAGTATACATCATTGCACTAAGAACTAATCAAATGAACCATAAAGCAACCATAATGTACAAAGAAACCATAACACAAGATATACATGGTTCACCCCCAGCCTGAGGATACATCCACCAACTCTTCATCATCTTTATTATCTTCTGTCAATCTTCTACATGCACATATCCATAAGGTCCTACTCCGCATAGGACAGGAGATCTCTGTGCACCTCGCCAGATCCTCCTTCCCCGAGCTAGGTTACGGCACAAAGCCTTTACACAATCTCTTACAGTCACTTGCACTTAGCCTTGCAAGTCTCACACAATATGCACAAAGCATGTACAACTATCACTTGCACTTAGCACATTGGCCTTCACTTGCCCTTAACATCACACCCTTTTGTACCCTCTACTTACATCACCTAGATTTCTATTTATACATTACAAAATGGGCCTAAACATGGGTAAACCCATGGGATGACATCCCCATACCCGTTACATAATCCCTAATGCAAAAAATCCCTAAAAAGGGGCCAAGATCCTGCGATCTCCACTTCGATAGCCTGTTGAAGTCCCAAAATAGGTCAAACTTGACCAAGGATCTCCAAAACTTGGTCAAGGGCCAACAGACCCCTAACACTCACCTGTGACTTGTCCTGAGTCACTCTGATCTGGGTAGCTCTACTTCAAAAGCCTCGAGCCTGGCTCGAGCTGCTTTGACCTGCTGCTTCACCAAGGCCTCTTGCTCGACGAACTCTTGAATAACTGCCTCGTTCATAGGTCCCTCTAGGCGTTGTTTGACTGAAGTGACTACTTGTTCCAGCTCTGCTCCTCCTCCTTCAATCTCTTCGAACAGTTGGAAAGCTGCATCCTGGACTGGTTGGAGCCTTTGAGTCACTTCCATGACTTTGCTCTGTATGGCATGGACGTGTTGTTGAATAGTGCATTGTTTCTGGGATCGTTTCATTCTCTCAACTACTGACAAGAGCTTCAACTGTGCCTGTGCCATCGTTTCTTGCTGCTTTGCCTCCTAGAGCTGTGACTCCAGTGTCTTCAGTTCAGGGTCCTCAGTAAGTCGCTCATAAGTCTGTGCACTTATACTGCTAAGCTGTTGACATTCAAAAGCTAATGCTATGATCCTCTCAACTGCACTCCAGACAGTGGATTCTCTTTGGTCTCGCACGTCCCACAGAGTACTTGGTACCGTTTGTAGCTCTAGATATGCTATTCTCTGTTGAAGCTGCTGGATGGCTTCAACAAGCTGTGCTACTTGATGCTCCACTAGGTCTTCCTCCTTTTTCTCTAAGCCCTTCAGAGAGAGAAGTGCTCTGTTGACTGCTTATTTTACTCCAGCTTGCTCTGAGAACAACTATTCTTTCTCATGCTAGATCTGCACCTTTTCCTCTTCAAACTTTGCTTGGAGGGTAGCCTTCTCCTGCTACGCAACCCTGCATTTCTCTATTACTTCCTCTTGTTCTTACTTCAGGGCCACTGTGGCCTATTATTTTTCTTCCTGTGCACGACGAAGGCGAGCTTCAGTCACATCGTCTAGTTTGCGGAGTTGGGTAGGATCATCTCCCAACTCTGTTTCTTCTGATGGCGGGGGTGTAGTGGACACTGAGCGGCTGGAGTGAAGGGCCTATTATAACCCTCGCAGTTCTGCTTCAATTTTTTCATACATGGTTTCTTTCTTCGCTTCATTTCTCTGCAAAATATCTTTTGAAGCATCTGATACAACTGTGATGATGAAATCGAAGTCATTGAGCATGAGCACAGTTTGCAGCTTGGTCTTACTAGCTTTTGACTTCTTCCATGATGTGGGTATCGGGGGAAAAAACTTTCTTTTGTGATATGGCTCTGTGTCATCACGGGGATTCTGTGGCGGTGTTACTTTGCCTGGATTTTGCTGATATTCTTTTCCATTGTTCACTAATTTATCTACTTCGTCATCACCTCCTCCTCCAGGTGATTCTGAAATAGTTTCTTCTGATGCATTGCTTAGCTGTTGGACTTCTTCTGTCTTCTTCCTTCTGCTAGTTCTAGGTGTATCATGCCCTTCACGAGTGATCACCAGGCTTCCGATTAGTTCGGGATTAGACAGTTCTGTGGGGTCAATAGGGATAAGGAGCTCTGTAGGCCACTCCTTAGTTATTTCTTTTAGGTCCTCCTCTATGAGTTTGTAATAAGTCTGTAGTACTTCTTTGTGTTCATCTCTGCGCACAGTGATGTAGATAAAATGTCTGTCTGTGTGGAACTTCACAAATGGCCTGAACCTATGCAGGGTATTCAACATTATACGAGGGACAACCTCAATAGCCCTCTTTAACTAGAGGTAGTTGGTGTGGAACACTGTGTTTGATTGCCATTGTTTTCCCATATCGCTCAAATACCATAGCGAAGTGAACTTCGCAGATAAGGGTTTAGATGGCTCTAGTTTAGGGAAGGTTGCACCTTCCAACATCTCCCGAGCTATGAACACGATGAGGATCAACAACCAACTAAAATGGAACTCATAGGCCTGATCCTGAGCTTCGTGGCAATATTGGTTAAGTACTTTTCCCAATTCATCTGTAGCCCCTCCATTCATTTTCCTGTGAGGTCAACAACAAACCTTGTGACCTGCGTGGGTCTGTTCTTCTGGATTATCTTACCAACAATCAACTGGAAAGAAAGGCGCATTTTTCCAGTCTGTATGGAGGCTACCTTGTAGCCTCGCTTCCCCTTTTCCACATCGTCGTATGTATGTTTAATCCTCTACGCCAGGGCGTGATCTGCAGCTTTCCCTAGGAAAAATTCTTGCGATTCTTGTCCCTACATTCTTAATTTGGTGATCTGATGGATCAATGTTGGATCGATAGTGATGCATCTGTATAGCCACAAATAATTGCCATGGAAGCTCGATAGTAGGATATTAACGCACGTGTTAACCTACTGGTGCCTTCCAAAATGGGGTATTTTCATCACGTTTAGGTAGGTGGTCTACGCGAGGTCCATAGTCCATGGTTGGGGGATTATCCTCGACTTATTCCCCTTCGTCCTAGTCAAATACTTCTGAGGAGCGAGCATGCTGAAGTTCTTGTGATCCCCTAGGTTAAAGTCATTGATCTTTAGCGTCATGATATTATCCAGTTGAGGCTTGCCTGTACGTATCCCCTTCTCGAGGTACGCAGTAACCGAGGTGTAGTTGAAGTCCCTTGGGAAACTGTCACAATTCACTATGTTGGCTAGAGGTGGGATGTAGTCGAGCAGGATGGAAGAGATTAACTTCATGTTCACCAAGTCATCTCTATGCTTGGTTATTTTCTCATCTGCAGCTCGGGATGGTCCAGATCCACGAGTATTCGAAGGGGAGGCTTGCAATCCTCTCGTCAATGAAGCTTGAATTCCGACGAACATCACCTTCTCAGCCATTAGATCGATTAAAATTTCCTCTACTGAATTTTCCACAGCACTGAGCTCGTTCGACATCCACCCTCGAGATCGGATATCTCAGGCTGATGAACAATTTCTCAATGTAATAGAATGGATGGAAAGGTCTCAATAAGCACAACACAATAACAATGAGTTCTCTTGTTGGCTCGGATGCAATTCATGAAAGTGTGCTTGGCACAACAGTCGATGGAATAAGTAGACATCAATGTAACGAATCCTTCATCAATGCAGTCATGCCCATTATGACACGGTCCCAACGTTTCGATGGCGAGATTTCTTATCATAATTGTTGTTCTAACCATTCAGGAATGTAAATCTAACGGTTATAATGCCTCCAACAGTCATATCGCTTTGCCATGGTGAATTGCCAATATGAGTTGCTATGATATTCCGGCGAAGTTTGAATTCTGGAGACCTTCCTTCTGTGAAGTCTTCTCTGGAACTTCCTGTAATTTCTCTAAATTTTCTTTCTTCTTGTTGAGCTTTCTAGCCTTCTTCCCTATGATCTGTGTTACAGGGTTTCTCTTCCCATTCTGATTCTTATCTCCTCTTGGCATAGTAACTTTGCGCTGTTGATGTTCTTTCATAGGGTTCAAGGCCAATACTTCTCTGTCTGGGGTAGGTGCTCTACTCTCTTGTACAGACAGATGTTTCAGGTCTGCTTGTGTTCTTTCAACTTCGACATCTAGATTTCTGGTCGTTTTGGCCTACATGGGGGAAATATTTTCCAGGATCATCGTTAACTTCTGGAACTGGCCAACAAATTATGGGTTTTGGACAAAAACCTCCTAGTTTTAATCAACAATCTCCTCCTAGATTTAGCCAACAACCTCCTAGTTTTGGTCAACAATATCCTCCTGGATTTGGACAAAAACCTCCTATTTTTGGTCAAAAATCTCCTCCTAGATTTGGACAACAACATCTTGGTTTTGGTAAACAATCTCCTCCTGGTTTTGGTCAACAATCTCCTCCTAGATTTGGCCAACCGCCTCCTGGTTTTGGTTAATAATATCCTCTTGGATTTGGCCAACAACTTGTTCCTGGATATGGTTAACAACCTCCATTCAAAGTTTCTTTTACTAAACAAATGATACCTACTATTGGTCATCAACCTCCTTCTGGTGGATCATCCCCAATAGGATTCATGCCACCCTCAGGTGGTCAAATGTATGGGGGAATTCCTTTCCCTGGAATGGAAAGTCAACAAAACATTCATCAAACTAGTGGAGATAGTGGTACTCAGGTACTTACTGGACAAACTTTCCAAGGATATAATCCTTATGCTATTGGTACTCAAGTTCCTATGGGACATCCATATTTTCAACCTTATTATGATCAAATACCAATAAAATCCATGAATCCTCCATAGGGGTATCAACCATATCAAGGGGTCTATCCTTATGCTACTTATTAGAACCCTTCTTACCAACAACCTGCCCTTAATGTCCAATTACCATTTTTGGAAACTTTGGACTTACCAGACCTATCTCGACTTACCAACGATCCAATCTACCATTTTCTTACTTTGCTTCATATACCTGCTAAGTTTCCCAATGGCATCCCTAAGTTTGATGGAAAACCTAGAGAAGACCCATTAACTCATGTCATGACTTATCATTTATGGTGTTCTTCCAACTCTTTAAATGATGATTCTATTTGTTTATGTCCTTTTCAGCGCACACCCACTGGTAGTGTCACTAAATGGTACATAGAATTAAAATGAGGAACTTTCCATACTTTTTACTCTTTGGCTATGGATTTTTTAACCCATTTCTAGTTGCCAATTTGTTATGAAACTGACACCGAACTTTTAACATATTTACGACAATCGACATCTACCAACATTTTAGATCACATACATGAATGGCGACGTTGATGTTGTTCGATTAAAGCTGGAATCCCGAATCAATTATTAGTTGATTGGTTTACCAAATATTTTCTACCTCCTATCACTCATGATGTTGCGATGGGGGGCATCATAACCGAAGAACATGCTATTGCTCGTGCTCAATATTTAGATCTCTTTTATTCACAATCCGACACTTTGTACGGTTTAATTCCCAACACTCTTAGACCTTCAACAAACCCAACTTCTGTCTATACTACCACATCACACGTCGTTGATGGTGTGGTTGGTTATGTCACTCAAGAAATTAAGGGTAAACCTTCAAATCAATCTAAATTTACCCCCAATACCACTCAATTTACTACCACTACTACTTCTCCTATTTCTCCAGAAAAAACTTATGAGATTAACAAAGTTCAAACCACTACATCCAGTAAGGATCGATCAACCAAAAGTAAGAAAAAGGGAAAAGGTAAAGCTAAACAAAATGCCCAACAAAAGGAGAAACTAAAAACACCACCTATTGATGAGCCACATAAACAAAAAACCTAAGTATCCATGCTTAATTTGTGAAGAGGACCGTTATACCAAGGATTTTCCACATTGAGCAAATGTTAATCATTTTCTTAAAGGAACTTCTATGCACCTGTGGTATTAACCAATCCTTTTCCCACTCAACAAACTCAAATGATCACTCAAGATCAACCCTCTGTGTCAAATAACTCTTATGTATTTATGTGTACTACAGATAAAGATAAATAAGTGACACTTACTACACGAACCAAAGACTATTCGCCTACAACCGAGAAGGTTAATGATTAACCTTCCCCGTCTGCTCCACCCCCTTCTAGTCCTTTGCAAATTGATAAACCCAGAACTCACACAATGATTCGACCACCTCCCAAAGGTGTTATTCGAAAGTCATGTTTTAATCCGCATGCATGAGTTTCTCAAAACTACAATACTGTGGAAGATTTAGCTCAAGCACCCTATGCAATGCCGACTCTCGAAGTTCTTCAAAGTTGCCCTGCGCAACGAAAAGAAATATTGCCATATATAGGTGGATTTGACCCTAATGATTCGAATACAATATCCTTTGACTTGGAAACTCATATTCCAAGACTTCCTCATCAACTTGTGTTTCAAATACAAGTTCTCATACGAGATAAGACAATTTTTCGTACTGTTATTGATGAAGGAACCTCGACTTGTGTGATGTCTCTTAGCTGTTGGAAAGCTATTGGCTCTTCGTCCATCAATCAATCATCTAATACATTAAAGGATTTTGATGGTAGAGGATTTAAGCCATATGGAGTTATTAATTCATTACCAATTGTATTGGAAGGTAAGTCAGTCACTGTTGAAGTTGAAATAGTTGATGCTTCGCTAGACTACAATCTTCTCTTGGGACGTAGTTGGGTCTACGCCATGTCTGTCATAGTTTCTACCTTGTTCCAAGTACTACATTTTCCCCATCAAGGAAAAATAGTTACAGTTGACGAACTTGCCTATTTTAATTCTGATTCACGTGTTGGTAGTGTAACTTTGGTAGAAAACATCTCGTCCTCCTCCTATGAGAATGTTGGCATGGGTGTTTTAAAAGATTCAGCGTTATTAGGAACTTTTCCACTACCACCACCCAATATTTCTCCTTCTGTCTCCCAAATGAATATGATTTCAACAGATATTGGTAAATCCATTGGTTCATACGATCCATGGGTAATTCCTACTCCAAACGAATATGATAATTACGGTGACTGAATGCCACTTAGCCCAATGGAATTGGTTTATGAAGTCATCCAATATACCTCTGCATCTCCTTTTTATGCATCTAATCAAATGAGTCCAATCTTAGATGAGTATTATCACTCTATCTGGCTTACCTCCCTCACTTCCCCTTACCCATTCAATGATATTTTTCCCAGTTATAAAGGTATCATGGAGGTTATGTCCTTAGAGGAGACTCCTTTGGATGATGGACATCATCGTTCCTCCTTTTTTCTTAGACCTGAACTCGAGACTCGTTCTACGGTATCTCTCGATCCTCCCATTCCTATATTCCCTTATAATGTTTTATCTGAGAGGAATTTGGGATTGTTTTATGATACTATTCCTATTGATATTTCAATCAAACCTGGAATTGTGGAAAACATTCATATCGGTGCTTCTTGTTCTCCTGAAGAAATTAACGTTTATAGAGCACTTTTCAAATAATTCCACAATGTTTTTGCTTGGTCCTACAAAGAAATTCTTGGGATTGACCCAAATATTGTAATTCATGAGATTAAGACATATCCTGGAGCCAAGATTGTCTAGCAAAAGCTTCATCCAGTTCACCCTAGAAAAGTCGTTGCTCTCAAAATGGAAGTTGAAAAACTTCTTAAAGAAGGTTTCATCTATCCAATGCCTCTTACTAATTGGATTTCAAATATTGTCCTGGTCAACAAGAAACAAGGCACTATTTGTGTATGTGTTGATTACCGTGATATCAATAGGGCTTCCCTAAAGATGATTACCCAACTCCTTTCGTGGACCAGATCTTTGATGATTGTCTCGGCAATGAAATTTTCTCCTTTATGGATGGTTTCTCAGGTTATAATCAGATAAACATACTTCCTTCAGATCAACATAAAACTTCTTTCATATGTCCTTGGGGTACCTTTGCTTATAAGAAACTCCCTTTTGGACTTAAAAATGTTGGCGCTACTTTTCAAAGAGCTGTGTCTTACGCTTTTCATGATATTAAGAATATTGTTCAACCATATCTTGATGATTTTCCTACACATTCTATGCAACATCATGATCATTTAGCCCATCTTCGTGCGATTTTCCTTAGATGTTGGTTCTACAATATTCGCTTAAATCCACATAAATGTGTTTTTTGTGTGGAATCAGGACATCTCCTTGGTTTTATTGGTTCCAAGCAAGGGATCCATGTTGATCCTTTGAAGATTGAGGCTATTGTTAATCTGCCTCCTCCTTCAACATTACCCCAACTCCAAAGTTTTCAAGGGAAAGAAAACTTTTTGCGTTGATTGATTCCTCATTATGCAAAAATAACTAAAGGTTTCATTTGTCTACTTAGGAAAGGGGTTCCTTTTATATGGGACGACATTGGGCAAAAATCCTTTGAGGCTCTCAAACATGCGCTAACCCATACATCTTTATTACACACCCCTTATTATAGTCGTGACTACTTTCTATACCTTGTTTCTTCTAACAATACCATTGCTATGGTACTAGTTCAATAGGATGATTCACACGATGAACATGTGATTTACTATCTGAGTAAAACCCTTGCTCCAACTGAGGTCAAATACAACCATGTGGAAAAATTGGCTTTCGCTACTTTTCAAGTAGTCCAACGTTTTCTTCATTATATTCTCCTTCACAAAACTACTGTTCTTTTCGATTGTAACCCCATGCAACATATATTGACTCATCAGGTGCTTGGGGGAAAATATTCCAAATGGATTGTCATCCTACAGGAATTTGATTTAGAATTTGAAAGAGCAAAATATCAGAAATCCTTAGTTTTTGCGGAGTTGATTTGTGACCTTCCTTCTCCTGCAACATAGAGTTTGACAGAAGAGACCATTCCTGATGAATCACTTATTCTGATCAACTCTTTTGACCTGTGGTATGGGGATATTATCATCTATCTCCAAACTCAAACCTTTCAGCCAAATTTGTCTAGTATGGATCATCGTCGTATTTGATACCAAGCTCGCCAATATATCATTATTGCTAATACCCTTTATCGTTGCAATATTGATTCTATTTTTCGAGGATGTATAACACACAAAGAAGCCAAAAGAGCACTTAATGATTGCCATGCTAGCATGTGTGATGGTCATATGTCTGGATATGCCACCACACAAAATATTTTGAGGGCAAGATGCTTTTGGCCATCCATATTTAAATACGGTATTCATGCAGTCCAAGAATGTCATGCATGCCAAATTTAATATCGGAAATCACATGCACCTCTTGCTCCTCTTCATCCTGTAGTTTCCGCTAGTCCCTTTGCCAAATGGGGCATTGAATTCATGACATGTACCCCTCACTTGGCCAGGGGGCATGGATACATCATTGTTACTATGGATTATTTCACTAAATGGGCCGAGGCGATGCCTACATTCAATAATACCGGGAAAAATACAACACTTTTTGTTTTTAACCACATTATCACTTGTTTCAGTGTGCCCCAAGCTATTGTCACTGATCATGGCACTCATTTTCAAAATCATATGATGGTGGAATTAACGACCAAGTTGGGTTTACGTCATGAAAACTTAACTCCTTATTACCTGCAGGCCAACGGTCAAGTTGAAGTAACCAACAAAACTTTGACCACTATGCTTCATAGGATGATAGGGATTCATAAGACGAATTGACATACTTTTCTATTTTCAACATTATGGGCATATCGTACTTTAGTTAAAACAACCACATGTTTCACTCCATTTCAGCTTGTTTATGTTTTATAAGCCGTGCTACCTATCGAGTGTGACATACCATCCTTAAAGTTAGTTGTTGAATTACTTCCTAACACAACGAACGAGGAAGAACGTTTTTTGCACTTGACTTGACTAGATGAAACTCGTAGTGATGCCACTTTGGCTAACAAAACTCATAAGAAATGTGTCAAAGCTCAGTATGACAAGACTATTAAACCTCATGTTTTTTATGAAGGTGACTTGGTTCTTTTGTATGATCAGGATCAAAATATTATAGGAGCAGGTAAATTCGAACCTTTATGGCATGGCCCTTACATTGTCAAATGTGTCTTAGCAAAAGGGGCTTATGAGTTAGTTGATTATTATGGTGCTCCTTTAGGTGAGCCTCAAAATGGGCTTTACCTTAAAAATTACTATGCTTAGAGTCATTCTACATTCGTGCTTTGTATATATTGTACCATTATTTGGTGTGACCTTCTTTTCTAAACTTTTACGTGATTTCTGTTTACTGCTTATCATGCTTTGTGCTTGGTTTGCAGATGTCGACGTTCTCTCTACCTCATATGGGCTTTGTTGATGGTGTTAGTCGTAGTACTCAGAACCTCGCATCTGCGATGTGGGTTATCTATACCTCCATTGACGAGTTGATATGTTTACATGGCATATGTCTTGATCACGCAACTAATAATATTGCAGAATATAGTGTAATAATTAAACTATTATCCGAAGCCATTTCACTTGGCATTCATTGTTTAGTTGTTCGATTGGATTCTCAACTCGTGGTACGACAATTGGATAACATTTATTCTATTAGAAACCCCATGCTCTTAAGGATATTTTTATGAGTACATCTCTTTGAAAGAAATTTTGATTATTTAGAATATCAACACATTCCGAGATATTTAAACACGCTTACAGATGATTTAGCAAATTATGTGTTAGATAGAGATTTGTGTCATTTATAAAAACACATACAAATTATACACACCATAAGAATAGAAATAGAAATCATTTTTTGTATTAAAGTTTTAAAAAAGAAATTGTTTTTAAAAAAAGATTACAAAAAGTATCGAAGCTTGTAGCTTTTTAAATCATAAAGGTCGATGGTTAACATGACCACTAATAAATCCTAATGATGGTGATCGTGGTAATACATGACCTTCTAGGCCATGCATCAAAGGAGACGAGCTATCGGTCCTGAAACTCCGACAGTGTGGCACTGGACCCTATGCGGCATATCATCAATCTGTACATTCGTGATGTCCATAGTCAACCTCTCGAGGTTGTGCTCGATCTCTCCAATCTCATCATCAAACTCCTGATTTGGTACCACCATGGCATCGATCTCACCCCATCGCTGGATAGGTGAAGCCCCATATGGTCTCGACTGACCAATGTCTGCATTTTGAAATCTAGTTAGCAACCATACAAATAAAAAAATACAACATTTAAAGAAAAATATTTTTTCTTTATTTTTACCTGCATCACCCCACTGGTTCCCTTTTGGGAGAACAAGATCTGAGTCTCTTTGGAAGTTTACCCTTGCATATGCATCCTCAATCATAATGAGCTAGGTCTTCAACCATTTGAAGAAGGAACGATCATAAGACACAATTGATCCACCACCATGGAGGGCTATCATCTCTACGCACCTCTTCATACATGGATCTTGTGGGTTAGGATCTTGTTCCCATTATTTGTTCTGAAGACACATGGTAGGAACCCTCTCCAAGAAAAAGGACATCAAAATGGATCCATATCCAAATTGTTTCAACTGATCAATTTTACACTTGGTCAGTTGATCCTTCATGTTTTCCAGCAATCCCCCACACCATTTAAACACGGTAGTGGCCATACAGTCAATGCCATACTGCATCTGAGCGTTGGTATCCAAATGGAGCGCTTGACTTCTAGCTACCCGTACAATGGTAAATAATATTGCCCTTAAAGGGAGATCTCTCACATCATGGATTGGGATCTTTCCGCTGACTTTACTAGCCCCTAGAAAACAATGGTCTCTCACGAGAGTCTTAGTTTTCACTCTCTCTCCTCGAAACTGGATAGAGAAACCCTTTGACCTCGCCTAGATAATCTGGTCAATAAATATATATCTTCTATCTCAAGAAAAATATCATGGGCCCCGACCTTAAAAACTTGATCGTTAGGATCCCACATCTTCACTATATGTTCTAGAAGAGGAACCCGAGCCCTCATACCATTGAGCTTAAAAAACTTCAACAATCCACAGTTTCGAAGGGAGGCCATTGTATTTATATCATTAAGAGAAATTTTATCTTCGATCTCATGCTCTCTTTCCCTCCATTCCAACATTTTGTTTAGCTAAACAATTGTAAACAACATAAGAAAGCCTCAACCATTCTCAAAATTCAAAATTTATGGGTTCTTCTTACCCTATTTTTAAGAAAATTTTGGCTTTTGTGCTTGTCACTCTGCGTTTTTAAACACAAAGCAATGTTGTAATGCTTCTTGACAAAGAATACAGTGATAAATTCGTTTGTCGCAGTCCTCGTTTAAGGCTACCAGCGACAACCTTGTTGTGCGATTTAGGGCTTGGTTTAGAAACCATAAATGCCTAGAGACTGAATAAAATACTTTAAAAAGATAAAATTTGGAAGGAGAGGAAGATAGAACTATCTTGGAATAGACATAACTAGATTTGGTTTCCTGGATCGTCCATAATCAACTCTTGAAATTCAACACAAATAGACTATTTCTCCAACTCCAAGTGGTTAAATGGTAAAATGGTAAAATGGTAAAAATGAATGAGTTTTGCTGCTTTCTGACCTAAGAGAATATTCTTTGGTATATTCTTTTCAATATGATTAACCACTTTTGTATAGTTCCAAGTGTTATTAATACTTTTGTTTGATTTTGTGCAGCTAGGGACATTCATACGAAACATGGAGCTAAGGTGATATATTATTTTTATCGTTTTCTAAGGAAAAAACTTTAAAAAATTAAAAAACAAAATTTAAAGGGACTCTTTTAAGCTCTTTTCAAAACCCTATTAAAAACAAAAAGATTGTTGAGTGAACTTGCTTTCTTTCACACTCGTTAAAAGGTTTGAAAGGGCATCTTTCGGGTGGTAGTTTACCCCTTTTTTAACGTCGTTAGACTAAATACGAAAAATGTATGCTCTAGGAGTACATCCGTATTCGCTAGAAGAGTTATCCCCTAGATTATTTTATACCTTTTCAGACTTGGGAGACTAAACTTTATGAAAAAGGATGTTTTGAAGTTTTCTTTAAGTTTTTTTCAAACTCTTTAAATATGAAAAACCACCAAGTTTACTTCATTTGGACTCGTAAAATCTACAATGAAAGACCCATATGGGACCGAACCACTCCTTCCTAGGGTTCATTAAACATACTCAGAGGGAATTTTTCGAAGGACAAACTTACACATCAACATTTGTTATCCTCCTCAAGCTCATCAAAAAATAAAGAGGTACTTGCCAAGCATGGTGGGGGGAATTTGGGAAGGGAATCTGCATTTTAAATCCGTATTCATGGCAACAATCACTCTCGAACATGACATCTTCTACCTTTTTGTGTCAAAGTTGGGAAATCTGGTTGTCTTCTGTCGATCATGCCTTGGGAACCTATATATTACCTTGTGATATTCATCAAGTCAGTGCTGCCAAAACCTTTGTTATGCCAATGTTCGAGAGAAGTTCAACCAAATCCTTCTATTATCGTCACTCCTTTTTGTAGTCATTTATGCCTTCGATCTCATTGGCCATCCCTGAGTCAGTCCTAAATTTTTTTATTATGAATTATCACTACAAATTATTTTGAGTCTTGTTTCATGTCATTGATGGGGGATACATCAAGGCCCTCCTACGCTAAATCACTTCTTGTCGATTACAAATCATTATTTAGGAAGCTGATTTAGAATCTACGTTAGTACCTTGGAACTTGCATTCCCTAATCAAAAGTATCCTTGCTTTTGACAAGGGTTTTTGTTATTGACCTTTGATCCTAAGATTTATTTGAATGTTCAACTTCAAATCATCAATTCACATTCAAAGGATTGTACTTAAAGTACCATGAGAGTCATTAACATCAATGGTGATCTCTCTCACACTCATTAATGATATACATCAATGACCGATAATCAAGTGGTTTCTACAATGTTCGACTCCAAAACATCTATTCACATGGTTAAAATCATACTACATAAATAGGAACGAGGTGAATACCTTGGGGGATTCTCTTTTGATTTGAATTTCCCAGGTTGCGATGCAAAGTATTCAGAGTAATGTTGTCACATAGATCCACATTGTATTGATTCATGGCTATGTTCTTATCATAATTCATAGATCCATAGTGTATATTCTGGTGACTATGAGTTCCTTAAATCATAGCGATATGGATCCACGATGTATTCTTGGTGGCCATGTCATTAGTAAATGATAATCATGGATATGCAATGTATCAATCAACAACCATGCTTAGACTCTCTTATATTCTGAGTATATGGATGCCTACCTCAGTGATGATAAAATATTGTACTGCATTTTTCCTTGTGTTTTGATAGGTCTCTAATCGACGTGTTCTTTGTTTCAATACCCATAAGGAAAAGTATTTCAACTATCAAACTTTCTAGCTTCATACTTTGGGGGGCATTCTGTTACACAACATTTTGTCGTAGTTGATTATACTATCTATCCTCTGACACCTTAAAAGCATACTAATTTAGAAGGAGAGTTGGGAAGAAGTCTTTTGGAAACAAGCAACTCTAAAAAGTCCCTAAATTAAAGAATTGGTGTTGGTTGTACTCTAGCAGCGAGAACTCTACTTGTCGTAGTCTGCATCGCTACCAAGTCAGATAATGTCACTTTTTTCTCAGATATAAGGGTGTGTCAACCTTTCATACGTGGGAAAAAGAAGAGATTCTCGAAACTTCTAGAAGAGAAGCTTCAATGATGATTTGTTTACCAATCGATGTGGATCTCACCTGCCTCTCCTAATTTGGTGAGATCCTAACCTCTTCATGACTTCCTCTCTACTCTATAAAAGAGGCAACTTCCAAAGGAAAAAAAGGAGAAAAATAGAGGAATAATGAAATTATGGTGAATTGAGAAGAGATCCAGATTTGTAATTGAGAGTTTGTGAATCTCACTTTGGCCCTAAGAGATTTAGTTGTGCTAAAATGTTCTAGTGACAATGATGAAATCTATGGAGGATACGAGGGCATTGAAGCATTGAAATGTTGGAAAAAGCTCATCAACACTAAGGCACCAATTTTAAGGTGTTTCCTTATTATTTAAGACAGTGATACATTTTCCTTTCCTAACTAAGATTGTCAATGATCTTTGTGTGTATTTCTCCTTGGCTATTTACATAGGTTCATTGAGATGTATATATATTGGTTGCTTTCACTATTTTGTTTGTTCCTCTTTCATATCTCTACTTTTATGAAACATTTAATCGAGAATTTGGAGTTACAACTTGTGAGGACAAACAACGATTTAAAAAAGTTATGAACTTATATCTTTTATGTTTCTTTCGAACCTAAGGAAAAGAGTGTATTTTATTTCATTTTGTTCTATTTTTAGGTGCCCGAACTAGGGAGATTGGTCTATGTCTGCATTCACTAATTTATCCACAACAGGGACATAGAGAACATCAAAAAGGGAAATGTGTACTATGATAGCTCAGTTCTTTTCTTAAAATAATGGACACCTTGTTTTGACCCACGAAAGGAGAAGATAGATGTTTTTCTCATTTGGGTAAATTTACCCTATCTACCATTAGAACTCTAGGATGAAAGAGTCTTTGGGGCCATTAGAGAAAGGTTGTGTCATTTCCTAGATATTGAAGAGAAGACTATTAGGTGGAAGGAGGTGACTTCTATGATTAAAAAATATTATTGTGAGGGATGAGCTTTCAAATAGAAATTGAACTATATGAACATTCCTTTTGGTGCACAATATGTAAAGATAATGGTCATCTGAAGTGCTCTTGTCTTTCTAAAGATTAGGAGGAGGAGGAGGAGGAGGAGGAGATTCTAGTTGGTAGAGGAGGTGCTTCAACAAAGTGACCCATAGAAGAGGAAATACTTGGGGATGGACTTAGTATCTCCAATTAAATGGATGGAAATTTGATGAACAGTTGTAAAGATACTCTCAAGATATGGCCTCCATAATTTTAAAGGACCTAGCCAAAGCAAGGGATAACATATTGAACATAAAAAAATACCACTAATTTTGATCTAATCCAAGAGATTCAAATGATTTTGTCCATAAGAAGGAACAACCAATATTATGAGAATGGTATTTAGAAGGATTCTTATGTTGATAAGTTGTATGAGAAGGCAATGAGAAGCCAAAAGGAAATGAGAGTAGGAAAAAGAAAAAAATACCTATGTTGGAGAACAAGGAAGACTGTGTATCCTTAGGAGACTATAGTTTAGATATTAGAGAAGTCTCCCTTGGGAATTTTAGGGGCATGGATCTATATGAAGAACCCTATAAAATGTCAAAGGGATGGGATATCCCTTAAAGAAGGTAGTTTAAACATATGATCTTTTTCATTTGATGAAGATTATATTCTTGGCATAAAGAAGAGATGTCAATTGATATTTACCATTAAAAATGAGGTTGTGGGAGGAGTTTCTAGGATGGAAAGGGGTTTGGAAACTACCTCCTCTCATAATCCCACCCTTTCTATATAAGGATGAATATCTTTCCTTGACATGACTCAATAACAAGAAGAATTGGAGATTCAAGCAGGAAGGCACCAAAGCATTCAAGGCCCTTGGAGTAGGGAAGGCCACCAAGAGAGGTAAGAAATTATTATTATTTCTCTAAACATCCATGGTGTTATGGGAAATTACTCCTTATGGTATTTGGGTCACAACC
Organism: Picea mariana; assembly: GCA_032191745.1. Classification (NCBI taxonomy): domain Eukaryota; kingdom Viridiplantae; phylum Streptophyta; class Pinopsida; order Pinales; family Pinaceae; genus Picea; species Picea mariana. The sequence goes on along the minus strand of JASDQU010104309.1, from coordinate 127,570 downwards.
AAAACAGATCAAAACATGAGGAAATTTGTATCAGACTCTAATTAAACAATCAATTAGGAATAACTACCTTTTATAACTAACTTTCAGCAAAAAGGAAGAAGAGTGCACCTGGAATCCTATGTTTGAAGTAGATCCCGCTTGACATATTTCGCTATGGAATTCCTTCTCAACAACCCTCTGAAAGTCCTGTAAACAAAGAAAGAAGCAACTACAAGAAAGTAGTTATCTGCTAACTTAATAATTGCAAACAATTTAGATTCAAAATAACATACATATAATATCATAAGAATCATAGAATAACACAAAGAATCAGACGAGAATGAGAGTTATTTCATTAATGACAGAACAATGGGTTGGTTACAACCTATAAACGCTGTGACACCATCCTAGAACTAGGCTCCAAGTTCATCCACCCAAGGCTGAAAATGTATAGGAGTGCCCCCAACACTCTATACTCAAGCAAGTCCAAGGAAGACAAAGGTGTTCTTCCTTACAAGATAAGGTGAATGTAAATTTTGGAAACAAGGGTTTCCAAGCAGAGGGGACAATCTCAGACACTAGTGAAACAAGGTACTTGTAGGATAATCTTCCAAAGGCCAGTATAATGGTGCATTTCTTATCCATATTGGTTATTTTATTCCTCCACCCCAAGGCTCTCTTTATACTCCATTTTTTTTATCCAGGTGGATATTGGTGGCCACCCACCTGTTCCAACTGGCTCCTCTTGACAGTTTTAGTTCAACACGTTATTATGTAATTCTTTGTAATTGTGGGTTCTACACTTTCGGGGCTATATGAAGCCCTACACAGCTTCTAGGTGGATATTGGTGGCCACCCACCTAATCCAACTAGCTTATTTTGGATGTTTTCATGTCAATACATCTTTTTGTACTTCTAGGGCCATTTTGGGGCCCTAAACAATGATTTTTTAGATTTCCATAGTCAAACTATAGACAAAGTCAGATTTTGATGGCATAATGTGTATTTCTCGAAAAGACCTTTCCAATGGGATATCATGTGCCTAAAACAAAGGTCGTATGCAAAAGTTACGACCCCGAGAAGTTGTGGTACTGTTGGCCCTTGACCAAGTTTTGGGAGATACTTGGTCAAGTTGACCTATTTTGGGACTTCGATAGTCTATCGAAGGTGGAGCGCAAGACGAAGCAGAGATCATGGGATCTCGACCCCTTTTTGGGTCATTTTTGGGATTTTGGATTATGTAACGGGTATGGGATGTCGGCCCATGGGTTTACCCATGTTTATGCCTATTTTGTAAAGTATAAATAGATGTCTAGGCAATGTAAGGAGAGGCATATGGGTATATCTGTGTGATATTGGGCTAAGTGCTAAGTATGGATTGTAGATGTTTTGTGCATACTGTGTGATACTTGCAGAGCTACGTGCAAGTGATTGTAAGAAGGCTTGGTGCTGTACCCTAGCTCAAAGAAGGAGGATCTGGCGGAGTGTGCGTAGATCTCCTGTCTTCTATGGAGTAGGATTTTGATGCTATGTGCTTGTAAGAAGCTTGATTGAAGATAATAAAGAAGAAGAGTTGGTGGACATAGCCCCAGGGTGGGGGTGAACCACGTACATGTTGTTTTTCTATGCTTTGTGCGATGTGTTGATGTGTTTATGTCTTTACTTATTGAGTGCTTTGATATAGATGGATAGATCTGTTTATGCTTTGTGATAACAATGTATATGAAAGTTAGATCTAACCTATGTGAATGTGCTTAGTGCTTGAATCTGCTAGATCTAATCTATCTCTTTATGCTAAGTGCTTGGATACGTTAGATTTGAATGAATGATGTGATGCTCTAATTTATCTACGAAGTAGATACTAAATTGAATATTGATGAACGGTCGATGCTAAGTGCTCTGTTAAGTATTACAATCACATATTTGTGTCCCATCTAAGGTTTCAGACACCTGAGTCCTGCAACCACCCCTGCCTCTACCTCGGGGAGACTTCATCTGCTTCGTAGGTGTTTCCGAAAGGGCCGATAGTTAGGGTTTTGTTGGTGAATTGAACCCTGGGTTTGCCGCTGTGCCAACAAATGGTTTCGTTGCCAGGACCTTAAACTGTGATTGCTGGGAACTAAGGAAGAATAAGATTTGTGCAAAGATCCGACCTGAAACTGTGATTACTGGGAACTGAGGAAGAAGAAGCTTTGTGCAAAGATCCGACCTGAAACTATGAAAGCCCCGTGCGTAGATATGTCACCCTAGTACACAATACTCTACTTAGTTTGTGAAGCTCTGTGCTAAAGAAAAGAAGCCCGATCTGAAGAAAAGAGGTAAGATCTGAAAGCTTCGTGCTCTGAGAAAGGTAAAAGTGAGAATTTTTTATTAAAAGAGGTAAGATCTGCAAGCTCTATACTTTGATAAAGGTAAGAATAGTGAAAAGTTCTAGATCTGAAAAATTTGTGCTCTGTAGAAGTAAGATAAGTGGAAATTTTTGTTTCAACAGTATGGATCTAGGTATGTTTGATAGATTCTATCCTAGCTTGAAAACTAGGGCACTAATAGATGAAAGAAGGTTTGACATCCGTAGATCTGATAAGAATAGTGAAAGATATGTTATACCTATGCATAGAAATAATATTTGGACTAACAAGTGGATGCATGATCCTAGAAAGAAATGTTTTCAGGTTAGCTACTATGATCCTAGCACGCAGTACAAGAAGAGTTGGGAATCATTTAAAATAAAGAGAGGATTAACCCTCTGTTAGAGTTGCAAAAAACCAGGACATCTTGCTAAGGAATTCCCTAGGAGAAGACCTAGTTGTCTCTGTTGCAAAGATATGGACCATGAAGCATTGGATTTCCCTAGAATGATTGCTAAGCTTGAAGGAATGAACATGAGACAAGAGAACCCTAAGGCTGATCCAAAAAATATGATTATGGCAGAACCCCATAAAGAATCAGAGAATGTATTGCTACAGATAAAAGACACCCTGAATGACCACTAACATGTCAACTTATCGGAGATCTTCAAAGAAAAAGAATGTATTGAAGTAAGAATAGGAGACTTCGACATTAACTGTGTTCTAGATGAGGAAACATAGGTGAATATCATGACATAAAGAACTTGGGAAGCTATAGGAAGGCCTGCTATGATTCCTTCATTAGGAGGAATAGGACTATTCAAAGGAAAGCTGATACACCTATGTGGAAAGCTCACCTAGATACCTATGAATGCCAGTGGGACTTCGACAGAAGAGGATTTCGAGATTGTTAAATTTATTGAGAACAACGCCCCATTTACCATGTTAATAGGAAAACCTTGGATTGAAAGAGATCAGGCCAGAATGAAGAAAGAAGAATAAGTTTTAGAGAAGAAGAAACAAGAGTTAAAAGATTTCATGACTAGAAGGATCACACACTTGATTGAAGAACATAAGAACAGATCGAAGCTATCTGGTACCAAATACTTGGATGTCAAAGTTGCAAGAACACTAGAAGACCCACAGAAGATTGAAGTACCTATTCCAGATAAAGAAGAAGTATCACCCTCGAATCTTAGGAAAGAATCTCAACAACACGAAGTAACTATGCCAAACATGGAAAAGAATCAAAATGGAAAAAAGGGATACCGAGATGAAGCTCACTGGAAAGCAGGCCAGAAAGCTAAGTAAGAAGAGAGATAAGATCCAAAAGTTACAGATGGTTCCAGAGGGAACTTTGCAAAGGGAAAATTTGCAAAATTGGAGCTTTGCTGGGATAACAGAACAACTCCACATGGCACTTCGCCAGGGTGAAGCAATATAGCTGGTGGGAACAATATAACCATTCGACTAACCCTCCAGATGGGTAGAAAGGCATTTATGGTTCACCACCAGACCATTGGACCACACCGTAATGGAAAAAATAGAGTTAATGAAGGCTTCCCACCCATTGTAAGAGATCCGTTGCCAAGCTATCTATTTATCTCGTCGTGCCATGCACCGAGAACACTTCACTGAGAAATTTTTTTGTGAAGTTCACTACCCTTTGGTATTCAAGTGATATGAACAAACAATGGCATTTGAATGTTGTGTTTCATACATATTACCTCCAGCTAAAGAGAGCCATCGAAGTTGAGCCTCACATGACTCTGAACACATTGCAAAGGTTCCAACCCTTGATGAAGTTCAGCGCAAATCGATACTTCATCTACATTACAGCGCGAGCAGATGAACATAAAGAGAAAATCCAATCATATTATAAACTTACAGAAGAAGACCTTGAGGAGATCACTAAAGAATGGTCTACTGACCTCATTATCCCCGCCAACCCTACATATATATCTGATCTTGATAGCCCAGAGGACACTCATAAAGAACATAATATACTTGGAACCAACAGACAGAAGAAGACTGAGGAAGTCCACAATTTAAGCAGCACCTCAAGAAAGACTGCTTCAGTGTCACCTTACCAAGGGGGTGATGACAAAGTAGAATTTGAATAGAAACCAGGCGAAGTAACATCGCCTAGAGATGAGGTTGACCCCTTGAAGAAGAGGAGGATTTCCCCCCCGGAATCTTCTTCCTGGAAGAAATAAAAATCCACCATGACCAAGATGCAGACTGTCCTCACCTCCGATGATTTTGACTTCATCATAGTAGCCCTGAACGATGCTTCATTGGAAATAACTGAGAAACAAGAAGCCGAGAAGGAAGAAATATATGAGAGAATTGGATTTGAACTCTGAGGGGTACAACAGGCCCTTCAATCCATCCGCGCAGTCTCCACTATGCCCCTACCATCGGGAGAACTAGAGTTGGGAGATGAGCCAACCCAACTCCATCGACTTGTTGATACAGTCGAAGCTCACCTTTGACGAGCATAAGAAGAAACAGAACAAGGCACCTAGGCCTTGAAGCAAGTGCAAGGCATACTCGTAGAACAACGCAACGCTGCAGAAAAAGAAAAGATTTCTCTCCAAGCGAAGTTCGATGAAGAAAAAGCACAGATGCAGCAAGGAAAAGAACAGTTGCTCGCGGAGCAACTTAAAGTGAAAGAAGTTGTCAGCAGATCACTTCGCTCTATGACAGTATTAGAAATAAAGGCAGAGGACTGAGTCACGCAACAAGTAGAGTAGCTTGCAGAAGCTATTTAGCAACTACATCAACGCATAGCAGACTTAGAGCTCCACACAGTGCCTGAGACTCCGCCGGATGTAAGGGATCAAAGAGAAGAAACCACCCAGAGCATAGTTGAAAGGATAAAGGCCCTTGCCATGGAATGCAAGCAGTTGAGTAATCGCAGTGCCCAGATGTATGAGCAACTCACTGAGAACCCAGAATTGTAGGAACTGGAGTCACAACTCCAGGAAGCAAAGAAACAAGCAGAGACAATACAGGCGCAGTTTAATCCCCTATCAACTATGGAAAGAATGAAGCGATCACAAGAGCAACACACCGCCCAACAATAGATACACACTATCCAAAGCAGAGTTATGGAAGTAACTCAGAGGCTCCAACCTATAAAAGATAAGGCTTACCAATTGTTTACAGAGGTTGAAGGCCGAGAAGCAGAACTCGAGCAGGTTGTCACTGCAGCTGAACAATGCCTAGAAGGACCCATGAACAACATAGTCATCTAATAGTTCAATGAACAGGAGGTTGTGGCACAACAAGAATTCGAAGCAGCTTGAGCCATGCTCGAGGATTTTGAAGTAGAACTACCTAGACCAGAGTGACTCGGGACGAGTCACAAGTGAGTGTTGGGGGCATGTTGGCCCTTGACTAAGTTTTGGGAGATCCTTGTTCAATTTGACCTATTTTGGGACTTCGACAGCCTGTCGAAGGCGAAGTGCAAGATGAATCAGAGATCGCCGGATCTCAACCCCTTTTTGGGATTTGGGATTATGTAACTGGTATGGGATGTCAGCCCATGGGTTTACCCATGTTTAGGCTTATTTTGTAAAGTATAAATAAATGTCTAGGCAATGTAAGGAGAGGCATATGGGTATATCTATGTGATATTGGGCTAATTTCTAAGTATGGATTGTAGATGCTTTGTGAATACGGTGTGAGACTTGCAGAGCTATGTGAAAGTAATTGTAATAAGGCTTGATGCTATACCCTAGCTTGAAGAAGGAGGATCTGGTGGAGTGTGCACAGATCTCCTGTCTTATGTGGAGTAGTATTTTGATGTTATGTGCCTGTAAGAAGATTGAATAAAGATAATAAAGAAGAAGAGTTCGTGGACGTAGCCCCAGGGTAGGGGTGAACCACATACATATTGTGTTGCTATGCTTTGTGCGATGTGTTGATGTGTTTATGTCTTTACTTATTGAGTGCTTTGATATAGATGGATAGATCTGTTTATTCTTTGTGCTAACAATGTATATGGATGTTAGATTTGACCTATGTGAATGTGCTTAGTGCTTGAATCTTCTAGATCTAATCTATCTCTTTATGCTAAGTGCTTGGATACGTTAGATCTAAATGAATGTTGTGATGCTCTGTTTTATCTGCATAGTAGATACTAAGTTGAATATGGATGAACTATCAGTGATAAGTGCTTTGTTAACTATTACAATTATAGATTTGTGTCCCAGCTAAGGTCGCAGACACCTGAGTCCTGCAACCACCCCTACCTCTACCTTGGGTGAGACTTCATCTGCTTCATAGGTGTTGCCGAAAGGGTTGGTAGTTAGGGTTTTTTTGGTGCGTTGTTGTATCTTTGAACCCTGGGTCTGCCCCTGTGCCAACATGTACCAACTTACCCATCGCAGCCCACATAACTTTTGGCGTTTCATCTCCTAGGGTTAGGTTTTTGGATGTCTAGGGTTTTGGCATTCATGAGTAATGTTAAAAGGGCCTCTCGAGCCTCATTGTAATCATTTTGCTCAAACGGTGCGTGTAACAACCACATCTCTTCTCAAAGATAGCTACCACCATTCGAGCAAGTGTTTTTAGTTTTGTAGTTTTACAGTTTCAACCTATTTTATTTATTCAATATAAGTTATTGTTCGCTGAATATTTATTTTTGTTCTCCACATCTCTGTGTTATTGTATTCAGATTGTTGTTCATTTTGTTCCACTCATAAATCTAGATCAATGGTATTAGAGCGGTTTGCTATTCATTTATTTTTCTTTGTGCATGTCCTTGACAAGATATGGGTATAAGAAGTTCGTACTCAGATTAGTCGAGCCTTTGCAATATCGTCGCGTCGAGTCCAATAAAAACCCATGGGGGACAAAAATAAAGATGATGGAGTAGGAGATCCTGTTAAAATCTTGCTCGAGGAATCCCTTGCACAAAAAAGGAACGAAATGATGGACAACTTTGCATAGATCCTTCGACGACTGCCCACCGGAGACACATCTTCATGAAGAGACCATGCAACCCCCTTCAAGGTATAGGTAAATTTTGATATTACATTATTTGAAGGAATAATATATGCGGATGCTATACATAAATGGTTGAATTTGCTCGAAGGGTAATTTTCGGTCTACAATTTTTCCTACAGGGAAAAGATTACTTTTGCACTCCTCAAGGTCGTCCCCCATGTTAAGGACTGGTGGGATACTTACTTTGAGCAAAGGGCCATAGAGGAATATGCAATATTTGCGGTCTCCCCCACATGGGATTCCTTCAGGAATGTCATTAATGAACAATACTACCCTGTTGGAAGCTACGAGGACTAGTACACAAGATGGACCACCGCGTCAGTAAAGGGACTAGACAATACCATACTTCACCAATATTTTCCACACCCTATGCACCAAGTTGGGTATGAAAGACTCTAAAAGACACCTGGTGCTCAAATACCACGATTGTATGCATGGAAACATTCAAACATAAATGGAGTTTCTGGACATCGCACCATTGGGTACGACTTATATATATGTTGTCAAGATCGAGCAAAAATTTAAGCAGAAGAGGTGAGAGTTTGGATATTCAATATCCTCACAGCCAAAGCAGGGAAAAGGTGGCCCTGACCCACAAAAAAAGGGACAGAGCAAATATAGCCACTCTCAGGTCAACCAGTCCAAGCCACAACAAAAGAAGGGTAATGAGAAGTCAAAGAAGGACACATGAAAATGGTGTGAATACCATAAAATCCCTTGGCACAACACCAAATAATGTTGCTCTAAGAAATCACCGGTGGTCGAGCTGAAAGCTTCCGAGTCAGAGGTAGATTCTAACTCTGAATCAAATCAAGAAGGAGGGAAGCATATTATTGATGCCAAACCCAGTGCCACTATAACTGCCACCAAAGTCTAGCAAGGTAAACAAGAAGAACCAGAGGAAGGGGAATGCCTCTTTCACTCACAGATGTGGGTAAAGGGGGCTCCGCTTCATTTCATTGTCGATAGCGGCAATTAGGAGAACCTAATCTCAACAGAGGTCATTAAGCAATTGGACCTGTCGATGACACTGCACCCGCAAACCTACACCATCAGCTGACTTCACCAAGGAAGAGATCTTTGCATCAACCAACAGTGTCGTCTTCCCTACGACATCAATCCCTTCAAAGACGAGGTATTGTGTGATATTTCTCCCCTTGAAGTTTGTAATGTTTTTTTAGGATAGCCATATTTTTGGAAGAAACATGTTGTTTATGAGTGTAGACCACACAATGTTATTATTACTTTGGTTAGACAATTGTACAAGATACCATAGGTAGCATCGCCTACCACTATTTCTTTAATCTCTGCTAAGCAATGCATTAAGTTCATTTTACAGACCAGGAAGTTATTCTTCTTTGTGATCCATGCTCACAGTAAGAAGAAGGTCGCCGCAATGTCCATGGCCTCTACACATAGCCTCTCTTTGCAGTAGAATCAAGTGGACAGAATCGTGGAAGAGTACAAATACATCTTCTCCTCGCACACCAAGGTACCGAATTACTGCCAAGTCAAGCATCCAACTGATCTAACCCTTGGTGCACCTCTTCCTAATGGACTATTCTATCATCGCTTGCTGATGGAAAATGATGAAATCAAGTGTCAGATCCAAGAGCTTCTTCAAAAGGGGCACATCAAATGCACCTCCTCCCCTTGCAGAAGCCCAATTGTATTAGTGCAGAAGAAAGACGAGACCTGGCGACTCTGCATTGATCCCAAAGAATTAAATAAAATCACAGTCAAGAACTGGTACCCAATTTCTCAAATTGATGACCTTCTTGACCAACTCAAGGGTGAAAATTTCTTCAACAATATTTACCTAAAGTCTGGCTACCACCAGGTACCCATCGAGGCAACTGATGTATGGAAGACAACTTTCAAATCTAAATAAGGTCTCTATGAATGGCTGGTCATGCCCTTTGGATTAACAAATGCACCAACCACTTTCACGAGGTTGATGTATGATGTATTGAGACCCTTCACCAACTCTTTTGTGGGGGTATATTTGGATGGCATCCTCATCTTCAACAAAAGTTGGGAGGAGTAGATGCAACATATTCAACAGGTTTTGATAACTCTGCGAAAACATAAGTTGTATGCCAACCTAGAAAAATGCTCCTTTGGCATGAACGTGGTCCAATACTTGGGCTAAATTGTTGATGAGAATGGGGTACATGTGGATCCAACTAAGATCCAAGTCATTCGTGACTGGCCAACCCCGATCACACTAACCGATATTCTTGGGACTTTCCAACTTCTACTGACAGTTCGTGTTGGGATTCTCCCATATTGCATGGGCTCTCAGCCAAGTGACCAAGGGCGATGGCAGAGAAAATTTCACATGGGGGAAGGAAAAACAATGAGCATTTAATGATCTGAATCATCGCTTGTGATCAGCTCCAATACTCTCCTTACCCAATTGAGATTGATGCATTAGATTATGCTGTAGGTGCAATTCTCACTCAACATGGTCATCCGGTAGCATACCATAGTGAGACACTCTCAGATACTGTCCGGAAATACCCCACCTATGACAAGGAAATGTATTCCATTGTATAAGCCTATCGTCAATGGAAACATTACATTCTTGGAAAGGAGACTATAACACCATGTTCCCCTAGTTGTAAATATAAATATATTGGCCAAGGAACTATGGCAAACTCAAAGGTGTGAATGTTTGATTTGAAGGACCTTCATATGAAAGGTCGTTGAATGTAAATTATGTTATTTTAATAAAAAATGGACACATGTGCATGATTGTTGGAAAAGGGGATGTGCTAAGAGAGACCACGAATGCTATGAAAGAGATGGTGGAGGGGACCAGGAATGGTTGCGTTAACCTCCACCGAGCCAGTACTTTGTTGGATTTAATTGCTCAGGATCAAAACAATTCTTTGACCCAGGAATGAATTATAGTCAGACTGGTAGGTGGGAAGACCTCGTCAAGAGTTAATGAGGGGATGGGGCAGACCGCTCATCTGTAAGGCTTCCAGACCTGACCACAGACTGGGAATTTAGGCCACACACAATATTGTTGGAAAATGCAAGAAAGGAAAGTGTGGGGGTTGGAGGGGAAGGCATGAGGAGAGTGCAGAGACGAGGGACTGAGCTCTCGGGTTTGAGGAATAATTGTAAAAATAGTGTGTTCTGATTGCGGGAAATAGAAACTGATTCGGGAGAAGGAGAGTAACCTTAGTCCCTATCTATTTCTGTGCCGGAATAATAGGTTCAATCTAAAATCATTGTGGTCTAGCTTGAGGGTGGTTAGTGGTAAATCTGTTAGGAGTGACTAAGCCTATGGTTGGGTGGAAACAGACACCCTTTCCAACAGTCGCTTCATGTTATCTAGTTATGATAAGTGTTTCCATACTTTATGCATTGAATTGGGAATTAATAGTTGCATGCATGTATTTACTTATCAGTAAATGGTTCTGCAATGAAAAGGTTAAATTATGTATATACATTGGTTTCCTTGAGGAATTGTGCTTTTGATTTTCCCATATGCTCCAGTTTAACTCTTGAAGGTGTTTTTCCCAAGGAGCTACCTCACAGCTCCAGAATCGGAGCAAGCCTCTTGGCACTGCTACCATCTCGGTAACCTCACGAGTTTACACCGCCTAGTTTCAGAACTTAAGGTTCTGTGAACTAGGAAGACCTTTACATCAAACCAGTAGTCTGAGAGACCTTGAACTCGCACCCATGACCTTAACTAAAACCCAACTAAGAGTGGAGTGCACAAACCGAGAGTCATCTGAAGTTCCATGTGACCTGGGTCTAGGAACCCTGCGCTAATCCCAAAAGGAGCTAGCTCAAAATAGTTTCAAATTTTTGGGAGTTCGACGTCTGGAATGTCAAACTTCACGATAGTAAAAAATTACCCGAACTCCCTGAGTAACAAGATACATAGATGAATCAAGAACCTGAACGAGGAGATGAATGCGAACATTTCATTGGGAGGAAACCTATCTCAATCGTCAGAATGACTCAAAGACCCCCTAGAGTTAACAAATCAAACACTAGTCGTTCGATTAGATTGATGGTTGGAAATCATTGCAGAGTGCGGAGGTAAAATTAGCGGACGTGCTAGTTCACGACCCATAATCAACCAACGTCATTGATCTCGTTGGAGATGGAATATCAACGACCCTGATTAGACAGAGTCGAGCGAGCACTTCCCAGATTGTGGATATTGGGCCCTGCAATTACTGTGAACCGTCGATCTATGAACGAAGATTGATGGTGGGGAATCATTGCAGAGCGCAGAGGTGAAATTAGCGGACGTGCTAGTTCACAGCCTGCAAATAACCAACGTCCTTGATCTCATCAAGATGAAGGATCAATGACCATGATTAGACTGAGTTGGGTGAGTACTTTTCTAATTGTGGAGATTGAGCCATCCGATAAAGAGAAAGAATGTTGGGGCCCTGAAATCACTATGGATTGTGGATCTAAGGATCATTTAGGATCCCTCACTACCGTTCGATCGTGGGGGAGTGAGTATTAATGTCAAGATCATGTGGGAGCCCATGTGTCGAGTGACGGGGTTTCCAGATGTCCCTCTTGGAGTGGCCTAACAATGGGAACCAAGGGACCCTTGAGCGGAAGTTACGAGCTGTAGATATTTGGGGTTACGTGGATACCCTCTGATCCAGTAGGCTCCCTAGGCTCATAAAATATTCAAAAATCAAAAATCTCAGAATTGAATGAAACCGATGCCATTGCATCCATCTCGTTGAGTTGATTCTGGCAATATATTTACTTTCTCAAACGGGCTCCGTATGCGAGAGTTATTGCACTCTAACCATTTTCTCAAACAACTAAAAAGTCAATGTTGATGTCAGCATGACATCACCAAAGAAAAATTAATGATGTTGATGTGGCAGCATAGCAACAGTATGACTGGGCATAGGGCAGATCCACTCAGAGGTTGACATGTGGCATTTTTCTGGCAAATGAAGAAGTGCCACGTGGCCCAGACGTGGGCTGCCACGTGGCATCCAGTCAACAATTCGTATGGAAAAGTTCCAAAAATTAGTTTGGGGTTCCATGGGTTTTGAAACCATGACCACCCACCAAGCCCAAGCCTTAAGAAATGGCCCAACACTGATGCGCCGCAATTGTTACTTGTTTAATATAACATATTTAAAATATTATAAACTGCATATTAAATGGGGCGCAAAAAGGAGGGGGTTGGGGCTAAGCCCCAACCCGTGGACTTACCAAGTTATGCGACCACAACCATATGGGTTGGGCGCTCCACAATGTGCGCGCGATGGGTATAACCACTAGCCACAGGTCTCGTGGGACGTGCCCCATATCCAGGAGCTAGCGTAGCTAAAGGGGCTAGCGCTTGGCCATATGAAACTCATATGACCAGTTTTAGAGGGAGCACACATAGCCTAAGGGGTCTACTCTGTGTATTTTTAAATAAAAGTGGTTTTTAACTATACATAATTGATTTTTGACTGATATTATGCCCATAAATTGTTTTTTTGAGGATTTTGAGACCATTTGAAGGGGGATTTGATCCCAAAAAGAGGCCAGATCTTGAGGGAAGTTGGGATTCCTCATCTGAGCCTTAAAAACTATAAAAACTAGGTCTTTTGAAGCCTTTAGGAGACTTTTTGATGCAGGGTTTTGAAGGGGCAGTTTGTAAATTTTGGCCTTTTCTCATGTTTTGATGGGCATTTTTGCCATGTTTTTGAGAGGAATTTGATGGAGTATGTTTGAATCTGAACAAGGAGGTCTTGCACAACTGATCTAAAGCACATTATGTAAAACAAAGACCCTATGTAATATAACTTTGAGCATTTTAAAGAGCAATAAAGAGGTCCTCCACTTGGAAGCGGGCCCGAAGACATAGCCAACGATTGGTGAACTCTGCTATCAACCTCTTGTCTCTATTTCTCTTTTTGTTTTGCTGTTCTATTCTCTTAATTTTCAGCATGTATATTAATGGATGATCTCTTTATTCATTCATAAGCATTAAGTAAAAGTCACAATTGATATCCGCAACCAGATAATAAGCTTTATGCATTTCACATTCTTAATGATCCGATGCCTAAAGTATATTAAACAAACTTGCAATTTATTAGTAATACCTTCATTTTTTGGATCAAGTTTATGGTATCAGAGCATTTGGTTTTGAAGGTTTGACATGAATTGCAAGCATTTGATGCTCACCAGAGAAAAACTCAAGCAAGGAGAAGGCCAACTTGAGGCTCTTGACATAGAGATTCAAAGGCGACCACATAAGCAAGAGATGTCTTCGCCACGGAAATTGGGTCCCTTCAAGTATGAAGATGATTTCTTAGAGGCCTTTAAATTGATGCAATCCATGGTAGAGGATCTTTACCATGAAAGAGGTCAACGAAGGAATCCAAAAGTTGAAGAAGGTGAATCTTCGGTAAGAGCAGAAGGAGGAGTTGGAGGTGGTGGACCTTCAAAACCTTCTTCTCCTTCATCCTCGTCATCTACAAGTGAAGCGAGTGTACATCCCTCCAAGGATAAGAAACCTAAGAAAACTCATCATTCTTCTAATATGCCTTATTTAAAATTAGATGTAAATTTTCAATTACCCACTTATGATAGTGAATTAGATGCAAAAAAGCTAGATAATTGGGTGAGACAATTAGAAGTCTATTGCAGGATACAAAAGATTGTTGATGATGAAACTAAGATCCAACTAGCAAGTTCAAAATGGGAGGCACAACTCTCATATGGTGGGAAAGTAGAACTAGAGATGATCTTAAGAAAAGTGGTAAAACAATCTCTTTTTGGAATGATTTTGTTATTGCATTAAAACAACAATTTTACCCTTTAGCTTACATGCAATAAGAAATGATGAATTGACAATGTTTAAGGCAATCAAAAGGTCAAAGTGTACAATAATATACTCAAACATTTCGTAAGAAAGATTTAAATTTGGGTATTCCATTATATACACAAGAGACACTCCTAAAATATATCGGTGGTTTACATTCTTATCTTAAGCACACTATTCTTATGCTAAATCCTTCTAACTTTGATGAAGTATGTGTACAAGCCATTCACATTGAATCCAATAAAGGGAATGTTGGTGATTGTGTTTCTATAGATACTTTGCAAAGAAAGGATGCCAGGGCAAAGGAAAGAGAAGAAGACATCCACAACAAGAAAGGAGAATCCTGCTTGCAAGCATTGCAAGAAGGTAGACCATGATGAAGATCGTTGTTGGGTCTTGCATCTTGACTTGAAGCCAAAGAAGTATTCCAACCATGGAAGGAAGAATACCACAGCTACGACAATTCAAGTGGATCTTGGATCAGATTTCGGTGATGAGACACAGGTTGTAGCTATGGGAATCCGAGGTATAAATTTTGTTGCAAGTACTAGCTCTTCTAGATCAGTTGTTGTAAATGATGAGTGTAAAAGGAATGAACTCTTCCACATAAGGGTTATAACAAATAATGTTAAAGTTGATACTCTTGTAGGCAATGGATCACAAGCTAATCTAATCAGTGAAGATGTTGTAAATAACTTGAGAATTGAAACTAAGTAGCATCCTAAACCATATCCATTGGGATGGATATGTGGTGATAACAATTTGCAAGTAACCAAGCAATGTAAAATGAAGTTTTCAATCACTTCTAATTATGTTGATGAAGTAGAGATTGATATCGTGCCACTGGACATATGTGGGATTGTCTTGGGAAGCCCCTACCTTTATGATAGAAAAGCCATATTCTACAGGGAGGATAATAAATATTGCTTCAAGAAAGATGGGAAAGAGTACATTGTTCGTGCTCATTGCATGAAAACTAACAGGTCTTTTGCAACTACATGGCAGTTAAAAAGAATGGTAAATGCAAGCAAAAGTTTAACACTTATGTCTGTAACAAAACATGAAGTTAGTGATGCTAAACATGAGATGATTCCATATGTTTCAAACAGTCATGAAGTGTCACCAGAGGTATATCATGAGGTTCAGCTGCATAATTTGATTACTATTCCTATTCAAAGGGGGAAGCATATTTTGTCATTTTCATTTGCATACTCAATGTTGTTGATTAGTTTGTTGTTGTTCATTGGTGTATGGCTACAAAGTGCGACAAAGAATGTAGATGATTGTGCGATAAATGAAATGATTACTTTGATAAACAATGCTATCTCAGTTTTCATGTTTGTTGTGATTAGTCAGGTGATCATTATCCCAGCAGAGAGGATGGATGATACATGACAAAGTGGGGAGGCAGTACCCTCACTTCTTACCTGAGTAAAAACAGACTTTTGGTGGTCCAAAAGCTTCCAAAGTAGGGAGGAATGATCCAGGAGGCTCCCCAGGCTCAGAAAATGCTCAAAAATCAAAGTTCTCATAATTTAATGAAACTAGTGCCATTGCATCCGTCTCGTCGTGATGATTCCAGCAGTATATTTACTTTCTCAAATGGGCTCTGTATGCGAGAGTTATTGCACTCTGATCATTTTCTCAAACAACTGAAAAGTCAAAGGATTGGAAAAAAGTCAATGCTGACGTCAACATGACATCAACATGACATCACCAAAGAAAAATTAATGATGTTGATGTAGCAGCGACATGTGGCCGCACAACAACAGTTTGACTGGGCACAGGGCAGATCCACTCAGAGGTTGACATGTGGCACTTTTCTGAAAAATGAAGAAGTTCCACGTGGCACCCAGTCAACAATTCGTATGGAAAAGTTCCAAAAATTAGTTTGGGGGTCCATGGGTTTTGAACCCACGACCACCCACCAATCCCAAGCCTCAAGAAATGTCCCAACACCAATGTGCCACAATTGTTACTTGTTTAATATAACATATTTAAAATATTATAAACTGCATATTAAATGGGGCGCAAAATGGAGGGAGTTGGGGCTAAGCCCCAACCTGTGGACTTACCAAGTTATGCGACCACAACCATATGGGTTGGGTGCTCCACAATGTGAACGCAATGGGTATAACCACTAGCCACAAGTCCCGTGGGACGTGCCCCATATCCAGGAGCTAGCGTAGCTAAAGGGGCCAACGCTTGGCCATATGAAACTCATATGACCAGTTTTAGAGGGAGCGCGCATAGCCCAAGGGGGCTACTCTGTGTATTTTTAAATAAAAGTGGTTTTTAACTATACAGAATTGATTTTTGACTGATATTATGCCCATAAATTGTTTTTTTGAGGATTTTGAGGCCATTTGAAGGGGGATTTGATCCCAAAAAGAGGCCAGATATTGAGGGAAGTTGGGATTCCTCATCCGATCCTTAAAAACTACAAAAACCAGGTCTTTTGAAGCCTTTAGGAGACTTTTTGATGCAGGGTTTTGAAGGGGCAGTTTGTAAATTTTGGCCTGTTCTCATGTTTTGAGGGGCATTTTTGCCATGTTTTTGAGAGAAATTTGATGGAGCATGTTTGAATCCGAGCAAGGAGGTCTTGCATAGTAGATCTGAAGCACATTATGTAACAAAAAAGAGCCTATGTAATAGAACTTTGAGCATTTTAAAGAGCGATAAAGAGGTCCTCCACTTGGAAGCGGGCCCGGAGACGTAGCCAACGATTGGTGAACTCTGTTATCAACCTCTTATCTCTATTTCTCTTTCTATTTTACTGTCCTATTCTCTTAATTTGCAGCATGGATATTAATGGCTGATCTCTTTATTCATTCATAAGCATCAAGTAAAAGTCACAATTGATATTCCACAACCAGATAATAAGCTTTATGTATTTCGCATTCTTAACGATCCGATGCCTAAAGTACATTAAACTAACTTGCAATTTATCAGTAATAACTTTGTTTTTTGGATCACCCTCGAACCGTCAGATCTAGGCTGTGGTCATCCCATCATTGTCCGACTCCAAAAGAATCAAAGTGTGAAGGCACAAGGATTCTCGAAGGCCGGTGTCCCGAAGTCATCCCAGCCATCTGTTGGAAAAGGATGTGTGGCGAAAGATCTTCCACTTCGGAGAAAAGTCACTACGGGAGAAAAGTGAAGTTGATTAGAGAAAGAACTCCTGAATGTCGAAGCACCAGATTTCATCAGAGTCACCTGTCAGCAGAGGACAGGTGTTAGTAGATCCTTCGTTTAGGAGGATAACCACTTCAGAGAAAGTGGGGTCGTGTGGATGGAGAACTCTCGTAGGTCGAAGAATCAGAGTCCATCGTGACCATTGAATAGAGGAGGGCATGTGTCAGAAGATCTGACACTCTAGAAGGATTCCACTTCAGAGGTTTTTGTTTGTGAGTACTTTAGAATTCGCCGAAGTGCAAAGTCCCTAAGTAAATCAAAATCGTTGATGTTCTATGGACGCGTGGCATAAGATCGCATAGTCCAGAGACTTGGCACTCTGGAAGACTTGAGGAGAGGTGTTTTGGAATTTTCCAAAACCCAGAGTCATTGATATTGAAAGAGAACAGGGACCATTGATCCCCATGGCATACCCCAAATTCACCGATTCAATAGTTCAAGAGATTTGTGGTGTCATAAGTTGAAAACGTCTGGAGCCTGAAGCTTTGAAGCACCGAAACAGACGCATGTTATCTTGGCGTATGGTCATATCCCAGGGCTATATGATATTGTAGACAGAGGGAAGGGGCCAGACCTAGAATTCAAATTTGAAGGTCGAACGTCGAATTCCCTGCTAACCTGTGAGTTAGCCGAGGATCAATCCCAGTCGTTGGATTGGTTGTTGGATGGATCTCCGCCATAGATTTAGGAATGATGGAAGCTTTGGGATATCAGAGAACTTGGGATGAAGCATATTGAGTCAGATCCATATTTAAGCCACGTGGACCCGACCATTGAACACCCGAGGAGCTTGGGAGAGGTATATCTGCTAGTTGTGAGCTCGGTTTTGAGCATGGATACCGTGGTTGGTGTTGGAACAAATATTGAAAATTTCTAAACTTAGTGTCTTTGCCAAAATTTATGTCAGTTGTGCCAATCATTTTTAGAACCTTGTCGCCTGGCATAAGCTTGTGTAACCATTAAGTCCTTACGCCATTCGGCGTGAACCTTTGTGCTGCAGTAAAAACTCCAAATCTATCGTCATTTTTGCCGAACTTCTCTACCATCAAAATCTCAAAGCTTTAAATTTTCCCAAGGTCTCTTCTTGGTATTAGTTCGCAATTCCTCGATTGTCGAAATAAGTCTAAAGTGTCAAATTACAAACCAAACTACAAAGTTTTTTTTTATATTATTTTAAAATTATTTTATATAATTTTAAATTGATATTTTAGAGTTTGGTAAAAAAGAGAAAATTGTTGATTTAGGCAAACCTTTGCAACTTTTATATAAGTTATTAGGTCAATTTCTCTTCACGTCCCAATCTCCCAACTATCCACCGAAATCCATATGCATACCAAGTCACAAGATAACTCATACAAATCTCTAAGGAGAGAAATCGCGATGAGGCCCAAAAGAGTGAAATACGTGCCAAGAAAATCGCTAGAAAGGTTTTGCATAAATGCCACATCACCATTTCGAGGTTTTGGCCGTCGGGGGTTTGGACGACATAGAGATTTTAACCACTGCCCCTTCTTCCCAAAACCCAAAAGCCCGAAATCATGGTTTTAGGATTTTCAGCAGCTTACTGTGCTCTGAAATCACACTATTAGCTGCCGAAAGCTAGGACTTTCGGTATCTAAGATACCCCAGTTTTCGGCCTGTTGGCTATTGAAATCGCAGGTTTTTCCAGTGACAAAACTTCCTTGGAAAAAATAAATTTTCTCAGCCATGGACAGGTTGTTTTCCACGTTCGAATAGTCGATCAAAATTTACAGATCCTAATATTTCTAGTGGTGTCTTCAGAATTTAAATTGGAGTTTGGGAAGGCAATAAAATGTCCCCCGGAAGATGAGGTTCGTTTTCAGAAATGTGGCGTTTTTTACTATGCTGAGTCATCGTTTTCAAATGATGATTATGAGCGACTGGAGTATTATTTTGAGAAACGTTCGGATTCATTTGTGCCTAAAACATCATATATCAATAGCCTCTCTTAGTTTTCCTACATGTGTCACAGATTGGGAAAATCGAATCCTTCTCCGAGCCCTAATTTTTGGATCTCATATTTTCATGTTTTGGCACATGTTTGTAAAATGCAGATCTGGGGAAAATGGAAATGGATATCAAGGAGTTGAGAGAGGTTTTTTATCAGAACAAATAGATGCACAAAATCCTCTTTCAGTTTATACACATCTATCATGATTCTAGATATCCAGAACCATAATCGCAATACTAGTTTTCAGCAGTTTGGCCCATTTTCTATGACAGAAAGTTCCAGAAATTGATTGTAATTGTTGTTATCTTTTGGGAGGAATTTCGGCCTCCTAGGGAGGATGTTGACCTCAATACCTATATGAGGCATCTTTGTAACATTTGAAGAGGGAGGGGGGAAGAGCCCGAGAGCCTTTTGGAGGCTGGGTTTGTAATGCATTCCTTTTCAGCAAATATAGAACAGAATGCCAAGAGATTCTACTCCTCGTCACTGTGTACTTTTGTTTTTCCTGTATTGTTTTCTCAGGTTTACATTCATTATTTCTTCCTTATTTTACATATTCAGCTTGTAATGTCCCTAATTTAGTAATACCTCTACTATACTCATTTATTGGGCAACCTGTTAGGTTCAATTTTTCCTCTGTTTATGCTGTGATCTAAACAAGACTTATAGCTTGACTGTTTCTGCCTAATTTACAAGTTATATATATGCATGTTTGTCTTTCAAAGTTATTTGTCATTCCTCCATTGAAATAAATATTAGACTTATCAGAATTAAATACCTAACTCTTTGTTTCAGTCTTCTTCATCTCCTATCCTCTATCCATCTTCTTTATTAAATCAATTAGACAAATGAGGTCATGCCTCTTCGTTTCTGATCTATAAATGAGTGAAGGGCCTATTTCAGACCTATTTCTAGAAGCCTCCTATGACTGATCAATCAACAAAATTTATTTCATTTAAAATCTGCTAAGGCTTGGCTCTATTACAGCCTAGAACCAACTCTTGTGACAACATTTTCTGGCGTCGTTGTCGGGGACGGAGGAATGAAGATATCTTCCCTAGGACACGACAAAAATTTTAGATCTATTCCTTGATGGTGAACAAGGGATATGCATTCAATTTGATGTGATCATTCACCTGGCGACTCCTTGGTTCGAAGACTCTACATGATTCATTGGTGACTCCATTGGTCTCAAAATGTCAAATTCGTTCACTGCTCGGATTGCTGCAAGGTTTGCTCCTCTGGAATTTACAAATGTTTATGGTTTTCCAAACATTGTTCCAGACATTAAAATTTGGGAAGATGTCCTTCCTAAATTTGGAGGATATGTGGACGACAATCCTGCTCAACACTTGTTTGAATTCCACAAGCTCATGGATGAATTAAATGTACATCATGAAGATGTCCTCATGAAGCTGTTTATGTTTTCATTGGAAAGAGATGCTAGGATCTCGTATAAATCTTTACCCCATTCCAGTATTCCTTCATTGAAAGATTTTCACACACTTTTTCATCAACATTGTAAGAGGATATATTCAGCTGAAATTCTTTTTGAAAATTGTTGTAATATAGAATTCATAAGACAAAAAGATCATACAAATCCTCTTGAAAAGGAGGAAGAAACAATAGAAATTTATCAAGTGGATGAAAATGACCAGCATGATGAAGAGTTGACTGATAAAAAAAATAGGATATGATAGCTCTTGTGATCATATTCAAGAAGAAGATATTCAACATCATGGTCAACCTGCAGAAGAGAAAGCAAACAATAGTTGCTTGATCCAGAAATTACACAGACCACCTCCTCCTTTAACAGAAGAAGAGATAGATCTACTCCTGAACAATTATATTACAACCCTTGCTTACATAGATTTGCAACATTCACATAGTCCTGAACATGTGAGTGAAAATTCTTCTATTACTGAAAATGAAAATCTAAGTTTAAATGATGACAGCCATGGAACTTTATAGGAAGTTAGTAAACCAATTTATGATGATGATTTCCTGCCAGAGGATCAACTTGTAGACACTGTTTTGTTTCATGAAGAATATAGGGCTGTCATGTTTAATAACCTTGAAGAATGTTTGTTGTTCGAAGATGCTTTAGACTATGATTTGGAGGAGTGTGGATATGAGATAGATAGCTTCATAGTTGATATTCCGAGCATTTTTCTGACCGATGACACTCTTGAGTTATCTGTTGAACCTGTTTATGATGAATATCCAGAATAACAAGAAGAGCAGATTTCTTTTTCATCACACACGAAAATTTACAACAGTCCTCCTTTGTTTGATGAAAGCGTTTTTGAAGATGATGAGTAGCAAGAAACTTTGGTTCAACAGGAAAGCAATCAACAACATCATGAAATAGATCAGCCTATGTATGAAAGCTACCAAGAAGATATTTGGACAACAGATGAAGGACATAAGAAGGGGTTACTGAAACAATTGATCTCTCCTCCCTGTTTAACAACTATTGAGCAACAGATCAATAAGTTTCAATGCGACATTTTTGCACTAGTGGAAGAAAAAATCAGCAGTGGACAAAGTGCGTAAAAACATTTCAGACAGCTTGCCTAGCAGGAGGAAGTATGGATTAATTTTGAAAGTGGCATATATCTCCCCTTCTATGATCCAATAGCGGTTTATATGGAGTCAAAATGGGGCATTGAACTTTTTCTTTTCAACTTCTTGAAGTCTAAATTTCAAAACTGTAAGTGCTTGCTCTCAGGGTATGTTTTGAAATTTGCAGTTGCTCCTGTCATTTTTGTGCTCAAAGATGGAAGCATAATTAAGTTTGTTAGTCTGACATTCACTTGGTTGATTTGGAAATTTTCCTATACTTGAAAAAAGCAGTGACATCAGTTAGAGTAGGTGATGTATATAAATAATCTTGAATTCAAGCATTAGAGTACATTAGTGGTTTTCAGTATGTTTCTAGTTCAGTTTGGCATCCAGTACGGTTTTGATTTAAGGCATTACAACTCCATGGCCCAATGAATGCATAAGTGATTTTTTGGTTTCGGAAAGGCACAAGTAAAGTGACAGGGTTTAGAGTTTGATACGGATGATTTCAGGTCACCCAATGGATGAAGGTACATGGTCTACTGTTCTTGGCGCTTTACAGGAAAACAACATCCCTAGATGGAGCCTATGTTGGAACAAATATTGAAAATTTCTAAACTTAGTGTCTTTCGCCAAAATTTATGTCAGTTGTGCCAATCAGTTTTAAAACCTTGTCGCCTGGCATAAGCTTGTGTAACCATTAAGTCCTTGCGCCATTCGACGCCAACCTTTGCGCTGCAATAAAAAATCCAAACCTATCGTCATTTTCGCCGAACTTCTCTACCATCAAAATCTCAAAGCTTTAAAGTTTCCCAAGGTATCCTATTGGTCTTAGTTCGCAATTCCTCGATTGTCGAAATAAATCTAAAGTGTCAAATTACAAACCAAACTACAAAGTTTTTTTTTTATATTATTTTAAAATTATTTTATATAATTTTAAATTGATATTTTAGAGTTTGGTAAAAAAGTTAAAATTGTCGATTTAGGAAAACCTTTGCAACTTTTATATAAGTTATTGGGTCAACTACTCTTAACGTCCCAATCTCCCAACTGTTCATCGAAATCCATATGCATACCAAGTCACAAGACAACTCATACAAAGCTCTAAGGAGAGAATTTGCGAGGAGGCCTGAAAGAGTGCAATACGTGCCAAGAAAATTTCTAGAAGGGTTTTACATAAATTCCACATCACCATTTCAGGGTTTTGGCCGTTGGGGGTTTGGCTGATGTAGAGATTTTAACCAATTGCCCGTTTTCCCGAAACATGAAAGCCTGAAATCAAGGTTTCAGGATTTTCGACGGCTTACGGTGCTCTGAAATAGCACTGTTAGTTGCCGAAAGCCAGGACTTTCAGTAGCTAAGATACCCCTGTTTTCGGCATGTTAGCTGCCGAAATCGCAGGTTTTTCCAGTGACAAAAATTCTTTAGCAAAACTCAATTTTATCAACCGTGGAGAGGCTATTTTACACGTTTGAATAGTCGATCGACATCTAAAGATCCTATGATTTCCAGTGGTGTCTTCACAATTTTATTTGGATCTTGGGAAGGCAGTCAAAATTCCCTCGCAAGATGAGGTTCATTTTCATAAATGTGGCATTTTTTACTATGCTGAGTTATCATTTTCAAATGATGATTCTGAGCGACTAGAGTATCATTTTGAGAAACGGTTGTGGATAATTTTGTGCCTAACACATCAGATATCAATAGAATCTCTTAGTTTTCCTACAGGTGTCATAGATTAGGAAAATTGAATCCATCTCCGAGCCCTAATTTTTGGATCTCATATTTTACTGTTTTGACACATGTTTGTAAAATGCAGATATGGGGAAAATGGAAATGGATCTCAGGGAACTGAGAGAGGTTTTTTCTCAGAAAAAACATATGCACAAAATCCTTTTTCAATTTATACACAACTGTCATGATTCAAGGGATCCAAAACCATAACCACAGCCCCAGTTTTCAGTAGTTTGGCCCATTTTCTATGGTAGAAAGTTCCAGAAATTGATTGTAACTGTTGTTATCATTTGGGAGGAATTTCGGTCTCCTAGGGAAGATCTCAACCTCAATACCTATATGGGGCATATTTGTAACATTTTTATAGGGAGGGGGGAATAGCCCGAGAGCCTTTTGGAGGCTGGGTTTGTAATGCATTCCTTTTCAACAAATATAGAACATAATGCCAAGAGATTTGACACCTCGTCACTGTGTAATTTTGTTTTTCCTGTATTGTTTTCTCAGGTTTACATTCATTATTTCTTCCTTCTTTTACATATTCATCTTGTAATGGCTCTAATTCAGTAATACCTCTGCTATAGTCATTTTGTTGGGCAGCCTGTTAGGTTCAATTTTTCCTCTGTTTATGCTGTGAGCTAAACAAGACCTGTAGCTTGACTGTTTCTGCCTAATTTACAAGTTATATATATGCATGTTTGTATTTCAAATTTATTTTTCATTCCTCCATTGAAATAAATATTAGAATTATCAGAATTAAATACCTAACTATTTGTTTCAGTCTTCTTCATCTCCTATCCTCTATCCATCTTCTTTATTAAATCAATTAGATAAACGAGGTCATGCCTCTTCGTTTTTTATCTATAAATGAGTGAAGGGATTGTTTCAGACCTAGTTCTAGAAGCCTCCTATGACTGATCAATCAACAAAATTTATTTCAATTAAAATGTGCTAAGTCTTGGCTCTATTACAGCCTAGAACCAACTCTTGCGACAATAGTTGGAAAGCTCTAGATGAGAAGAATGTGATAGAGACCATGAATGAAGGATTTGATTACTTAAGGAGAATGAAATTTTGGTGCCCCCACCATGGGTGTGTTACAAATTGGTATCAGAGCATGGTTACAACAGTTGGCCTGCTTGGGCTCAGGGACAAGTCACTTGAAAATCATGTTTAAAGTAAATCTTAAGGGTGACACCCCTACCATACCTATTTCCTAAAGAATCTGGTTAGACTATTACTAAATAAAAGAATGCAAACTTTCTACTATGTGTGTGTGTTGTAGGTGAATCCCCATGCAGACAAGTGGATTTCCTCTTGGTCTCTAGACTCCTAAGGCTAAGACAGAAAGGTGCTTAACATGGACATTGACTTCCTTTTAGATATAATCAAGCTAATAAATGAAAGAGAAGGAGAAAGATATGTACCTTATTAATGACATTTGTCCTTGTAAATTCCTGGCTAACCTTTGATCCTGAGCTCCCTGATAGGTCCTATAAAACAAACAAATGTACAAAATACTTCCTACTCTATTGATATTAGCTCAAACATAGATCCATATACTACGGACAAACTCTATGGAACAAGCATAAGTTTGAAAGAAACAGGCCAAGCATTGATTATTAATGAGAACGAGTAAAATTACTTACTATCCTTTGAATGAAGGTGTAACAGCTTCTTCCAGTTCTCCTTGTCCAACCCATTTGCTCAAATAATCTCCACTAATTGCTTTGATGACATCTCACTCATGAGATCATAAGTTTGATGTAATTCTCCATCTCCATTCTCAATACCTTCTTATGAGATCATAAGTTAGGTATAATTCTCAATCTTCCTTGTACCTTTCACCATGAGAAGGCCTCCTTATATAACCTTGGAGAGGCTCAACCAATTGAGATATCTTTGGGATGAGTTGAGGATTCCTCTCCTTTAGTTGAGGATCTCCCCTAAGATCATGCCTTGACCATCTATTCGAATCCAACTACCTTAAGGAATTGAGGGATTCTTCTCTTATTTGCCTCAACAAATCCAGAATTTGCTAAAACAAGGGTAGCGCTCCCCCAAAAGGGTGCACAGGGTGCTCAAACACTCCCCCAAAGAGGCTCAGGGAGTGCCAGCACTCCCTGACAGTGGGTAGGGGAGCATTCCTCTCCAAAATCCATTTTTTGTGGTTTTTTCAATGGCAAAAGGTTTGTACTCCCTGTTAAGTGACTTCTCTTCTTCAAAACTAGTCTTTGGGGCGTCTCAAGTGTCTTTGTGATGTCGTTAGAGGCACGACATAGGCAAGGTGGTAGTATGATGTTTTTAACACTTGCAACACTTGTATTCAAGATGCGACACTTGCAGACAAGATGTGACACTTACAATACTTGTAATGACGACACTTGCTACACTATCAAAGTGAGTAATTTTGAGGTGTAACAGATTGCCCCCCAAAGTACGAAGTTAGAAGATGATGATGACTTAAGTAATTTGTATACTTTTTCGAGAAATGGTATGGACGCAGAGAAACCAGGAAAAGTTTCACACAACCATAAAACAAATATTATGACATGTTTCAAAAACCCAAGGCAGGCATACCTATGCTTGAGTGATAAAGACTTTTTAGGTATGGCCACCATAAAATACACTACAGATCCATAATTATATTGAAAAAATGGTATATCCACTGCAGATACAATGTGGATCTATACTTCTATGACTTGAACTAATCGTAGCCATGAAGAATACACAGTGGATCTACGAGATGACAAGACATAGCCATGACCAATACAAAGTGGATCTATGTAACAATATATGTGTCATAGTCCAAAAGAAATCCTTCGCAGCCTAGGCAAAGTATACATAAGAGTGAAAAATCAACCCAGGGTCTTCTTACTGATCTCAATGTAGTACAAATCTAACCATGTGAATAGATGTCCTGATGTCAAACATGGTAGAAACTGCTTGATTATCGGTCAATGATGTAAACCATTAACAAGCGTGATGGAGATCACCATTGATGTCAATGATTCCCAAGGTACTCTAGTACATTCCAACGAATGTGAATGGATGAGCTGAAGTCGAACATCCATGGAATCATCTGATTAGAGGTCAATGATGTAAACCCATTGTCAGACACGAGGAGCCTTGCCATTGAGGCATGCAGGTCCCAAGGTACTAACTGGCTTCTAAGTCTAGTTCTCGGATAATGTGTTGAAGTTGACAGGAATAGACTCATCGAAGGAGGGCCTTAATGTATCCCCCATCAACGACACGAAACTAACACAGAGATGTAATTGGTAGATCAAATGAACATGGACTGACATGGGTATTGAACAAGATATTTGTGATGGATGAATCTCGAGGCAGATACTTCCCTTGAACACTGAGGCACAACAAAAGAAACTTGACATGGACCAAAACTTGATAATGCAGTGGATACAGTGACTTTCGTCGGGTGACCCAAAGGAGTAAAAGAAATGCAGAGGATTGGGTCAGTGCAGAGGTTCAACAGATTAAAATGCGTGCAAAGACAAAGTTTCGTGTTTAAGGGGACCGTAAGAGTTACTGGTAGTGTTCTCAAAAACCTACTCGGCTTTCTTCTTTCAATTTCCCCCCCATCCAGATAGACGAGTACCTCTTTTTAATTTAACAAGCTCGACGAGGGTAACACATGCTCGATATGACTCACCATTGGTAAGTCCCTCTTCCTTTGTTTAACGAACTGGAAGAAGTAAGGGTTCGATCCCATATGGGCCCTTCAATGTATGATTGTTTAACGAGTCCAGAGAAGGTAAACTTGGTGGTTTTTCATATTTAGAGAGTCTGAAAACAACTTAAAGACGACTCCAATGTTGTCCTTTTTCGTAAAGTTAGTCTCGCGAGGCCAAAAAAGAGATAAATTATCACTCGAAAGACGCCCTTTCAAACCTTTTAACGAGTGGGAAAGGAAGCAAGATCACTCGACAATGTTTTCATGTTTAGAGAGTGTTAAAAGAGCTCAAAGACAAATCCAGGGGTTCCTTTTTTGTGTAACCATGCGAGTCCGAAAAAGAGATAAAAGTTTACCCGGTTGCGTTCTCATGTATTTACGAGCACGAGAAAGAACAAATACTAAGCTTGGTATGCCCCTAGCTTGAAAGATGGTGTATTAACTTTAGAATGATCATCAAAGGCTGGAGACATGCCCTCCAAGCTTCAATTCATTCACCGACTTTGAGGTTGTCACAAATTTCTCTACTAGAGAGAGAAAAAGGATAAGGGTGGATGAAATGAAGGTTCAAGAGAGGTGACTGTTTCATTTTTTAATGATCTTGACATAGGAAAAGAACTATGCTCAGGGCTCCGGGTGCAATCCCTAGATTGTTGTTTCATTTTTTATCGAGCTTGCTATAGAAAGGAAAACTATGCTCAAAGCTTTTGTTTCATTTTTTAACGAGCTTGCCACAGAGAGGAAAAACTATGCTCATGACCTTTGTTTCATTTTTTAACGATCTTGACACAGGAAAATAACTATGCTCAGGGCTTCGGGCACAATCCCTAGATTGTTTTTTCATTTTTTACCGAGCTTGCTATAGAGAGGAAAACTATGCTCAAAGCTTTTGTTTCATTTTTTAACGAGCTTTCCACAGAGAGGAAAAAGTATGCTCATGACCTCTATTTCATTTTTTATCGAGATTTCCACAGATAAGAGAAACTATGCTGGTAGACTCTTCTTGATCATGGCTTCCAAGAGAATAACACGCTGGAAGGACACCATGTCAAGGGAAAAAACTTGGTCATGGCTTCCAAGAGATCTTCAATGGATGGAAGAAAATCACTCTGGAAGGAACACATGTCGAGGGTTGTGACAGGGGTAAGGAGATGAGGCTCTAATAGCCCTACTAAAGAGATCACCATGTCAACTACTGGATCCAAATAATCAAAAGTTGAAGTCATGGGAGACAACGCCACATAATTGACATGCAGTGGGGGCAATACTATCGTCATATAAGAACCATTCAGGGAGGTAATCTAGTTAGGGCTGATGAAGGAAAGTTGATTAATAGTCACAATTCTTCCATCATGAGGGAAAGATATCACACGAAAAAGAGTGGACACAATATCTTTCATGGAATAGACATAATCCCGCCAAAGGAGTAAAGAAAAATCTAAGGGGTCTCAGACTGCCATGACATCAATAAAGACAATTTTCCCTCCCAAAGTTATTATAAGCTGAGGAAGGGTCCCTAAAGGTTGACTAGTTCTTCTGTTAAAATATAGCATATTCTATGTAACCGACGCAAGCTGAGGACAACTCAAAGCATGCCAAGCAACAGAGGACAAAATACTAATGGACGCACCTTCATCTATCAACGTTTAAGGAATGTCCCGACCATAAACCTACACTGTAATCTGGAAAAGAATGTGAGAGGGAAGACGAGGTCCTGTTAGCACACCCCAATAAAAAAGGATGGCCTCATTACTTAGAGGGGGTTTCGTGGGAGAATGAGTAATGCCCCCCAGCACGGCATATTTTGTATCAACGAGAAAAACATGGGAAGTATCGGGTTTACTCTCTAGAGGGAGAGTAGGATCGACCGATGATGGGATCAAATCGACCACACTAGCACTCTTCAAAGGAAGAGTGGGATTGACCGATGATGTAACCGGAACAATCACTTTGGCACTCTTTGTATGAAGAGTTGGAATGACCGATGAAGGGACATGATCAACCACTTTGGCACTCTTCAAATGAAGGGTTGGAATGACTGAGGAAGGGACTGGATCAACCACTTTGGCACTCATCAAAGGAGGAGTGGGATCGACCAAAGACAGAACTGGATCAACCACTTGGGTTTCATTCTCCAAGGGGAGAATGGGGTCGACGGGTGGAAACGGATCGTCCGCTTTGGTGTCACTCTCTAACGGGAGAGTGGGGTTGACCGAGGATGAAAATGGATTGACTACTTGGGTTACACTCTTTTGATGAAGAGTAGGGTTGATCGATGACGAGACTAGATCAGGTACTTGGGTTTGTGGTTCAATCGAGAAGGAAACTAGATTGACCACCTGATCAACCAGACTGACCGGGGATGGAACTGGATTGACCAGTCCATCAACTAATGATGGGTTGGAGGAAATCTTACAATAACCTTTTGGAAGTTGAAGTTTTTCCAAAAGAGAAGAAGCCTCGTCCATGCGAGGACAAAGGTGAGAATATTGATCACCTTTGCACAACATACAAGGGAATTTGACAGTTGTCTTCTTATTACCAACCTTAATGTCACTAGTTGACCGAGTATCACCGGCATGACCAATAGAGACCGATGACATGGTGGACCACATTTCTAAGACCTTTGGAATACCAGGGAAATCCCTCAGAAAATGGTCACCCTTACAAAGACTGCAAGGGAATTTGGGTTTCAGATTCTTCATTTTAATCTTGTTGACCTCATCAACACTCCCAATACTATTAATAGTAACTGGTTGCTTGGATGCAACATCTGATGTTGTTGGGGCCTTGGTCCTTTTCAGTCTCTTCTTCTTCTTCTCTTTTTGTTTCTTCTTCTTCTGATAAACCTGGCTACTTGCTTTAGAGCTTTCACTAGACGAAGAAGGAGAAAGGGAAGGAGAATTAATGGGTGAAGAAGGTGAAAAGTCGACGTGAGGTTGATGTGTGGGTGGTGTAATGACATCTAAATTATTAGGTGAAGTTGAAACATTGGGAGGATTCGAGATCACCGGAGTGGGGAACAACCAAACCGGTAATCCGATGGTGAGTCTCAGAAGACTCAGTGTGGCAATGTACGGAGGACCAAAGTTTCCAAAATAAGGAAAGGTATAAGGTTCCCCAGGAGAAGGGGTTCCCCCATTAGTACTCTCATGATTTGATGCCATTAATACTGACTCGACCTAAGGCCCACTAAGTAACACAACCAACACATGCTATGAATTTGAGAAGCAAACAATCAAACAAAACCTTCCCACAATGAAACCACTAATTGGTGATGAAATCCAATGTCGCAAGATCAAAATAGGAAGAGGCTAGGATAGAGCGGGTGGATCAGTTACGTTGGTGATCTTCTTAAAGGACTTACGCCTTGGTGCAAGATTCCACATAGTAATTGTGGATTTACCCTCCAAGGAGCCCGAGTGAGTTTGACCAACGTCTGTTCCAGGTACAGTGAGACTTCCCTTCATCCTCACCTTGTGTGAGACCCTAAAGATTATGGCTACTAAGGTCACCAATTTGCAGTCAACCCCTGGGTGGGTACAATCGACAATCTGATCCGAACATATGGGCAGGATAACAAGTCTGAAATCAACTCGAGAGGCTCCCACACATAATCGTGGGTATACCCTCAAGTGACCCACAATATATGATCTGACCACTACAAAAAGTTGAACCACGGAGGGATAATGTCCGTAATTCTCCTGAATGCAACCTCGTGCATAACCCCTGTGTGAGAGGGGGATCCCAGAAAGCCTATATGACAATTGGATTTTCTCTCCCTATCGCAAGATGCTAAGTTTGTTTGATATCTTTGGAAAGTTATCCTTTAAACCTTATTCCAAAGCCCTACACCTTAAACTAATGTAGGTTTGCTAACAAAGATGTAAAAAGTCCAATAAATTTTAGTTAAGCATTGATTTTAGTGGTTGTTGTTTACTCATAGGTGTATGAGAGTGAAGACTGATGATATTATGACTCAGTTCCCAAAACATGCATAAGAAATGATAAGCAATCTTTTCTTTCAACGAATGTCTAATTAAGGGAAGGAGAAGGATTTTCCTTTCACTGTCAAACACTAAGATGAAATTACCTCATGCAATAGTCCTCAATAAGGAATCCAATGCAATGCTAAAATGTTTGTATGTGACTGATAACCAGTAGATGTAAAGCTTCTTATGCTAATCGGACTTCAAGAGTTGTGATATTTAAGCAATCTAGAAGCAAACTTCACATAAACCAAAAGACACCCTTGTTATGATCAAACAAGAAACATAAAGCCAAAAACTCAAAAGGAAGGAGAAAGATCTTGGACAAGATGACTCAAAGATTAGAAAGAAAAGTACTAAAGACCTTTGAAACTCCTTACAAAGTTTTCACTCACTCAGATAAACGAGAAGAAAATGACAAATTGACTCCAAATCATCAAGGACAAAGAGTCATTGAAAAGTAAGGACAAATTTCAAAAAATCCAAACAAAAGAGGATGAATCCTTATAAAACAGGGTGTTGAAGGCCAATACCAAGATGGACTGAGAGTATGAGACCCTGAGAAAATGCAAAAGGCAAAAACTGAACCCAGAAATTGAAAAACTAGAGGGTTTTTCATTGAAAATGGGATAGCGCTGTAGTGTAAGAGGTACCAGAGCGCTCCAACACTCTGTGTAAGACCACCAGGGAGTGTTGGCACTCTTCTAACAAGGGAAGGGGAGCGCTTTGCTACAAAAGCTCATAAAAGTTCCCAAAAACTCAAAAATTCAAGAAAATTCAGTCAATCAGGGTGATCATGATGACATAAAGAGGCAATCAAACAAATCTAAGGATAAAAAAGACAATGTGGAGAATATCAAATCAATGGGAAAAGGGCCAAAAAAAATCTGGTAATGGAAACAAAAATCAGAGCTCGTCCCTAGTGGAGTCACCAATTTCTATTGCAGGTGAATCCCCCTGCGGACAAGTGGATTCCCTCTTGGTCTCTAGAATCCTAAGGCCAAGACAGAAAAGTGCTTAACATGGATACTGACTTCCTTTTAAATCTAATCAAGCTAATAAATGAAAGAGAAGGAGAAATATATGTACCTTATTAGTGATGTTTGTCCTTGCAAAGTCCTAGCTGAGCTTTGATCTTGAGCTCCCTGATAGGTCATGTAAAACAAACAAAGGTACAAAAGAATTCCTACTCTACTGATATTAGCTCAAACATAGATCCATATACTACAAACAAACTCTATGGAACAAGCATAAGTTTGAAAGAAACAGGCCAAGCATTGATTATTAATTAGAACGAGTAAAATTACTTACGATCCTTTGAATGAAGGTGCAACAGCTTCTTCTAGTTCTCCTTGTCCAACCCCTTTTCTCAAATAATCTCCACTGGTTGATTTGATGACATCTAACTCATGAGATCATATGTTTGATGTAATTCTCCATCTCCATTCTCAATACCTTCTTATGAGATCATGAGTTAGGTATAATTCTCAATATTCCTTGTACCTTTCACCATGAGAAGGCCTCCTTATATAACCTTGGAGAGGCTCAACCACTTGAGAGATATTTGGGATGAGTTGAGGATTCCTCTCCTTTAGTTGAGGATCTCCCCTAATATCATGCCTTAACCATCTATTTGAATCCAACTACCTTTAGGAATTGAGGGATTCTTCCCTTATTTTCCTCAACAAACCCAAAATTTGCTAAAACAAGGGTATCTCTCCCCCAAAATGGTGCACAGGGCGCTCAAACACTCCCCCAAAGAGGCTCAGGGAGTGCTAATACTCCCTGACAGTGGGTAGGGGTGCGCTCCTCTCCAAAATCCATTTTTTTGTGGTTTTTTCAATGGAAAAAGGTTTGTACTCCCTGTCAAGTGACTTCTCTTCTTCAAAACTAGTCTTTGGGGTGTCTCAAGTGTCATTGTGATGTCGTTAGAGGCACGACATAGGCAAGGTGGCAGTATGACATTTTTGAGACTTGCAACACTTGTAGTCAAGATGTGACATTTGCGGAAAAGATGCGACACTTACAACACTTGTAATGACGACACTTGCGACACTATCAAAGTGAGTAATTTTGAGGTGTAATAGTGTGTATTTAAGAAAATAAACTATGTGTTGTTGATGAACTACTAGAATGCTAGCTAACAGTAAGTGTTTTTTCATCATTCTAGTAGTAAGTGAATCACAAGCATAAAGGATGGTGATGCACCATGAAGTGGGGGAGGGCTCCCACAATAGAGACGAATATTCTGATGAGAGGAGGGCGATGGAGACCCCTCCAGATCTAGATGAAACTGTAAGGAGCCTTATGGCCGAATTACAGAGTTGCAAGGCTAAAAATGAGATATTGATAAAGGAGCAAGAGAAACAAACAGAAATCAATGTAGTCTTGCTACAAATCTTATTCGATATACAGAGGTAGCTGCAACATGGACCTGCAACCAGCCATGTGGACCGACGACATACATAGAGAAGTCAAATTCCACCTGAAATATGAAAACGTGGTCCCATAATTGGCCACGCGGGGAGAAGTACCTCAAGGAAGGCCCAAACCGGAGGCAGGGGATGCTCATCAGGAGAGTCCTATGGAAATTAAACGAGCAACTCCAAGGAATCTTCTAGTAGCAAAACTATCTCACATTCTTAGAAGAAATGAAAGAAGCGAACGCATTCCAAAAGTCATGACCCTGAAGAGTTCAAGAAAGCCAAACCACCCTCTTTCAATGGAGAGATTTAGAAAGGGGAAGAGGCAAAATCTTCGTTTCTTGGTTTAAAGAAGTAGTTTAGAGTTCATGACTATTATGAAATTTTGAAGGCTCGAATATCCATATTCAACTTGAATGGAAAGGCTTCCATTTGGTGGGAAGATCTTAAGAATGTGAAAGGAATCCATGAAAAGGAATTATCATGAAAACGGTTTGAGAAACACTTAAAGAACAAGTATCTATCAGAGAAATACTTCGACGGGAAGACTAAGGAGTTCTATGAACTCAAGCTAGGACAACTCAGCATAGAGGAAAATATCAATAAATTCCTTAAGCTGCTGAGGTATGTACCCTGCATAAAAGATGAAAAGGTAAAAGTCCAACGATTTTTCAGTGGGTTACCTTAGACCTACCAGAACATGATTGAGTTTGACGAGCCAAAGACCTTAGAAGACACTATCCGGAAGGTAAGGTATTGTTACGAACAGTTCGGGCGTCAGACAGAACCTCGCGAGGACTGGAAGAAGAAGAATAGTTTGGGGTTCAAGAAGAAGGGGTTTAAATCCTCAAGATTTAATAACTATAGGAAGGATTCAAGGATGGTCCTTCCTACCCGAAGTGTGCACCAACATAATTTCCCCTCCCAGAGTAGAAATAAACCTTTTGGATCAGCCCCAGGAAAGACTGATAACCCAAAGAGAGAACCCTTGAAATGTTGGGGTTGCGGAGAAGAACATTTGCTAATGGATTGCCCACACAGACAACAAAATAGTAGGAGAATCTACAACATACAAGAAGATACCAGAGTCAATTATGTGGCTAGGAGCATGCCACAGATTTATGTGGCTTTGGATAATAAACAAGCTGACCACCAAGCTTCAGTGGTGGAGATGGAAGGTATGATCGCCAACTGTCTAGTTTCTATTTTAATTGACCCTCATCTTAATTTGAGTTATGTGGCCCCTCATACTGTTGATAAGTGTAAAATGAAACCAATTAGACATTTTAATCCATGGTTGGCACAACTAGCCGCTGGAGCCAAAAGAAAAGTAACAGAGGTCTTACCATCTTGCCAATTCATCATGGATAGGTTTCCCACCCAAGCGACCCTTAACATTCTTCCCCTAGGATATTATGACTTATTGATTGGTATGGCTTGGTTGGATGATTATAAAACTAAGTTGGTCTGCTACCATAAAACTTTAGAATGTGTAAATGAATAAGGGGGAAAGATGACCTTCCAAGGGATTCAAAAACCTGTATCAGTGAGACAAATATCAACCCTTCAAATGAAAAAGTATTGCAGAAAGGGATGTCCTCTATATGAAATACAAGTGTTGGAATCCGTTGAGGATGACAAACCGAACCTAGAGGACCACCCCATATTAATAGAGTATAGAGACTTGTTTCCATAAGAGATATCAGATCTACCTCTGATAAGAGACATTGAATTCTTGATAGAACTTGCACTGGGATCAGTGCTAGTGTCTAGGACACCCTATAGGATGAGTACACCTGATCTAGTTGAGCTCAAGATACAACTAAAATAAATGATGGAAAAAGGTTACATCCGGCCCAGTGTGTCTCCATGGGGAGCACCAACCTTGTTTGTGAAAAATAAATATGGCACGCTCAAATTGTGCATAGATTATAGACAACTCAATAATACAATCATAAAGAACACATACCCCTTACCAAGAATCAATGACTTGTTCGACCAATTAGGGGGTGCTTCCATTTTCTCTAAGATTGTCCTGAGGTCTGGATACCATCAAGTCTGAATCAAGGATGAAGAAATCCACAAAATGAACTTCAGGACAAGGTATGGTCACTATGAATTTGTGGTGATGCCATTTGGACTAACCAATGCCCCCACCACTATTATGTGCTTGATGAACAATGTCTCAACAAATTACTAGATAAATTTGTATTGGTTTTCATTGATGATATATTAATCTACTCCAAAAAATAGAGAAGAGCATGAATAACATCTTAGACTTGTACTTCAAGTACTAAGAGAGCATCAACTCTACGCTAAGATTAACAAGTGTGACATTTTCCAAAAGCAAGTGCATTAATTGGGCCATGTCATTTTTGAAAAAAGGGTGGCAGTAGACCCTGTCAAGATTAGATATATTATGGAATGGATTACCCCAAAGGAGGTATCTGATATCATATCCTTTATGGGCTTAGGAGGATATTATAGAAGGTTCAAAAAAGGGTTTTCCAAGATTGGTTGTCCAATCACTACCCTCCAGAAGAAGGGGGTTAAATTCACTTGGACATAAGAATGTGAAGAAAGATTTTAGGAATTGAAATACCTCTTGACCCATGCACCCATGCTGAAGATTGCAGACCCTGATAATGACTTCCTTGTGTGTACATATGCATGCAAGGAAGGACTCAGAGGAGTCCTTCTACAAGAGGGACGTGTAATTTGCTACACATCCAAGAAATTAAATGAGTATGAAATCAATTATGTGACCCATGATCTAGACTTGGTTGCCATAGTACATGCTTTAAAAATGTGGAGGCATTACCTCCTGGGTAGGAGATTTGTACTTATGACAGACCATTGTGGGTTGAGGCACCTGTTTGATCAACCAAAAATCAATGCTAGACAAGCTAGGTGGATGGCTCTCCTTAGTGAGTTCGATTTCGAAATCAAACACATCAAAGGGAAGGAAAATAGGGTGGTCAATGCCTTTAGCAGAAGTTTGAAAATGATTTACATGGTAGAAGTAAGCACCTGTGAAATGGATGTCAGAGAAAAAATCATGAATGCATAGGAAACATATGCATTCTTCAAGACCATTACCTCATACCTAAGGAAAGAGCCTACAGGGCTAAAGTATGAAGGCTATCAGATGTTCGATGAAGGCCTATTGACCTACAAAAATAGATTGTATATTCCAAGTTGTGATGAATTGAAGAGGTTCATAATGGATGAACTACACAAGAGACCATATGTTGGTCACCCAGGATATCAGACAATGATCACGACCACTAGGAAACAATTCTATTGGCTTGGACTGAAAAATGACATAGCCAACTATCTAGCTAAGTGCTTAGAATTCCAACAAGTTAAGGCAGAACACCGGCACCTGACAGGGTTGTTATAGGCCCTACCAATTCTAGAATGGAAATGGGAAACCATTTCCATGGATTTAATCACCAGATTACCAAGA
The DNA here is from genome assembly GCA_032191745.1 of Picea mariana. Classification (NCBI taxonomy): domain Eukaryota; kingdom Viridiplantae; phylum Streptophyta; class Pinopsida; order Pinales; family Pinaceae; genus Picea; species Picea mariana. Next base: position 90,366 of record JASDQU010104309.1, on the reverse strand, counting down.
TCGACTAAGCAGAATGATGCCATCATGGTAGTGGTGGACAAATTCAGCAAATATTCTCACTTAATTTCCTATCAAGTCGACTTTCAAGGAAATAGATATTGCCAACATCTTCATGAAGGAGATATTCATACTGCATGGCATGCCTAGAGAGATTATATCTGACAGAGACACAAAATTCACTTCAAGCTTTTGTAAATCCTTGATGGTCGACCTTGAGACTAAATTGTTGTTTATCACAACCTATCACCCCCAAACTGATGGAAAGATAGAAAGAGTAAACCAAATATTAGAATACATGTTAAGGATACATGTAATGCATTAGCCTAAGAAGTGGGAAGACTACCTGCCATTGGTATAATTTGCCTACAAGACCGGTTATCAAGAGTCACTAAAGATGAGCCCTTTTGAAGCCCTCTATGGTAGACTGTGCAAGATTCCAATCATCTGGAGTAATCTAGTGGATAGAATTTCAATCGTAACTGACATACTGCAAGAAATGGAGCAACAAGTGATTTAGATAAAACAAAATCTGAAAATTGTTCAGGATAGACAAAAGAGTTATGTCAACTAAAAGAGAACCCCTAGAGAATTCAAGACATGAGATCATGTCTATCTTAGAGTTAGACCTAGGAAGAGTTCCCTGAGAATGGGAGCTTGTGCTAAGCTGGAAACTCGGTATTGTGGACCCTTTGAAGTCTTATATAGAGTGGGACCTGTAGCCTATAAACTAGCACTCCCTCCCACAGTAAAGGCACATAATGTTTTCCATGTTTCATTATTGAAGAAATATGTACATGATTCTAATCATATAATTGATTGGTTTGTGATCCAGGTGGATTCGGAGGGAGAATTCTTGCCAGAACCTCAATGCATACTAGACATGAAGGAAACCTCACTTAGGAACCGAACCATTACACAGGTCAAGGTGCATTGGAAACACTTTGGCCCAGATGAGGCTACGTGGGAAATGGAGGATGCCATGAGACTTACATATCCAATTTTGTTTACTCATGTATATACATAGCATGTTGACAGATAGAACATCGATGATGATGTTCCTTTAAGGGGGAGGGAATTGTAAAACCTTATTTCCCCCAGTTGTAAATATAACTATATTGGCCAAGAAACTATGGCTAACTCATAGGTGTGAATGTTTGATTTGATGGACCTTCGTATGAAAGGTCGATGAATGTAAATTCTGTCATTTTAATAGAAAATGGACTCGTGTTGCATGATTGCTGGAAAAGGGGATTTGCTAAGAGAGACCACAAATGCTATGAAAGAGATGGTGGAGGGGACCTGGAATGGTTGCGTTAACCTCCACTGAACCAATACTTTGTTGGATTTAACTACTCAGGATCAAAACAACCCTCTGACCTAGGAATGAATTACAGTCAGGCTGGTAGGTGGGAAGACCTCCTCAAGAGTTAATGAGGGGATGGGGTAGACCGCCCATCTGTAAGGCTTCCAGACCTGACCAAAGACTGGGAATTCGGGCCACACAAAATCTTGTTGGAAAAGTCAAGAAAGGAAAGCATTGGGGTCGGAGGGGAAGGCTTGTGAAGAGTGCAGAGACGAGGGACTCAACTCTCAGGTTTGAGGAAGAAATGTGAAAAGAGTGTGTTCTGATCACGGGAAATAGAGACTGAGTCGGGAGAAGGAGAGTAACCTTCATCCCTATCTATTTATATGTTGGAAGAAGAGGTTCAATCTAAAAGCATCGTGTTCTAGCTCAGAGGTGGCTAGTGTTAAATCCGTTAGAAGTGACTGAGCCTATGGCTGGGTGAAAACATGCACCCTTTCCAACAGTCACTTCATTTTATCTGGTTATGATAAGTGTTTCCATAATTTATGTGTTTAATGAGGAATTAGGTCGAATTCATCCCTTTATACTCTTCCCAGTCTAATTCACCATTGACATCACTTAAGTTAGGATCTTTTCCTCCTAAGGTGAGTAATTAATTAATTAAGTCCCCCCTTAACACATTTTCATTCTATTTCTCTGTTGACTAAGGTTTAAGTGACTTTTCCTATGCTTTTTGGATTAATTTATCGTTTAGCCACCAAATCACCCTTATTTCTCCTCTTGTTCCCTGTTTGTGCCTGACTATAGTCTATGTGAATAAATAGACTACTAAGTCACTCTGTGCTGCCCTACTCTTGGGAATGAGACATCATGTTTCCTAACCTTTTTCCTAAGTTGGAAAAGTGATTTTCCACTTAAATAACCCCTCCCCATGCTTAGCCACAACTTAAAGTGATGAATCCCTAAGAAAAAGTGTGCCCCCCTTGCTCATCTACTTAGCAAAAATAAAAATAAAATAAACCAAAGGGAGTTTAAAAACCTAAGTGTGCCCCCCTTGGATTCTAACTCAATGTTTGAGTGAGGTAAACTATTTTTCCCCCCTTTCCCCCTCACCCCTCAAACCCTAACCTCTACCAAAATCCTAAAAGTGCGCCCCCCTTGACTTGGTCCTTTTATCTTGATGTGTGACACTTAGAGCTCATCCAAGTAAATAATTTCCTCTCTCCCAAGTATAAAAGAATGCCTACCCCTCCTCATTTCTCCACCTATTCTCAGAGCAAGTTTATGCTGCCCAAATCTCTCCCACCTCTCTCTCTCTTTTTCTCATTATTTCTTTGTAAATATCGCTGCAAGTATATGCAACAACATTTTTCCATTAATAAAAGGAAGCTTTGGAGGTTATATAATGTGCATTGGGAGTCTTCTTGATGCTCTTCATGGTTCTTGTGTGAGGTGTTATTGTTGCTTTACTTTCTTGTGTATTGCTTTCTTACATTATCTAAACTAGGAGATCCAAGCCAAGTATTTTGCTTGGAGAAATTCATAGTAGTATTACTATTTGTTTTAGTGAGTTATTTTATTGAAGTTGGAAAGTATTTTCAAATTTCTCTAGACATACTCACCTCCTTGTTGGTTTTGTAGCAAGTTCTCACATTTTTGCAGGTCACAGAGGGTTTGAAGAATTGAAATTTGCTTCTTCAACCAAGGGGTACCTCCAATAAATTTCTGATATTATTTCTGTCCTTTCCATCCATTTCCAAGCATATTTTTGTTCTGAAATAGTCCATAAAATTTCATATACATGTTCAGATTTTTATATTTAAATTTCTGTTTTGTTTGCTAACAAAAATTCACAAGTTTTCAAGTGTTTTGCAGTAATTTCCCATAAACTGTCAAATTGGAGTCTCTCTTTTCTTGCACAAATAGTTTGGATGAAGGCATCCCAAGGTCTCGTGAAACTATTATGAGTTGTCATCACTAGTTCATATTCATCTAAGTTGTCTCCAATTGCCTTTAACTGTTCCTTGAATTGAGAAACCCTAGAGAAATAGTCTTGAACTATTTCTCCTTTTTGCATATTTGTATTCTTGAGTTGGGTTCAAAAATTCATCTTCCGGTTGATGTTCTTTCCTTCATACATTCTGGTTAGGGCATCAAACATATCTTTGGAGTATTCTTAGAAGACACTTGAGTGATCAAGTGGTCTTTAATAGAGTCCACAATTATCCTTTTAGCCTTAATCATATCCTTCTTGTACTTCTCTTTGGCTACATCTTCTTTGTGTTCTGGTACATTTTATTTTATGAATTTTGCAAGGTCATTTTCTTCAAGTATGAGTCCAATTTTGTACTTCCAGGCACATAAATTTTCCACACATTCTAACTTGTTAACAAGCTTGGTGCTTGCAAATATCTTGACCTAGAGCTAAGAAAATGACCAAAAAATGAAAATGCTCAAAAATTGAAACTGATCTTACCAGGAGATGTGCTGGGCTGAGGCAAGTTTTTTGGAGCTGACTGTTTCAGAAAATTCCAAGTTTACCCTTTGAAACTGACCTGCGCAATTATGGACCAGTATTTATGGTACTGGTTCTGGTTTTCTGGTACCATTCAAAACTAGGGTTTGACTTTTTAGATAATCTGGCCACTGAAAAAGTTCATAAGCTGCCTAAAGATGCACTAGGGCAGGGTGCACTTCCGAAGATAGTTTTTGGTAAAAAAATCATCTTTAGTATGAAGCCTTAATTTTCTTGTACGACAACATTGACATCTAGATACCCAGTGAAAGATGCTATATTCAATCAAGCTCTGATTCCATGTTAAGTTTTTACTGTTGTTATTATGTTATTTCCAAATTACAAGAGCATTCAATGCATTTCCAAAACAAAAACATAAAGAGGATCACTAAAAGAAACACAATCACAAGGTATGCAACATTTTATCCTAGGAAACCCTAACGGGGGAGAAAACCCAGCAAAAAATTCCTCAATAATAGATTGCCAATACAACGCCAAGACTAAGACCAAAACACCAAGAATAAACCAAGACTAAGCATTCTCCTCTCTTCTCCTTCCTCCTGCAACTGCAACTACCTTCAATATATGTGCACTAGCTGAGTGAGAGTGAGTGTGTACAAGTGAGGCACCATCCTCACATATAAATACTAAATTAGGAGGCACTAGGGTTATGTCACTTCACTTAGTGGGGCCGACTTCTCCTAGAAGTGGTTAAAACTACTTTATAAATACTAGGGGTTGACTTTACAAATACGACCATACAAATATAGTTTAACCAAGAGGGGATTTGATCTTATTCAAGACCTGACATGATCAATCCGCAAAGACAAGTTTGATCTATAAGATAATAACTCAAATTTAATTAGAATATTCTTCGAAGTTACAATATTTCAACAAGAGCGGGTTGTTTGAATCTTGTTGAGATTCACTATTGAAAGTAGGAGAATCGAGTGAAAAGAAAGACAAACCCAAATTCTGAATAAGTTAGTCGGTAATGCACTATATAGAGACAACTCTAGTGCAATGAAGAGAGAGAAAAATACCAAAGCACACGTGTGCTACACGAAATATGCACAAGTGCACATAAATGAAAGTAATAACAATCACAAGAGACCGCCAAAGATGTAGGTTCCCTTAGGTGTAAAACACTTAATAGGATTGATCCAGAAGATCACAAGATGATACAATACAAATGTGAGTTGTGGTGTATATATACACAACTCAAGTAGGGCACAACCCCCAATAGGGGTTCAAGAGCCTACATGTACAAGTTTAACTAGGTAAACGTTAACCACTCCCTAGTATTACAATAAATGATAATAAATGATTAGAGGATGGTCTTAGCCATGATTACAAATACATTATGATACTTATGAGTGTGTCGTGGAAACACTTGAAGATTACATCCATAATTCTAACACCCTTCCTTAAGTTGGATAAGGGCCATAAAGAGAGAATTACATCACAAGATTTACTTCCCTCTCTCTTAGTGGTGGATCTCCACCACCAATGGAATATTGTAAGCTAGTGAAGGTGGTGGGGCTTAACAAAATTTGGTTGAATATTTGCATAGGCTGCAAAGATGGGTTGAATTTGTCCTTGAGAATAGAGACGACAAATGTAGTGAATACATATATTAATGTGTTTGGTCTTTTGACGATCCACAAGATTATGAATACGTTGAATGGTGCTTTGATTATTACAATATAAATAGGTGGCGCCTTGTTGGGATACACACAACTAATTAAGAATCATCCTCATCTAGGCAAGATGTTTTCCAAGTAGGACAACACTAGAATACTTGAATTCCATGGAAGATGAGCCCACACACTATTGCTTCTTAGAGCACAAGGAATTTGGTTCGTAAGAAATTGTAAATAAATAGGTAGAAGTGGAATGATGCCCATAAAGATCACCAGCCTAGTTAGTGTTAGAGAGTCCTTGACTTTGAGTGAGAGCTCTAGTTGAATAATCGATGCCCATATGAGTAGTGTGTTTTAGATAGCGTAAAATGTATTTGACTCCTTGCTAGTGATTCCCATGAGGTTCTTTCATGTACAATGTACACATTTTGGCATTGAAAGCTATATCTGGTCGAGTATGAGTAATGTAGAGGAGACTATGTACTAGGGATTGATAGACAATAACATCAAATAAAGGAGAAGGACATTCGACCTGTAATTTCATCCCAGAGGCAAAGGGGGTGTCGACAAGGTTATAACTCTACGTCTTGAAGTGTTGCAACCAATGTTTTATATGTCTTGTCGGGGAAAGTATCGACGAGGGTCCGGAATGTAACTTCTCAACAACATCGATGGAAAATAGTGGAATATATCAGAAAATGTAGCAAGACCTCAAAACAATACAAAAACACTCATTTTTTTCAATATTTTAAACATATAAAGCAACACCAACATCAAATAAACACATTGCTACATAAGTATGAAAATACAACCAATAAATAAGATGCATAAGATGTCAAGTGGTCACATATCGTTACTAAATTGAAAATTCTGAAACATGTTCATGATAAGATGATAGTAGATACAAAATCACATCAAATGATCAAAATAAATGTATCTCATGAGATGAATCATAATGAGGCATCTAGATAATAAACAGTACATGATAAAATGAAAATGATACATCATAGGAATCCAAATCATTGATTCCTTCTAGGTTGTGTCGCTCTATCTCTTTTAAGGGTAAAGGGCACCACTTTTCCTCTAGAAGCAAAAGGTGGTTGTGGAGGTACTTGGGATGAGCTTGGAGTGGAAGCTCCATATGAGGTGGTAAGTGATGGGGATGAGGTGGAAGGAAAAGTGTGTTTCCTGCTCCCAGTCCCAACAGACCCAAGTCCAACTCGAGGTATGGCTCTTTGTGGAGGTGGTGGTGGCATTGGATCCACTGGACGTCCAATCTCCTCCTCAGCCTCTGTATCCACTGGAAGTGGAACAACCTCCTCCTCCTCTATTGTCGCTTCCTCCCTCAAATCATCTGCATGCTCCTCCAACCACTTGGGTGCCTCCTCCATCTCAGGCTCCTGAATCTCCACCCTCCACTGATTAGTGGTGTCAATGTCATCCAATGAAATGGCCTCTATGTCAAGTTATTTGTCAAGTTGCTTCACCCACAACCTTAGATTGTAGTAAACATATACCAAGTCATTAAGGTGCTAGGTACCTAACCTGTATGAAAATTGAAAGCTATAGTTAGTGATGTTAAATAATAAATACTAAATTGTAAAAATTAAAATTAAAAAAAATATAAACAATTTAAATTTTGATTGTTGCAATTTTTAACATTTCTAACCTGTTGCGCTTCTTGGAGTGTATCTTTTCAAAGACACTCCAATTGCACTCACACTCTGAAGAACCCTGAAGAACTGCAAGTTTGACTAAGCACTCGAACAACAAGTTTTTGCAGATCGGGGAGCTTTCCACCATAGTGTTTCCACCAGACATCTACAATGAATAAAATGAAAGGAAGACAACGAATTATATTTCAAATTTCCATCAAGTAATAAATGCCATATCTAATATATAGAAAGGAATAAACAAAATTTGAAATTGAAGCTTACCTGGCATCCTTGTGGTCCTATCTTGGATAACCATATCATAGCCCAACATCTCGGATGTCATCCAATATATCTCATTATGTCTAGAAATCTCTGAGCGTTCACCTAGAGTCAACACCATCCTCTAAACACACTGGAGGAAACCATCAATGACCTCATCATCAAAATTAAATCCACAAGCATAAGCAAATGCAGGGTTGAGATGGAGCCCTACTGCATGAATGGGACGATGGAGAGTGTTATTCCATCGCTCATCAATCACACCCCATATTTGAGCTCTCTTGGTGAGTCCTTCCTCCCTCTTGTTCTCATAGTACCGATAGATAGATTCATTGGCCCTGGCCTCATACAAGTAGCCCATTACGGGCTTCTCACCATCAACCAATCGAAGAAGCTTTACCAAAGGTTCACTAATGGTATATACCTCCCCTACTCCACTCCAAAATCTTTGGTCATGTCTCACAAGTTGGGATATGTCTTGCCCATCTTGTTTGGTGCTATAGACACAAGAAACCCACTCATTAGAAACAAACATTATTTGTAACTCCAACATACTATTGAGGAGCGACTGAAGAGAAATGAAGTTGGTGGTGAAACGTGTGATCGCAAGACACACCAACTCTCTGTTCATTGTGAATTGTCTCATGAGTGAAAGAACAAAAGTGTGATTATATATATATATATATATATATATATATATATATATATATATATATATATTGTCACACTCCGAGCTGAATCAATGATTTCCTTAATCCAAGGAAGGTTTCCCATGTCCTCTAGCATCAAATCAATGCAATGGGTGGCACAAGGACTCCAGTACAAGGATGTATACCTCTCCATAAGCATCCTCCTAGAAACAACATAATTAGCAGCATTTTCCGTGATGACTTGGAAAACATATTGCGGACCTATCTCTTGGATAAATCCATCCAACAATTCACATAATAATTGTGCATATTTTGTATATGCACTTGCATCAACACTTTTGATAAACATTGTCCCCTTGGGACAATTAACCAAGAAATTTAGAATTGACCTGCCTTCCCATTAGTCCACCCATCCGACATCACGGTGCATCAGGTGGCCTTCCATGTTTCCCTGAACTGAGCTAATCTTTCTACACAGTCGACCTTTTACCCTTGAAGGAGACACCCTCTCAAATCTTGATAGGAAGGGCCCCTATACCCCAGGCCAACAATTGCAGTAGCTTCAAACATGGAATGGTAGAAGGGGTTATTGGCGATGTTAAAAGGTATATCACTCTAAAGAAAACATTTATCCACAAGCTCGTCGACCTCCTTCGTCTCTTTTCTTTTAATCAATGATCAAATAGAAGTTTTCCCCCTAGGTGTTGACCTCGGCACAAAGAAAGGTGAGGTTGATGAACAGACTATTGAAGTTGAGGGCCCTGTGGCTGAGGAGTGATATTGTGGTACTCGTCCCCCCTTAGAGGCACTTGTTCCAGTGTTTCTATTTGCAAGTTCAAGTTCTTTTTTGCGAGCCTCAACCGCATCCCTCTTATTATCCATATCAACGAGTGATTCGTTTGCAATACACATAATTTTCGGGCTACTATTTAGACAACTGTCCACATCAAATCTAGGGATTTTGGCAAGGTGGTATTTTAAGTGGCTAATTGATCCAGGTGGATATCGGTGGCAGCCCACCTTTTCCAACTGGCTCAAAACAGTTTTCTGGCAATTTTGGTAATTTACTGTTTTTGGCAGTTTTTTCGGGTACTGAACTTCCAGAGCCGTTTTGAGGCCCTAAACGATGTTTTTTGGGAATTTACCTTTCAAAAAATATGTTCACGCAAACAATTGTATTCCTCAGATAGATCTTTCTAACGATGTATCATATAAGTCAAATGAAGATAGTATGCCAAAGTTACGACCCCGAGAAATTTATGTACCAATTTACCCCGACGGGGCCCACATGACTTTTGGCGCTTCATCTCCTAGGGCTAGGTTTTTGGATGTATAGGGTTTTTGAAATTTCTGTTTATTGTAAAAAGGAATTCATATCCTCATTGTAATCATCTTCTTGCGAATAAGAGTAGCTGTCACATCTCTTCTTGATCAGGAGATTATGTCTATTGCTAAAAAATGCTCAAAATGAAAGTACTCAAAAGTGTTTTCAACCTGAGCGAGTGAAAATGTCTCGTCACCACGATTCTGGTGCCGTGAATGGTTCGCAAAATGGAGGTCATATGCAGAAGTTATGAAGGTTTGAAGGGCCTAGTAAACTCCTAAAAAAATGACCTTTGACCCATTTTGACTTTGTAAAAAAATTAAAATATATATATATATATATATATATATATATATATATATATATATATATATATATATATATATATATATATATATATATATNAAAAATAATATTTTTTTTATTATATGGTTTCTAGGACAATCATCGGGCGCCACATGGCCCCAGGCCAGAGGACAAATGACATTGTAAAATTTTGTTTGAGAGTTGGGGTTCGAGCAGGACCTCCCGCCCGACAACGCAGCGCCCGATCGTTACGCCCATGGGTTGTTTCTTAACCCCTAAGGGCACCAACACTACTTAAGCTTTCAAATGGTTTTCGTCGACGACCAAAGGGGGCCAGCTCCTAAGGGCTAACCCCCACTTCATGAGACCACATGCTCAGAACTGTAACCTTAAGCTAACCGACGGCCTCCAAACCATAACCTCTGGCGTCAGTTGCGCGGAGTTCACATGCGGAGAACAACCCACATTTATTGTAACTACCAGTTTTGGCAGTTTAGCTGGAAGAGATGCTGGTGGAACCATTATTTTCGGTAGCGGTTGCTAGTTTGTCGGACTTAACGGGAGTTCCTCCAGTTTTGGAGGAGTTTTCCTAGGGGACATTGGGCAGTTTCCTGTTTTTGGCCATAACTCCTTGGATATTCGACGAATTTGGGGGGAGGAATAGGCATTTTTGGGTATTCTCGACATTGGGAACACATTGGAAGATTTTTCAGAGCCATAAGAGGTCATCTTGTGTAGGTTTTGCTTCAAGAGAGGTCAAGGAGCCACCAGGGCCACGAGGGTGTTCTCAGTTTTTTGGGCATCCATTTTCTGTTTTCTGCAAATGAATAGTCATTCCTGACTAATTCAAGCATTCTGAAGATTTTTTTACAGAGAGAACAACCATTTGAGGCTTTTATTCACATGTACTTACCATTTTTGAGCAATAATATATGAGGGACATGCCATTAGGAGTTGGAGCAGCAGATGTAGCCCAGGAGGGGTGAACTGCTTCATCAAATTTGTTGAGTATTGATACATGTGATGTTTATTTCTCTGTTATTTACTTATGTACAATGTTCTACAAGTAATTTACATGCTTTAACCTCACACGAAAATCTATTTAAACTAAGATAAAAGCATTTGTTTCACCTGCAAACTTCAGAGAACCTTATGCACACAATTTATTTACTGTTGGATACTTAGCACATAAAAACTAATACATTCCATTTAGATCAAGTTGGTATCAAATCTTAGGTTGAGTTTGAGTTAAGCCAGAGTATTTTCTCTGTTTAATCTTTGTGCAAAGGATTTGTTTAACAGTTTGCAAGAGTTTTTAATGCTTACTAGGCTGAAGCTTAAGAGAGGAGAAGGTCAATTGGTGAAATCTCAAAGTAATCCTCTGCCAAGGAGGGAAAGAGTGCCATTATCTATCTCCACCTTCAATTTCACCTCAAAGAGAAGCAGAAGAATCCATAAGCATGACTTCAAGAGAAGGAGAAATTCCTAAAGTAGTTGATCCCAATGAGGAAGAAAGAGTGTTCAGGAAAGCATTCCTTGACTTGACTGAAATGGTGAGAGTTCTTTATCAAGAAAGAAATTAGAAACTTGAAGGAGAAGGATCTTCAGGAGGAAAGAAAGATGAAGATAAGTCAAAGAAGGTAAATGGAGGAAATGGAGATCCACCATCCTCATCCTCATCATCATCATCATCATCCTCTACTTCGGTGAATCAATCTCACAAGTCAAAGAACATTGGTAAAAGTCCTTTTTTAAAACTTGATGTTAAGTTTGAATTTCCAATGTTTAATGGTGAAGTCAATGCAGAAAAACTTGATAATTGGATTAGGCAGTTGGAGGTTTATTTAAGAATCTAGAACCTTCATGATGATGACACTAAAATTCAACTAGCTTCTTTGAGAATGGAAGGTGCAACACTTGTTTGGTGGGAAGCCAAGACAAAGGATGAGATTAAAAAACATGGTAAGATTATGTTATCATGGGCTGATTTCATACTGCAATAAAACAACAGTTTTATCCATTAGCTCATTTACAGAAAGCTATCATGAATTGGAAAAATTTCAGACAACTTAAAGGAAAAAATGTACAAGACTACACCCAAGAATTTAGGAGAAGATCTCTCTTATTAGGGGTAGATTTGCAGAGTCAAGACACTTTGCTGAAATACATAGGAGGCTTACACAGCTACCTAAAACACACTATCCTTATGTTCAATCCTACTAGTCTAGATGAGGTTTGTGTTCAAGCCACACATTTAGAGGCTAGAGGGAAAAACACTTTTGAAGAGGGTAGGAACAAGCCTTTCAAGGGGAAGAACAAAGACAAAACCTTTAAAGGAAAAAACAAGAAAAATGCATCCATCAAAAAAGAGGAAGAGAAAGTGGTTTGTAAACACTGTTCAAGAGAAGGCCACGAAGAGAAAAACTCTTGGAAGTTACATCCTGAAAAAAGAACCCAATTTAACAAAAACAAAGGAAAGCAGAAAAATGCAGCGATTTCACCACAAGACTTAGGTGATGATTCAGGTGACGAAACCAAAATTACAGCCATGAGTTTGAAGAATATGAAGGAAAAAGAAACTGAAACTAAACCAAGTACTAGCACTTTAAACTGTCATGTACAAGCTCCAAATGAAGAAGAAATAATTGAATTGTTTCATGTGAGGGTTATTTCAAAATATACAAAGATTCACACATTGTTTGACAGTGGGTCACAAGCGAACCTTATCTATGAAGACTTGGTCAAGAAACCAAATCTTGAGACCATTACACATCCAAAACCATATCCACTTGGTTGGATTTGTAAGGATGCAAACTTACAGGTTTCAAATAAGTGTATATTGCGCTTTGCAATTACTGCACATTTTATTGACATGGTTGAATTAGATGTTGTTCTGCTTGATATTACAGGAATTGTTTTGGGAAGTCCTTATTTATATGACAGGAAAGCTATCTTCTATCGCCATGAGAACAAGTATCATTTATTCAAAGATGGCAAGAAGTTTATTGTTAGAGCCCATCGCAAGAAGACAAACATTGCAATGGTAAATGCTGGACAGGTAAAAAGGCTAGTGAGTTCTAGTAAGAGTTTCGTACTTCTTATGATTAAGACTAAAGTTGATGTGAATCATGAGTCATTTGAAGATTGTGATCCCAAATTAAAATCAGATTTATATGATGTAGTTGTTGCACATCATGAGATGTTTTAGGAGCCAACAGGTTTTCCTCCTAAAAGGGAGATTCAACATGAGATTCAGTTGCAACAAGATTGTCCTCTTCCAAACATAGGCATGTACCTCATGTCTATCATGGAGAATGCTGAAATAAAGAGGCAAATTAAAGACTTGTTGGACAAGGGACTCATAAGACCAAGAACTTCACCATGTGGGTCACTGATAGTGTTGATTCCAAAGAAAGATGGAACTTGGCGTATGTGTGTGGACTTCAGAGCTTTGAACAAGATTACGGTAAAAAATCGTTACCCACTCCCAAGGATAGATGATTTGTTAGATCAGCTGAAAGATGCTAAATTTTTCACTAAGTTAGAATTACGTAGTGGATACCATCAAGTTAGAATTGCAGAAAGTGATATTTGGAAGACTGCATTCAAAACCAAACAAGGACTCTTTGAGTGGGTTGTTATGCCTTTTGGTTTGTGTAATGCACCTGCAACTTTCATGCGTGTGATGAATGATGTTTTGCGTCCATTCCTTGATGATTTTGTGATAGTCTACTTAGATGACATCTTGATTTTCAGTAAGACTAGAGAAGAGCACGTCATGCATGTTAAGAAAGTACTTGATGTTCTGAGGAAAGAGCAATTATTTCTTAAGATGTCTAAGTGTGAATTTGGAAAGACTTCTTTGGGTTATTTGGGACATATTGTAGGAGGAGGTGCATTGAGAATTGATCCTTCTAAGGTAGAAGCCATTGTGAATTGGCCTACTCCCAAATCCATTACAGAGGTAAGAAGTTTTTTGGGTGCAGCTCAATATTGGAGAAAGTTTATTGCTAACTTTTCTGCCATAACAGCTCCTATGCATGCAATGACAAGTGTGAAACGTGCTTTCCAGTGGGGAGGTAAACAACATAAAGCTTTTGAATCTTTGAAAGAGAAGATCAGTTCAGCTCTAGTCCTTGCTTTACCGAACTTGAGACAACCATTCGAGATACAGACCGATGCTAGTGATTATGCCATGGGTGAAGTTCTCTTACAGCATGGTAAGCCTATCGCTTTTCATTCTGAGACATTTAATGGTGTTGTAGTTAATTATCCTACATATGATAAGGAGTTGTATGCGTTGTTACAAAGTGTCAAAAAGTGGAAACACTATTTGATGGGTAAAGAGACAGTTGTACATACCGATCACCAACCATTACAGTACTTGCAGTCGCAAAGTAAATTGCAACAATCACGTCATTTCATATGGATGGGTTTCCTACAACAATTTCACTTGGTAATAAGGTACAAGAAAGGTATTTTCAATAAAGTTGTTGATATGCTTTCAAGGCCTATTATTAGTGCTTCTACTTTGCTTAAGAATGATTCCATAGTACATGAGAGCTACATAGAACAATATGCATCTGATGTTGATTTTAAGGATGTGTATGCTAACTTGAATGAAGGGAATCAATTTGAAGAGAATGATTATCACATGCATAACAATTTTTTGTTTCATTTGGGCAAGTTGTGTATACCACAAGGAGAGAGACTTAGTGTCATGAGAGAAGCTCATTCTTCTCTTGTTGCTGGACATTTCGGGGTAAGCAAAATAGTAGCACATTTACAGAGGTATTTTTATTGGCCTCGCATGGTAGATAGTGTTTCACGTTTCATTAGAGTTTGTTCATTATGTGCTACAAGCAAGCCTAGAAATAGGAAACTTTGGGTTGTACACACCATTACCGGTACCATCAAGGCCATGGGAAAGTGTTTCTATGGACTTTATTGGAGGTTTACCTATGTCTAGAAAGTAGCATGATTACCTTTATGTAGTAGTTGATAGATTCAGCAAGATGTGTATTCTTATGCCATGTAAGAAATCTATTATTGCTAAACAAACTGCTGAATTATATTTTCAACATGTATGGGTTCATTATGGTTTGCCTACTTCTATTGTTAGTGACAGGGATTCCAGCTTTGTTGGGAATTTTTGGTCCAATAAATGGAAGATGATGGACACCAAGTTTAAAATGATACTGCTTTTCATCCCCAAACAGATGGCCAAACCGAGGTAGTGAATAGAACCATTGTGCATCTTTTGAGAGGTTATTGCAGCAAGCATCCTAAGTTGTGGGATGAGCATCTGCATTACATTCAGCACGCTTACAACCGGGCCAAGCACTCTTCTACAAATACTTCACCTTTTGAAGCCTGCTTTGGGTATTTTCCAAAGTCACCTCTAGATTTCATTCTTGAGAAGGATGTTTCCATTGATGGGCATAGTGACATTGAAAAAGATCGCATGTTCATTGAGCGAATTCAACTTATCCATCAACAAGTTCAAGAACAACTTGAGAAGAGTCAAAGCAAGTACAAGGAGAGGCATGACAAACATAGAGTTGATCACAAGTTTCAAGAAGGTGATGAGGTATGGTTGCATATAAGCAAAGAAAGGCTACAAGGAGAAGGTAAAAAGTTGAAGCCTATTCGTTATGGTCCATTCAAGATTATTAAACAAGTTGGTAATAATGCATTTCAACTTGACTTGCCTTCATATATGCAAATGTATTTCGTTGTCAATGTGGACAATTTACGGTTGTATGAGCCTCCATTGATTGATGATCAAGGGATTGATATTCAACTGCGATCAATAGAATATTTCTCACCATAATTTATGGATGAGCTCAAGGAGGATGCCATCCTTGACAGGAGGACACGCACTTCTAAAAGAGGAAGTGTCAATTATCTTCGGATTGGGCTCAAGGGTAGCAAACCAAGTAAGGCAAGATGGATGAAAGTGGAAAAGGTGAGGGAGATGTACCCTCATCTTCTGAATAGGTAATTGAAGGCTTTTGGGGTCCAAAAGCTTCCCAATGGGGAGGTGTGATCAGGAGATCATGTCCATTGCTCAAAAATGATCAAAATGAAAGTGCTCAAAAGTGTTTGCAACCTGAGCGATCGAAAAGGTCTCGTCGATGCGATTTTGGCACCACAAATGGTTCAAAAAATGGAGGTCGTATGAAGAAGTTATGAAGGTTTGAAGGGCCCATTAAACTCCTAAAAAAATGACCTTTGACCCATTTTGACTTTGTCAAATTTTTTTTTTAAATATATATATTTTAAAAATAATATTTTTTTATTATATGGTTTCTGGGCCAATCATCAGGCACCATGTTTCTAGCCCAGAGGCTACCAAATGGCCCTAGGCCAGAGGACAATTGAAATTGTAAAATTTTTGCTGAGAGTTGGGGTTCGAACGCGGGACCTCTCACTAGACAACGCAGCGCCTGACCTCTACTCCCATGGGTTGTTTCTTAACCCCTAAGGGAGAAAACAATACTTAAGCTTTCAAATGGTTTTCATCGGTGGACAAAGGGGGCCATCCCCCACTTCATGAGACCACATGCTCGGAACCGTAACCTTAAGCTAACCAGCGGCCTCCAAACCATAACCTCTGGCGTCAATTGTGCGGAGTTCACATGTGGAGAACAACCCACATTTATTGTAACTACTAGTTCTGGTGGTTTAGCTGGTAGAGACGATGGTGGAACCACTATTTTTGGCGGGGGTTGCTAGTTTTTTGGACTTAATGGGAGTTCCTCCAATTTTGGAGGAGTTTTCCTAGGGGACATTGGGTAGTTTCCTGTTTTTGTCCATAACTCCTTGGATATTCGATGAATTTGGGGGGAGGAATAGGAATTTTTGGGTATTCTCAACATTGGGAACACATTGGCAGAGTTTTCAGAGCCATCAGAGGTCATCTTGTGTAGGTTTTGCTTCAGGAGAGGTCAAGGAACCACCAGGGCCACGAGGGTGTTTTCAGTTTTTTGGGCATCCATTTTCTGTTTTCTGCAAATGAATAGTCATTCCTGGCTAATTCAAGCATTCTGAAGCTGTTTTTATAGAGAGCACATCCATTTGAGGATTTTATTCACATGTACTTACCATTTTTGAGAAATAAGATATGAGGGAGATGCCATTGGGAGCTGGACCAACAGATGTAGCCCAGGAGGGGTGAACTGCTTCATCAAATTTGCTGAGTATTGACAGATGTGATGTTTATTTCTCTATTATTTACTTCTGTAAAATGTTTTACAAGTAATTTACATGCTTTAACCTCACACATAAATATGTTTAAACTAAGATAAAACCATTTGTTTCACCTGCAAACTTCAGAGAACCTTATGCACACAATTTATTTACTATTAGATACTTAGCACAACAAAACTAATACATTCCATTTAGATCACTTCTCAGAGATAATATGCCACCATTCTAGCGAGTCTTCCACTCTGTATTTTTACAGTCTCTATACATTTATTTCATTAATAGAAATCGTGTATTACTGTATTTTTGTGTTTATGGTTGCATATTTGATACATTTCTGTTATATTATTGGATATCCACGATATCTCTGAGCATTTCTTTATTACATATCCGCTATCATTTCATGCCAAAAATAATCTGGATCAGTGGTATCAAAGAAGGCTACTCTTGATCATTTTTTCAGTGCATGTCCCCGACGAGGTCCGAGTAAATAAAGTTGGGTCTCGAGCTTGTCTCTCTTGAAGACAATCACTCTCGCATTCCTAAGAAACCCTCCATGGCAGAAGAAAAGAGAAACGATGGAGCAGACGATCTTATAAATCTGTTGCTTGAGCAAGCTCTCACGCGATAGAGGGATGAAATGATGGAGAATTTTTCCCACATCCTTCAACGCCTATCGATAGCAACATACACATCTTCATTAAACAACCACTTTGGAAGCACCTCTCCTTTCAAGGTGCAGGTTAATTTTTATATTCTTGTATTTGAAGGTAAGATAGATGTGAATGCCCTAGACAAATGGTTAAATATGTTAGAAGGTTATTTCTTCGTTCACAATTTTTTTCGACAGGGAAAAGATCACCTTCGCACTCCTTAAATCTCTCCCCCATGTCAAACATTGGTGGTAAACTTACTGGGAGCAAAGTTCCACAAAGGAGTCTTGACCCCATAGTGTCATTGTTACTTTGGGGGGTCATCTCTACAGAATACCAGAGGTAGTTCCAACTACTGTCCAACCTAAATAGTGTTGCAAGGTAGTATTTTATACTACAAAATTCAGCTTCTTCACAATTTGTTCAAAGGGTGAACAGAAGGATACTGCAACCATTACAACCTTGGCCCAAGCACCTTCTATCCAACAGAAGCAGATTGACAATATTGCAGCCAAGTGTAAATATTTATAATGCACACAGGCACCTCATGTAGCCAGATTGGTTAAAAAGGTCCAATCCTTCCAACCACATGTTCGTGACAACCTTCAACAAGCTAAGCAACGCAACTTCCCTAACAAGGCAAGCAACTCATCAAGATGTAGATTCAACAAACACTTTTTCCTCACTCTGGGCACTCAACGCAATGGAGACCATTGCTTCCTAAGGTGGCTATCGGTGGCTACCCACCTTTTCCAACTGGCTCAAAACAGTTTTCTAGCAATTTTGGTAATTTACTATTTTTGGCGGTTTTTTGGGTCCTGAACTTACAGAACCGTTTTGAGGCCCTAAACAACGTTTTTTGGGCATCTACGAGGTAAAAAAGACCAATATTCTAACAATTGTAGTCCTCGGATAGATCCTTCTAATGGTATCATTTGCGTCAAATGAAGATAGTATGCCAAACTTACGACCCCGGGAAATTGATGTACCAATTTACCCTGACGGGGCCCACATGACTTTTGGCGCTTCCTCTCCTAGGGTTAGGTTTTTGGATGTCTAGGGTTTTTGACATTCCGGTCTATTGTAAAAAGGATTTTAGAGACTCATTGTAATCATCTTTTGTGAATGCGAGTAGTCGTCACATCTCTTCTCAGAGATAAGTTGCCACCATTCTAGTGAGTCTTCCACTCTGTATTTTTGCAGTATCTGTACATTTCTTTCATTAATAGAAATCATGTATTACTATATTTCTGTGTTTATGGTTGCATCTTTGATACATTTGTGTTATATTATTGGATATCTATGATATCTGTGTGCATTTCTTTATTACATCTCCGCTATCATTTTGTGCCGAAAATAATCAGGATCAATGGTATCATAGCAGGCTGCACTTGATCGTTTTTTCAGTGCATGTCCCCGATGAGGTCCAAGTATAGAAATATGGGTCTCAAGATTGTCTCTCTTGAAGAAAATCACTCTCGCATGCCCAAGAAACCCTCCATGGAGAAATAAAATAAAAATGACGGAGGAGACGATCCTATAAATCTGTTGCTTGAGGAAGCTCTCACGCGACAAAGGGACAGAATGATGGATAATTTCCCCACATCCTTCAATTCCTATCGATAGCAACAGGCACATATTCATCAAACATCCACTTTGGAAGCACCTCTCCTTTCAAGGTACATGTTAATTTTGATATTCCCGTATTTGAAGGTCAGATAGATGCGGATTCCCTAGACAAATTATTAAATCTTTTAGAAGGTTATTTCTCTATTCATAATTTTTTCGACAGGGAAAATATCAACTTCGCACTCATTAAATCTCTCCCCTATGTCAAACATTGGTGGGAAAATTACTGGGAGAAAAGTTCCACAGAGATGTCTAGAATATATGGGGCCCAACCCACTTGGGAATTTTTTGTGGATGCGGTAAAGGAACAATATTACCCTGATGGAAACTATGAGGACCAATACGTGAGACATGCCACACTGCGACAAGAGAGGGGCCAAGTAGTTCCAGATTTCACCAATATCTTCCGCACCTTGCGCACCAAGCTGGGTATCAAATAATTTGAACGAAACTTGGTTCTAAAATACCATGGGGCTCTACACAGATACATCCAAATTGAAATGGATTTTTTGGACATCTCATCACTTGGTGTTGCATATTGATATGTTGTTAAAATCGAGCATAAATTTAAGCACCAAAACAAATGGGAGTCCATATTTGAAAATATGCAACAACCAAAGTATGACAAAGAGGGTCCTAAAAAATAGTCTTCCGAAAACCAATCCAAGCCATAAGAAAAGAAGGGCCACAAGAAGACAAAGAAGGACACCGGAAAATTATGCTATTTCCACAAAATCCCTTGGCACAACAATGATGAATGTTTCTCAAACAGTCATTGGTGGCTGAGATCAAAGACAAGGAGCCGAACCTTAATTCAGAATCTGATTATGAAAATATTGGTAAAAGATAGATCATCGACGCAGACCCCACTGCTATTGTCGCGACCGCAACAATTCAACCAAAAGAACCAATAGATCCTGAAGAGGGGGAGCGCCTTTTTCATTCAGAGAGGTGAAGAGGACCCCGTTGCATTTTATTGCTGATAGTGGAAGCCAAAAGAACCTCATCTCAGCAGAGCTCATCAAACAGTTGGGATTGACGACAACACCACACCCGCAGCCATACAACATTGGGTGGCTTCGGTAAGGATGAGATATTCGTGTCAGCCAATAGTGTCAATTTTCATACGACATCGAGCCCTTCAAGGATGAGGTATTATGTGATGTTGCCTCATTGGATGTATTTGATGTTCTCTTGGGCCAACAATATATGTGGAAGCGTCATAGTTTCATTAAGTCTTGACCTCGTAGTGTCATTGTTACTTTGGGGGGTCATCTCTATAGAATACCATAGGTAGTTACAACTAATGTCCCACCTAAAGAGTGTCGCAAGGTAGTATCTCATACTACAAAATTCAATTTCTTCACAATCTTTTCAAAGGGTGAACAGAAGGATATTGCAACCACTATAGCCTTGGCCCAAGCACCTTCTATCCAACAGAAGCAGGTCAAAAAGATTGCAGCAAAGTGTAAATATTCCTTCTGCACATACTCACCTCATGTAGTCAGACTCGTTAAAAAGGTCCAACCCTTCCAGCCACATGTTTGTGACAACTTTCAACAAGCTAAGCAGCGCAAGTTCCCCAACAAGGCAAGCAACTCATCGAAGATGCAGATTCACAAACACATTTTCCTCTCCCTCAAGCACTCAACTCAATGGAGACCATTGCTTCCTAATGAGGGATGATTGATGTAGGTGGATATATGTGGCCACCCACCTTTTCCAACTGGCTCAAACAGTTTTCTAGCAATTTTGGAAATTTACAATTTTTGGTAGTTTTTTGGGTCTTGAACTTATAGAGTCGTTTTGAGGCCCTAAATGACATTTTTTGGGCATCTACCAAGAAAAATGAATCATTATGTCAATAGGTGTAGTCCTCAGATAGATCTTTCTAACGATGTATCATATGTGTCAAACGGAGATAGCATGCCAAAGTTATGACACCGGGAAATTGACGTACCAATTTACTCTGACGGGGCCCACATGACTTTTGGCGCTTCATCTCCTAGGGTTAGGTTTTTGGATGTCTAGGGTTTTTGAAATTCTTGTTTATAGTAAAAAGGCTTTCAAAGACTCATTGTAATCATCTTGTTGCGAATGCGAGTAGCCGTCACATCTCTTCTCAAAGATAAGTTGTCACCATTATAGCGAGTCTTCCATTCTGTAGTTTTACAGTTTCTGTACATTTCTTTCATTAATAGAAATCGTTTATTAATGTTTGTTTGTGTTTATGGTTGCATCTCTGATACATTTCTGTTATATTAATTGATATCTGCGATATCTCTGTGCATTTATTTATTACATCTTTTCTATCATTTCGTGCCGAAAATAATTTGGATTAGTGGTATCAGAGCAGGCTACTCTTGATCGCTTTTTTAGTGCATTTCCCTGACGAGGTCCAAGTATACCATGTTGGGTCTCGATCGTGTCTCTCTTGAAGATAATCTCTCTCGCATGCCCAAGAAATCCTCCATGGTAGAAGAAAAATGAAGGAGCAGACGATTCTATAAATTTGTTGCTTGAGCAAGCTCTCACACGACTGAGGGATGAAATGATGGAGAATTTTTCCCACAACTTTCAACGCTTGTTGATCGCAATAGACGCATCTTCATCAAACAACCACTTTGTAAGCACCTATCCTTTGAAGGTACAGGTTAATTTTGATATTTCCGTATTTGAAGGTCAGATAGATGTGGATGATCTAGACAAATGGTTAAATATGTTAGAAGGTCATTTCTCTGTTCATAATTTTTCCGACAAGGAAAAGATCACCTTCACACTCCTTAAAGGTCTCCCCATGTCAAACATTGGTGGGAAACTTACTGGGAGCAAAGTTCCACAGAGGAGTCTAGAATATATGAGGTCGAGCCCACTTGGGATTTTTTTGTGGATGCGGTAAAGGAACAATATTACCCTGTTTGCAACTATGAAGACCAATACGTGAGATGCACCACACTGTGGAAAGAGAAGGGTCAAGAAGTTATGGAGTTCATCAATATCTTCCACACCTTACACACCAAGATGGGTATCAAATCATTTGAATCACACTTGGTTCTGAAATATCATGGGGCTCTACATAGATACATCCAAACTGAAATGGATTTTCTGGACATCTCATCACTCGGTGCTTCTTATCGATATGTTGTTAAAATCAAGCAGAAATTTAAGCACCAGAACAAACGTAAGTCTGGGTATGAAAATCCACAACAACCAAAGTATGACAAAGACAACACTAAAAAATTGTATCTTGAAAACTAGTCCAAGCCACAAGAAAAGAAGGGTCACGGGAAGAAAAAGAAGGACACCAAAAAATGGTGCGATTTCCACAAAAGCTCCTGGAACAACATCGATGAAAGTCACTCAAAATTGTCATTGGTGGTTGAGATCAAAGACAAGGAGCCAAACCCTAATTCAGAATCTGATTCTGAAAATACTGGTAAAAGACAGATCATCGACGCAGACCCCACTGCTATTGTCGCGACCACAACAATTCAACCAATAGAACCAACAGATCCTGAAGAGGGGGAGCGCCTTTTTCATTCACAGATATCGGTGAAGGGGACCCCGCTGCATTCTATTGTTGATAGCGAAAGCCGAAAGAACTTCATCTCAGCAGAGGTCATCAAACAGTTGGGATTGACGGCAAAACAACACCTACAGCCATACAACATCGGGTCGCTTCGTGAAGGACGAGATCTTCGTGTTAGCCAACAGTGTCGATTGTCATAGGGCATCCAATCCTTCAAGGATGAGGTATTATGTGATGTTTCCCCATTGGATGTATGTGATGTTCTCTTGGGCCAACCATATATGTGGAAGCACCATGTTGTTTATGAGTCTTGACCCCGTAGTGTCATTAGTACTTTGGGGGGTCATCTCTACAGAATACCAGAGGTAGTTCCAACTACTGTCCCACCAAAACAGTGCCGCAAGGTAGTATCTCATACTACAAAATTCAGCTTCTTCACAATCTATTCAAAGGGTGAACAGAAGGATACTACAACCACTACAGGCTCGGACCAAGCACCTTCTATCCAACATAAGCAGGTCGACAAGATTGCAGCAAAGTGTAAATATTTCTAATGCACACAGGCACCTCACGTAGCCAGACTGGTTAAAAATGTCCAACCCTTCCAACCACATGTTTGTGACAATATTCAACAAGCTAAGCAACGCAACTTCCCCAACAAGGTAAGTAGCTCATCAAGATGCAGATTCAACAAACACTCTGTCCTCTCCCCCAGACACTCAATGCAATGGATACCATTTCTTCCTAAGGAGGGAGGATTGATCGAGGTGGATATTGGTGGGCCACCCACCTTTTCCAACTGGCTCAAAACAGTTTTCTGGCAATTTTGGTAATTTACTATTATTGACAGTTTTTCGGGTCCTGAACTTCCAAAGCCATTTTGAGGCCCTAAACGATGTTTTTTTTTCCATCTACCACATAAAAAATATGATTATGCCAAAAGTTGTAGTCCTCGGATAGATCTTTCTAACAATGTATCATATGTGTCAAATGGAGATAGTATGCCAAAGTTGCCAAAGTTACGACCCCAGGAAATTGATCTACCAATTTACCCCGACGGGGCCCACATGACTTTTGGCGCTTCATCTCCTAGGGTTAGGTTTTTGGATTTCTAGGGTTTTTAACATTCCTGTATATTGTAAAAAGGATTTCAAATCCTCGTAGTAATCATCTTCTTGTGAATGCGAGTAGCCGTCACATCTCTTCTCAGAGATAAGCTGCCACCATTCTAGCGAGTCTTCCACTCTGCATTTTTACAGTATCTATACATTTCTTTCATTAATATAAATCATGTATTACTGTATTTCTGTGTTTATGGTTGTGTTATCGTCCACTTTTAGGGATAATGAGGGGATTATGTCTCAAGGCCCATAGGTCCTAGACATGGAGTATCGAGAGCCATATCGACTTGAGCATGGCCCTAGAGGGCCCATCTTTTCTCCCTATCAGCGCCTCCACTTTGTTAGCAGCAACAACAACATCCATCACCTTCGTCTTGGTCCTGTATCAGAGATGGTTCTTGATCCATGATGTAATGAGTTTGGGTATCATGGTATGTGTCACTCTGATCCTCAAAACCTTTGAATATGTGCATTTGATTCCTTTGTTTCTAACGGGTGCTTGGATCTTATGCTTGTCCACTTGACCATGTCTAGGGGGAATGAAAGGATGCCCTAGCAAGCTTATGTCCATAGGTTTTGAGTTTCCACTTGGGGGATTTATGAAAATCTGTCGTCTGTTCCCGTTATACATACCACGTTCCATCTTATTTCCCGCTCACCCATCCCATTACATTGGTCTGGGCATAGGGTTGGCCAATCATTTAGGGGTTGTACCTTACCTTGTGGTAAGAATGGGCTAAAATACCTGGGGGGTAAAAGAAGCTAAAAATAAAAGCCTAAGAATAAAACCTTGAGATGATTTTCCCAAGAATCCATGAGAAAGCAATAAAAAGATTCTCAACAAGAAACAAAGGGACCCTTAAAAACAATAAAACAAGACCTAGTTGAGGGATAGGGGGTCTAATCATGAACCAACCTATTAGGTCCATGGGTACTTAACGGTATGACACTATTAGCAGCTGGTTACCATGCCAAGGTAGTGGCTCTTGGTTGCATGGCCAAGAGAAAGGGGGTCTCCTCACGAGCCGACCTTCTCATTTCTATGAAAGTGCTTGTGGCTAACATTGCCACCACTGGTCACCAAGCCAAGGAAGTGTCCCTTGGATAGCTTCTTGAAATAAAAAAAACGATAAAAAGATAAAAAAACAATAAGACAAGACCTAGTTAGAGGATAGGGGGTCTCATCACGAGCCAACCTATTAGGTCCATGAGAATCTAGCGGTATGACACTACTGGCATCTGGTCACCATGCCAGGGTAGTGGCTCTTGGTGGCATAGCCAAGAGAAAGGGGGTCTCATCACGAGCCAACCTTCTCATTTCTGTGAAATACTTGTGGCTAACATTGCCACCACTGGTCACCAAGCCAGGGCAGTGTCCTTTGACTAGCATCTTGGAAGAAAAAGAATGAAAATAAAAGGCATGAATGGGCTTGGAAATATTTACATCGATGACAAGTGCAACTCACCCTCCATAGAGGCTCCCACCGATAAGCCATCCCTACTATCACTCCACCTTTTACCTAGGCATCCCCATCCACCTCACCCACTTACATGAATTGGATTTAATCCTTTCCAGAAACATCCCTATTCCAGTAGACATTAGCCCAATTGGATGTCCTGTCACTTCCTCCAAACTTGCATTGCAGACTTGTATAATGTCTTTGAGCACTAGACTGGGGTAAAGGGGTTTTATGATCATGTTTAATAATATTGATGATTATATGTGATTGACATTGCTATGATCCCTGTGAATTATGAGCCCAGGTAGGGTGTATTTGTTGATGTGTAGGATCATGCCTGACAGACAGGTACCACGCTGGACAGGTACACATGGGGAGATGATTAGTTTGGACCTCCATGGGGTTGAAGAGCCCACCTGATGGATGTTGAGACCACAACAGGGGGTAGAGATAGGGCATAGAATTTGTACTAAGGAAGAGCAAAAGAATTCACCAGAGGCAGCTGAGCAGACCTGTACCTAGGGAGGTTGTGCCCCCTTCACTGGAACATTGGCCTTGGGAGGCCTAGGACGTCGACGTCATCCTTGCTTCATGGATGTTTTGGCAGACAGACATGGCAATTTGGCACATGTGGCATGTTGGAGAATCCCAAGGAGGGCTAACGTTTTGCTCTAGGAGGCTGCATTTACCCTAGAAATGGCTAATGTCACCCTAGAAGGGGCATGATCTCTCACTTTTTCTTGATTAGGGTTTCATTTATTGCATTTAAAGTAAAACAATATTATTTTGGTATTTTGGCCTTATCATCCTTTTAATGACCTAATTTTTAATAAAGGTAATTGGTATGGTATATATTGAGGGTTTTTACTCTCATTTTTTCATCATCTTTCACTCACCACTTGGTGATTTCTGAAATTTGTGCCCTATTCTAGAGTTTTGGCTGAAATTCTAAGGCACACTTGTTGAAGGAAGCTTGTTTTGGCTATTTTTGGCATTTCTCTTGGTGGAAGGTTTACAACTAGGGTATGGCTATGTGATTTCTTGGTTAAATGTAAGTGAATTTCTGCAAAACTTCTTGATTGAATGGTTGTAGTGTTGTTTTCTTGCATTTGTTATTATAATTTTCTGAATAAAACCATAGGTGACAAGCACATGCTAAGTTCCTTGTCTCATGTCCCTACCAAGATTAAGAGCCATTTGTTTTGCTGAAGTAATATAGAGCCTTTCCATTACATAACTTTAATCCTAGTCTTCAAGGCTAGTCATCTTATTCTTGTCAATGAGCTGAAGGAGGAGAAAGAACTAAGGCCTAGATATTTTACATTTTAGTGAGCCTTTCCCCCTAGGGTTTCATTGTTGAGGCTTTTCTTTAGCAACACCCCAACATTTAACTCTCTTGTCTTCAGTCATATCATTTCTTTCTCAAGCTAGCCGTGTGAATTTGTCTTTTGAGCTAGAGAAGGAGGATGAGGCACTAGGGCCTAGGTCACCTACACCATAGTGAGTCGTCTCCCCTAGGGTTTGACTTTTTGAAGCCTTGCTATAGCAACACTTCAAAATCAAAACCTCTTGTCTCTAGCCCTGTTACTATCATCATGGCCCTTCAACATTTGTAGCCCTTTTTTACTCCATTTACCCTAATAAGGCATTGATCTAAGACCTCCATTGTGTTGAGCACATTGATCATACAAACAACCAAATACCTTGAACAAAGTCTAACTCTTACTAACCATAGCCTAAACTAACCCTACTAACCCTATTGTTGTCATCACCTTCTTATGCTATAAACACCTTTGAGCAGCTTTCTTTTTACTTTTAAAGCAATTGAATGATTGTCTAAGGCATTGTTTCTAAAGTGTTGATATTGTTACATTGAATGCCAAAGTTTCTTTTATCATTTATTGAGAAGTGATATTGTAATCATTGCTATTGTACAAACATTGATTTACTTCATCAATAATACTTCTCAATTGCTTATTATCATAAAATTCATTGATTATATGAAGTACTAACCAGCAAGCAAGCTTGCACATGTAGTTTCCTTGTTGCTTTGTCTTAGGCGGGTACTCTTATTGGTTACTACTTCCGGTTATCCTTCATATTTATTGGTTGTTTAGCCAAAACTTTCTGATCAAGTAGTGACTTGTGAGGGGAATTATTATCACTTAACCTTGCTAAACCTTTTGCCTTCTCAAAACCCCAGGTCACCGGGGACGTCTCCCTTGGGCCTTACCTCCCTAAAAAGAAAGAAATTTCCCATTGATGTCACAGTGGTGGGATAGGTTCAGTTACGCCAGTTTGACATCCTTTCATCCATATTTTACCCTAACTACAAACTGTGTGATAACATTTTGGTGCCGTTGTCGGGGAACACTGAGTCAATTATCCTCAACATGACACTTTTCGATAAGCCTTGCCTCTAGAGTCTTTATCTTACAAGCTTACCTGACGACTCCACTAAGGGTGATTCCCTTATTTCTTTGATAATTTCAGGAAAATTATCTGGCGACTCCACTGATGAAGAATCCAACCACGAATTCTCAATGGGACATGGGGAATTTCAAACCCATGGACATGAGTGAAATACCAGGATACCCTCGACAAATTTCCCCGAAGTACGAGAAATGGCTCCCTAGATTCACTGGTAGTGATGGGGAAAGAGTTGATTATCACATGAGGGATTTATGGGCTTTCTTTCAACTCCATCCTATTAGTGATGATGTTGAATATTTGGTGATGAATATTTTCTCTGCCACTCTTTATGGAAATGCTAGGGAATGATATGATAACCTCCCCAATGCCAACATCACGACTATGGAACAGTTGGAAGAAACCTTTCTCAAAAGTTGAGGTATGAACCTGGAAGATATCCAAACATTACTGAAAGAACTTGAGTATGCAAAACAAACCAAAGATGAGACTGCCTGGGACTTCCAACATAGATTTCAGAGATTACTATATCAGATTTCTAGAGACCATTATCCTGAAGATAAGTACCTTGTGTATCTCTTTACCAATGCACTCTTGGTGCATTTATGGTTTCTCTTAAGTAAAAAGAGGCCAAAAACACTCCATGAATCTTGTAACATGGCCATGCAAATTGAGGAAAATATATTTTTGTCCAAAAGGGAACACATCGTCCCCCTGGGGACCAACTTCAATAACCCTGAAGATACCTCAGACACTCTCATTTTGGAAAAACTAGTTTCCCTTGAAAATTCTACTGTTGATTTCCAAGAAGAAGGGGAACAAGTTATTGACCAACGAAATACCAAGGGGAAAGCTCTTGATGAGGTTTTTCAGGAGCAAGGGATCATTGAAAACATAGATCAGGGGCTGGAACCCGAACAAGATGACAAAGTATCAGTGTGCCCTCCTCGTGATGAAGCAATCCACGAACCTTTTCCCCCTGCACAAGAAGAAGAGAATGAGATTAGTTGCTCTCCTTTTCAGGATTTTGATGATGCCTTGTTCCATGATTCAAAATGTGAGGGAGAAATGAATTCCCCAAAAGAAGATCTTCCTTTTTATACAATTGAAGATGAGGTGGCAGATCATGAGGATGAAACAATGACGCATGTTGAAGACACCCAATTCCTCAGAGCTCCTGCACAAGAAGAAAAAGTAAGTTACCCTCCTCTCCAAGACTTTTATGATTTTCTACTTTATGATTTGGGAAAAGAGGAGGAGATGGGTGAGCCTTTGAATGTTTTGAATCCTCCATGTTATGATATTGATACTGACATAGTTGATATTGATGAGGTCATACATGTTGGAAGACGTAAATGGGATATAGTTGGTTTTGATATGGATCCCATTTACGACATTGATAATCATTCCCAACTGGTGCCTTTACAGTTATCACGACATATTACTTTTGATTTTTGGAAACAATGGGATGATATATTTACCGATGATCTCTAGACACCCAGGGTTGGTAAATTGTTGAACCTACATAGAATAGATCTAGCTAAACAATAATACACACATTTGTAGAGAGAATTGGAGAAAGAAGAAGAAGGAGAGAAAGAATGGAAGAATTCTCATTAACCGTATTCCACACTCAAATAGTGAATAATTTACAATAGATATAGGATACACGAGTAACTAATGAGCCATAGTGGTGGTCCAGAGTGATATGGAAACACACCAGCAATTACAGGAGTAAACTACCACCTAGTCTAGTCTCTCAGGCAGTTACGGGAGTGAACTGCCACCTAGCTGAGTTAACTAGTCAACTAGTCTTCAGTTAACCGACTGAACAAAGAGTAGTGAGGAGATAACTCAGGAAATCAAGGGTAATGCACCAGTCTAGTGATGATCCCAAGAAAAGTGCACATTATTTGGTGATGATCCCAATGTTGCATGGTGACAAAACCAATGCAGCATCTAAATTCAACTCAACTAGTCAAACTGAAGTGTCAACTGAAAGAGAATATTCTTCAGGTGGAATATTCTCCCCTAAAATGTAGGAGACTTGATAATGACTAATTATGACTAATAAACAAGGAAAAACCTTAGGAAAAATAAATCCTAGGTGTGTGTAAAGTAACTCCAACACCCCCCCTGAACATCACTATGGTGAAAATAAAGAATAGGTCCCGGCTACGAGGCCGTGTTAGGTACCCAAATACAAAAGATACATTGAACTAAATGAGGAAAGAGGGAAAACCTCATGGGAACAAACCCCCCCCTCAAATTACAATGCATAAAATAAAAAAATGAGAAGGAACAAAAAGGCAGTTGTTAAGCAACCATGTCCTTCACTCCAAGAAGACCTCGCAACTGTGCAAGTTTGTGCTCTTTGAAGATTTTGTTGAAGATGTAGATGTCTGCACAGATCTGATGAAGTATATGCATAATTGATATTTCCACACATATCCACTTTATCTTCTTGTAATGAATAATATCCAAATAAATTTTGGATGAAATTTTGAAAACCGTATGACCATTTCCGGAAAAATGCTGAAATTTTGTTGATTTTGAAACGATCATAACTTCAGTTCCCGGACTCCGTTTCAGATGATGTTTTTTTTGAAATTGGATATTTTCCCAAGAGGAATTCAAATATCCAATTTGTTTCTGCAAATTGTGCTTAGAAAATATCATAATGGAGTCTGATTTTCACGGCTCTCTTTTTGTCTCCTGAGATGCATGCATGGTGCATGCAAAAGTGCCTGCATGTGACTCATGAGATGCATGCCATATATTCCACATGAATTTTAGAAAAAAAATATGAAATGGAGTAGACATCATCTTCAATTAATGGAATACAAATTTATGTAGATACTTGTGTAGAAGGATTTTCAAACTGAGATGATTTATCTTCCAGTGGCTTTTGTACATTCTCTATTTTGTCAACATTTTGCATGCATTCTTCTTTATTCCCAAACAAAACCTCCAATCTACTCCATAAATCATTTGGAGTGAATTCTTGTGAGTCATCATATACTTGATGGATAATTTCGGGAGAAATAAAATAGAGGATACATCATATGGTCATATCTTGTCTATTGAGAAAGTCATTTTTCTCATTGACAGAATCAGGCTCTACTTCCATTGCCATAGTTATTTGGTACAAGCCTCTGCAACTGAGCATAAGTAGAATTTTTGGCTTCCATTCCAAATAGTTATGAGGCATGAGAAGTATTTCTGGCGAATAATCCATCTTTTTGTTGTCTTCAATCTTTTGTACTTGCAAATTTTTTTTGGTGTAGCTTTTGCTTAGCAGTCCATCGGCTCTAATGCCATGTAAATGTGTTGAAGCTACACAGAATATATCTAGCTAAACAATAATACACACATTTGCAGAGAGAATTGGAAAAAGAAGAAGAAGGAGAGAAAGAATGGAAGAATTCTCATTAACAATATTACACACTCAAAGAGTGAATAATTTACAATAGATATAGGATACATGAGTAACTGATGAGCCATAGTGGTGGTCTAGAGTGATATGAAAACACACCAGCAGTTACAGAAGTAAACTACCACCTAGTCTAGTCTCTCAGGGACTTACGGGAGTGAACTGCCACCTAGTTGAGTTAACTAGTCAACTAGTCTTCAGTTAACCGACTGAAAAAAGAGTAGTGAGGAGTTAACTCAAAAAATCAAGAGTAATGTGCCAGTCTGGTGATGATCCCAAGGCAAGTGCACATTAGTTGGTGATGATCCCAATGTTGCACGGTGACAAAACCAATGCAGCATCTAAACTCAACTCAACTAGTCAAACTGAAGTGTCAACTGAAAGAGAATATTCTCCAGGTGGAATATTCTCCCCTAAAATATAAGAGACTAGATAATGACTAATAAACAAGGAAAAAACTTAGGAAAAATAAATCCTAGGTGTGTGTAAAGTAACTCCAACAAGGTTGACCTAGTACCATGTTTTCCTAAAAAATTTTGGTCTTACCTTGAGGATTTTTATGAGTACTCCTCCCAGCACTTGGATTTATTCTATGAAGATGATTATAAATCATCATTGTGCTCAGGTTTTGATAGGAGTAATAACAGTGTCTTCCTAAAGAAGGATTCTTGTGACATCTTTCTCCAACCACCTCTTATTACTTTACCTTGTTGTATCATTAAAGGTGTAGTTGGGAATTGTATCTTTTGTATTTAGTTTCCTCTGAGGCAAACCCTAGAGTCCGAAGGTTGGTTGAATACTTCAAGAGTAAGTCTGTCATCTCAGTTTATCAAATTTCCCTTAAGATTTTGCTAGTCATCTGCTAGATCCAGTTCAATCCCTTCCTTGACTTCAAAATGTGAGGACATCCTAGGTAGCTAGTTTACAGACTTTTTGAGTCAGTGCTCTGAACTTTTGAATTTTCATGATCCCTTCCTTAAGTGGATTGAGAACTCTCCTCAGAGATTGACTTGGCATGATTTTATCTCTCCCACTCACCTCCATGAGTTAGACCTCGTGATTTACGATGATATGATATATTCTCTAACCCATGTTATTTTTGTGCTTAACTTATCACTGTTTTGGTTTAGGATGAAGCACAAAGGCAAGTATTGTGGGAAGTTGTTAGATTGGTTTCACTGGTCATTTGAATACACTTAGAATCCAGCCAAAAGGTAAGCATAAGTAAGTAGGTAGGCATTTTGACTCCATTGTATATACCATTGAATTGCATACTAGATTAGATTTCTTTCACATTTGTACATATGATTTCTTTTATTTCAGTCTTATATATATGTGTGTGGACTGGGATGATACCACCACCCCAAATGATTACTAATAGTTGCTATTGAGATCAAACAGGTTACATATTATGCCAAAGATGTTGAGGTTCTCATGCACTCTATTATCACTTAGCCTTGCTAAAACTTTTCCCTTCTCAAAACCCCAGGTCACCAGGGACGTCTCCCTTGGGCCTTACCTTCCTAAAAATAAAGAACCTTCCCATTGAGGTGACAGTAGTGGGACAGGTTCAATTACGCCAGTTTGACATCCTTTCATCCATTTTTTACCCTAACTACAAATTGTGCGATAACAAGTTGCTCTATTATCACTTAGCCTTGCTAAACCTTTTTCCTTCTTAAAACCCCAGGTCACCAGGGACGTCTCCCCTGGGCCTTACCTCCATAAAAAGAAAGAACCTTCCCATTGAGGTGACAATGGTGGGATAGGTTCAATTACGCTAGTTTGACATCCTTTCATCCGTCTTTTACCCTAACTACAAACTGTGTAATAACAAGTTGCATCTCTGATACATTTATGTTATATTATTAGATATCAATGATATCTCTGTGAATTTATTTAATACATCTCCGCTATCATTTCATGCTGAAAATAATCTGGATCAGTGGTATCAGAGCAGGCTTCTCTTGATTTTTTTTTCAGTGCATGTCCCCGATGAGGTCTAGGTATAGCAAGTTGGGTCTCCATCTTGTCTCTCTTGAAAACAATCGCTCTTGAACGCCCAAGAAACCCTCCATGGCGGAAGAAAAGAAAAACAACGGAGCAAACAATCCTATAAATCTGTTGCTTGAGAAATCTCTCATACGACAAAGGGATGAAATGATGGAGAATTTTTCCCACATCCTTCAACGCCTGTCGATAGCAATAGACACATATTAATAAAACAACCAATTTGGAAGCACCTCTCCTTTCAAGGTACAAGTTAATTTTGATATTATCGTATTTGAAGTTCAGATATATGTAGATGCCCTAGACAAATGGTTAAATACGTTAGAAGGTTATTTCTTTGTTCATAATTTTTTCGACAGGGAAAAGATCACCTTCACACTCCTTAAAGCTCTCCCCATGTCAAAAATTGGTCAGAAACTTACTGGGAGCAAAGTTCCATAGAGGAGTCTGGAATATATGGGATCGAGCCCACTTGGGATTTTTTTGTGGATGTGGTAAAGGAACAATATTACACTGTTGGAAACTATGAGGACCAATACATGAGACCACACTGTGGTAAGAGAAGGTCCAAGTAGTTCCAGAGTTCACCAATATCTTCCACACCTTGCGCACCAAACTAGGTATCAAAGACTTCAAACGACACTTGGTTCTGAAATACTATGGGGCTCTACACAGATACATCCAAACTGAAATGGATTTTCTCAACATCTCATCACTCAGTGTTGCTCATCAATATGTCGTTAAAATCAAGCATAAATTTAAGCACTAGAAAAAATGGGAGTCTAGTTCTGCAAATCTGCAACAACCAACGTATGACAAAGACGGCCCTAACAAACAGTCTCTCAAAAACTAGTCCAATCCATAAGAAAAGAAGGGTCATGGGAAGACAAAGAAGGACACTTTAAAATGGTGTGATTTCTACAAAATCCCCTCGCACAACACCAATGAATGTCACTAAAAACAGTCATTGTTGGATGCGATCAAAGACAAGGAGCCGAACCCTAATTCAGAAATTGATTCTGAAAATACTGGTAAAAGACAAATCATCAATGTAGACCCCAATGCTATTGTCACGACTGCAACAATTTAACCAGAAGAACCAATAGATCCTGAAGAGGGGGAGCAGATTTTTCATTCACAAATATGGGTGAAGGGGACCTTCCTACATTTTATTGTTGATAGTGAAAGCCAGAAGAACCTCATCTTAGAAGAGGTCATCAAACAATTGGGATTGACAACAACACCACATGCTCATCCATATAGCATCGGGTGGCTTCACCAAGGACGAGATCTTTGTGTCAGCCAACAGTGTCGATTGTCATATGACATCCAACCCTTCAAGGATGAGGTATTATGTGATGTTGCCCCATAGGATTTATGCAATGTTCTCTTGAGCCAACCATATATGTGGAAGTGTCATGATGTTTATCAGTCTCGACCTCATAGTGTCATTGTTACTTTGGGGGGTTATATCTACAGAATACTAGAGTTAGTTCCAACTACTGTCCCACCTAACCAGTGTTGCAAGGTAGTATCTCATACTACAAAATTTAGCTTCTTCACAATCTCTTCAAAGGGTGAACAGAAGGATATTGCAACCACTACAGTCTCGGCCCAAGTACCTTCTATCCAATAGAAGCAGGTTGACAAGATTGCAGCAAAGTGTAAATATTCCTTGTGCACATAGGCACCTCATGTAGCCAGACTGGTTAAAAAAGTCCAACCCTTCCAGCCACATGTTCGTGACAACCTTCAACAAGCTAAGCTTGACAACTTCCCCAACAAGGCAAGCAGCTCATCAAGATACAGATTCATAAAACACTTTTTCCTCTCCCATGGGCACTTAATGCAATGGAGACCATTTCTTCCTAAGGAGAGAGGATTGATCCAGGTGGATATCGGTGGCCACCCACATTTTCCAATTGGCTCAAAACAATTTTCTGACAATTTTTTTGGTAATTTACTATTTTTCGCAATTTTTCGAGTCCTGGACTTCCAGAGCTGTTTACGACATTTTTGGGCATCTACTGATCAAATAAAATAATGATGCTAACAGTAACGATGTAAGATATGCATCAAACGGAGATAGTATGCCAAAGTTATGACCCCGGGAAATTGATATACCAATTTACCCCGACGGGACCCACATGACTTTTGGAGCTTCATCTCCTAGGGTTAGGCTTTTGGATGTCTAGGGTTTTTGACATTCCTGTTTATTGTAAAAATGATTTCAAAGCCTCATTGTAATCATATTCTTGCGAATGGGAGTAGCCATCACATCTCTTCTCATAGATAAGTTTCCACCATTCTAGCGAGTCTTCCACTTTGTATTTTTACAGTTTGTACATTTCTTTCATTAATAGAAATCATGTATTACTGTATTTTTGTGTTTATGGTTGCATCTCTGATACATTTTTGTTATATTATTTTATATCTATGATATCTCTATGCATTTCTATATTACATATCCACTATCATTTCGTGCCGAAAATAATCTGAATCGGTGGTATCAGAGCAGGCTGCTCTTGATCATTTTTCAATGCATGTCCCCGACGAGGTTCGAGTATAGCAAGTTGGGTCTCAAGATTGTCTCTCTTGAAGACAATCTCTCTCACACACCCAAGAAACCCTCCATGGTGGAAGAAAAGAAAAACGACGGAGTAGACGATCATATAAGTCTATTGCTTGAGCAACCTCTCACGTGATAGAGGGACAGAATGATGAAGAATTTTTCCCACATCCTTCAACGCATGTCGATAGCAACAAGCACATCTTCATCAAACAACCACTTTGGAAGTACCTCTCCTTTCAAGGTAGAGGTTAATTTTGATATTCCCGTATTTGAAGGTCAGATAGATGTGGATGCCCTAGACAAATAGTTAAATATGTTAGAAGGTTATTTGTCTGTTCATAATTTTTTCGACAGAGAAAAGATCACCTTCGGACTCCTTAAAGATCTCCCCCATTTCAAACATTAGTGGTAAACTTACTGGGAGAAAAGTTCCATAGAGGAGTCTAGAATATATGGGGTCAAGCCCACTTGGGATTTTTTTGTGGATGTGATAAAGGAACAATATTACCCTGTTGGAAACTATGAGGACCAGTACATGAGATGGACCACACTGCAGCAAGAGAGGGGCCAAGAAGTTCTGGAGTTCACCAATATCTTCCACACCTTGTGCACCAAGTTGGGCATCAAAGACTCTGAACGAAACTTGGTTCTTAAATACCGTGGGGATCTACACAGATACATCCAAATTGAAATGGATTTTCTGGACATCTCATCAGTCGGTGTTGCTTATCGATATGTTGTTAAAATTGAGCAGAAATTTCAGCACCGGAAAAAATGGGAGGTTGGGTTTGCAAATACGCAACAACCAAAGTATGACAAAGATGGCCCTAACAAATAGTCTCCCGAAAACCAGTCCAAGCCATAGGAAAAGAAGGGTCACGGGAAAACAAAGAAGGACATAGGAAAATGATGCGATTTCCATAAAATCCCCTGGCACATCACCAATGAATGTCGCTCAAAACAGTCATTGGTGGCCGAGATCAAAGTCAAGGAGTTGAACCCTAATTCAAAATCTGATTATGAAAATACTGGTAAAAGATAGGCCATTAATGAAGACCCCACTACTATTGTCGTGACCGCATCAATTCAACTAGATGAACCAACAAATCCTGAAGAGGGGGTGCGCCTTTTTTATTCACATATGTGAGTGAAGGGGACCCCATTGAATTTTATTGTTGATAGTGGAATCCAGAAGAACCACATCTCAATAGAGGTCGTCAAACAGTTGGGATTGACGAAAACACCACACTCGTAGCCATACAACATCAGGTGGCTTCGCCAAGGATGAGATCTTCGTGTCAGCCAGCAGTGTCGATTTTCATATGACATCCAGCCCTTCAAGGATGAGGTATTATGTGATGTTGCCCCATTGGATATATGTGATGTTCTCTTGGGCCAACCATATATGTATAAGTGCCATGTTGTTTATGAGTCTCAGCCCCGTAGTGTCATTGTTACTTTGGAGGGTCATCTCTACAGAATACCAGAGGTAGTTCCAACTATTGTCTCACCTAAACAGTGCCACAAGGTAGTATCTCATACTACAAAATTCATCTTCTTCACAATATGTTCAAAGGGTGAACAGAAGGATACTGCAACCACTACAACCTCGACACAAGCACCTTCTATCCAACAGATGCAGGTCAACAAGATTGCCGCAAAGTGTAAATATTCCTTATGTACAAAGGAATCTCATGTAGCCAGACTGTTTAAAATGGTCCAACCCTTCTAGCCATATGTTCGTGATAACCTTCAACAAGCTAAGCAATGCAACTTCGCCAACAAGGCAAACAATTCATCAAGATGCAGATTCAACAAACGCTTTTTCCTCTCCCCCAGGCGCTCAACGCAATGGAGACCATTGCTTTCTAAGGAGGGAGTATTGATCCAGGTGGATATCGGTGGCCACCCACCTTTTCCAACTGGCTCAAAACAATTTTATGGTAGTTTTGGTAATTTACTATTTTTGGTAGTTTTTCGAGTCCCGAACTTTCGGAGTCGTTTTGAGGCCCTAAATGACGTTTTTTGGGCATCTACCAGCTTGAAATTTTCATTATGCCAACAGTTGTATTCCTTGAATAGATATTCCTAACGATGTATCATATACGTCAAACATAGATAGTATGCCAAAGTTACAACCCCAGGAAATTGATGTACCAATTTACCCCGATGGGGCCCACATGACTTTTGGTGCTTCATCTCCTAGGGTTAGGTTTTTGGATGTCTAGGGTTTTTGACATTCTTGTTTATTGTAAAAATGATTTCAAAGCCAAATTGTAATCATCTTGTTGTGAATGCGAGTATCCTTCATAACTTTTCTCAGAGATAATCTACCACAATTCTAGTGAGTCTTCCACTCTATATTTTTACAATCTCTGTATATTTCTTTCATTAATAGAAATCATGTATTACTATATTTCTGTGTTTATGGTTACATCTCTGATACATTTCTATTATATTATTGGATATCTGCGATATCTCTATGCATTTCTTTATTACATCTTGGCTATCATTTTGTGCCAAAAATAATTTGAATCAGTGGTATCAGAGCAGGAGGTTGCTCTTGATCATTTTTTCAATGCATGTCCCCGACGAGGTCTGAGTATAGAAATTTGGGTCTCGATCTTGTCTCTCTTGAAGACAATTGCTCTTGCACGCCCAAGAAACCCTCCATTGCAGAAGAAAAAAAATGACGGAGTAGACGATCCTATAAATCTGTTGCTTGAGTAAGCTCTCATGCGACAGAGGGACGAAATGATGGAGAATTTCTCTCACATCCTTCAATGTCTGCTAATAGAAACAAGCGCATTTGCATCAAACATCCTCTTTGGAAGAACCTCTCCTTTCAAGGTACAGGTTAATTTTGATATTCTCGTAATTGAAGGTCAGATAGATGCAGATTCCTTAGACAAATGGTTAAATTTGTTAGAAGGTTATTTCTCTATTCATATTTTTTATGACAAGGAAAAGATCACCTTCGCACTCCTTAAAGCTCTCCCCCATGTCAAACATTGGTGGGAAACTTATTGGGATCAAAGTTCCATAGAGGAGTCTAGAATATATGGGGTCGAGCCCACTTGGGATTTTTTTGTGGATGTGGTAAGGAATAATATTACCCTGTTGGCAACTATGAGGACCAATACATGAGATGGACCACACTAAGGAAATAGAGGGGCCAAGAACTTCCAAAGTTCACCAATATATTCCACACCTTGCGCACCATTTTGGGTATCAAAGACTTCGAATGACACTTGGTTCTGAAATAATGTGGGGCTCTACATAGATACATCCAAACTGAAATGAATTTTTTGGACATCTCATATATCGATGTTGTTTATCAATATGTTGTTAAAATTGAGCAGAAATTTAAGAACCAGAACAAATGTCAGTCCGAGTCTATAAATCTGAAACAACCGAAGTATGACAAAGACGACCCTAACAAACAGTCTCCTGAAAACCAGTCCAAGCCACAGGAAAAGAAGGGTCATAGTAAGATAAAGGACACTGAAAAATGGTGTAATTTCCACAAAATCCCCTGGCACAACACTGATTAATGTCGCTCAAAAAATTCATTGGTGGCTGAGATCAAAGATAAGGAGCCGAACCCTTATTCAGAATCTGATTCTAAAAATACTGGTAAAAGATAGATCATCGACGCAGACCCCATTGTTATTGTTGCGACCACAACAATTCAACCAGAAGAACCAACATATCCTAAAGAGGGGGAGCGCCTTTTTCATTCACGGATGTGGGTGAAGGGGACCCTGCTGAATTTTATTGTTGATAGCAGAAGCCAGAAGAACCTCATCTCAACAGAGGTCATCAAATATTTGGGATTGATGACAACACCACAC
The DNA here is from genome assembly GCA_032191745.1 of Picea mariana. Taxonomy (NCBI): domain Eukaryota; kingdom Viridiplantae; phylum Streptophyta; class Pinopsida; order Pinales; family Pinaceae; genus Picea; species Picea mariana. The sequence goes on along the minus strand of JASDQU010104309.1, from coordinate 50,788 downwards.
CCGCAGCCATACAACATCGGGTGGCTTTGCCAAGGATAAGATCTTCATGTCAGACGGTAGTGTTGATTGTCATACAACATCCAACCCTTCAAGGATGAGGTATTATGTGATGTTTCCCCATCGGATGTATGTGATGTTTTCTTGGGCCAACCATATATGTGGAAGCGCGATGATGTTTATGAGTTTCTACCCCGTAGTGTCATTGTTTTTTTGGGGGTCATCTCTACAGAATACCAGAGGTAGTTCCAACTACTGTCCCACCTAAGCAGTGTCTCAAGGTAGTATCTCATACTACAAAATTCAACTTCTTCACAATCTGTTAAAAGGGTGAATAGAAGGATACTACAACTAATTCGGCCTTGGCCCAAGCACCTTCTATCCAACAAAAACAGGTCGAAAATATTGCAGCAAAGTGTAAAGATTCCTTCCACAGACAGGCACCTCATGTATCCAGACTGGTTAAAAACGTCCAACCCTTCCAGCCACATGTTCACGACAACCTTCAACAAGCTAAGCAACTCAACTTCCCCAACAAGGGAAGCAACACATCAAGATGTAAGTTCAACAAATGCTTTTCCATATCCCTTGGGCACTCAACGCAATGGAGACCATTGCTTCCTAAGGAGGGAGGATTGATCCAGGTGGATATATGTGGCCACCCACCTTTTCCAACTAGCCTAAAACAGTTTTTTGGCAATTTTTGTAATTTACTATTTTTGTCAATTTTTCGGGTCCTAAACTTCCAGAGTTGTTTTAAGGCCCTAAACGACGTTTTTTGGGCATCTAATGATCTAAAAATATTATCATGTCAACGGTTGTAGTCCTCGAATAGATATTTCTAATGATGTATCATATGCATCAAACATAGATAGTATTCCAAAGTTACGACCTCGGGAAATTGATGTACCAATTTACCTCGACGAGGCCCACATGACTTTTGGCACTTCATCTCCTAGGGTTAGGTTTTTGGATGTCTAGGGTTTTTGAAATTATTGTTTATTTTAAAAAGGCTTTTAGAGCCTCATTTTAATCATGTTATTGCAAATGAGATTAGCCGTCACATCTCTTCTCAGAGATAAGTTGCCACCATTCTAGCGAGTCTTCCACTCTGTATTTTTACAGTCTTTGTATATTTCTTTCATTAATAAAAATCGCGTATTACTGTATTTATGTGTTTATGGTTTCATATTTGATACATTTATGTTATATTATTGGATATCTACGATATCTCTGTGCATTTCTTTATTACATCTCCATTGTCATTTCGTGCCAAAAATAATTTGGATCAGTGGTATCAGAGCAGGCTGCTCTTGATTTTTTTTTCAGTGCATGTCCCCGACGAGGTCCGAGTATAGAAAGTTGGGTCTTGATATTGTCTCTCTTGAAGAAAATCACTCTCACACGCTCAGGAAACCCTCCATGACGGAATGAAAGAAAAACGATGGAGAAGACAATCCTATAAATATGTTGCTTGAGAAAGCTCTCACGCGATAGAGGGACAAAATGATGGAGAATTTTTCCCACATCCTTCAGCGCCTACCAATAACAACAGGTGCATATTCATCAAAGAACCACTTTGGAAGCACTTATCCTTTCAAGGTACAGGTTAATTTTGATATTCCTATATTTGAAGGTCAGATCGATGTAGATACTCTAGACAAATGGTTAAATCTGTCAAACATTGGTGGTAAACTTACTGGGAGCAAAGTTCCACAAAGGAGTCTGGAATATATGGGGTCGAGCCCATTTTTGGATTTTTTGTGGATGCGGTAAAGGAACAATATTACCCTGTTGGCAACTATGAGGACCAGTACGTGAGATGGAGCACACTGCAGCAAGAGAGGGGCCAAGAAGTTCCAGATTTCACCAATATCTTCCACACTTTGCGCACCAAGCTGGGTATCAAAGACTCTGAACGACACTTGGTTCTGAAATACTGTGGGGCTCTACATAGATACATCCAAACTGAAATGGATTTTCTGAACATCTCATCTATCGGTGTTGCTTATCGATATGTTGTTAAAATCGAGCAAAAATTTAAGCACCAGAACAAACAGAAGTCCAGGTCTACAAATCTGCAACAAGAATGACAAAGATGGCCCTAACAAACAGTCTCCCAAAAACTAGTCCAAGAAACAAGGAAAGAAGGGTCACGAGAAGACAAAGAAGGACACTAGAAAATGGTGTGATTTCCACAAAATCCCCTTGCACAACACAGATGAATTTCGTTCAAAACATTCATTGGTGGCCAAGATCAAAGACAAGGAGTTGAACCCTAATTCAGAATATGATTCTGAAAATAATGGTAAAAGGTATATCATCAACGCAGACCCCACTACTATTGACATGACCGCAACAATTCAACCAGAATAACCAATAGATCTTGAAGAGGGGGAGCACCTTTTTCATTCACACATGTGGGTGAAGGGGACCCCACTGCATTTTATTGTTGATAGTGGAAGCCAAAATAACCTCATCTCGGCAGAGGTCATCAAACAGTTGGTATTGACAACAACACCACACCCGCATCCATACAACATCGGGTGGATTCACCAAGGACGAGATCTTCGTGTCAGCTAGTAGTGTCGATTGTTATATGGCATCCATCTCTTCAAGGATGAGGTATTATGTGATGTTTCCCCATTGGATGTATGTGATGTTCTCTTGGGCCAACCATATATGTGGAAGTGCCATGTTGTTTATGAGTCTCGACCCCGTAGTGTAATTGTTACTTTGGGGGGTCATCTCTACAGAATACCATAGGTATTGCCAACTATTTTCCCACCTAAATAGTGTCGCAAGGTAGTATTGTATACTAAAAAATTCAGGTTCTTCACAATCTATTCAAAGGGTGAACAGAAGAACACTGCAACCACTACAGTCTCGGCCCAAGCACCTTCTATCCAACAGAAGCAAGTAGATAAGATTGCAGCAAAGTGTAATGATTCCTTCTGCACACAAGCACCTCATGTAGCCAGATCGGTTAAAAATGTCCAACCCTTCCAGCCACATGTTCATGACAACCTTCAACAAGCTAAGCAGGGCAACTTCCCCAACAAGGCAAGAAACTCATCAAGATGCGGATTCAACAAACGCTTTTTCCTCTCCCCCAGGCACTCAACACAATGGAGACCATTGCTTCCTAAGGAGTGAGGATTGATCTAGGTGGATATCAGTGGCCACCCACCTTTTCCAACTGGATCAAAATAGTTTTCTGGAAATTTTGATAATTTACTATTTTTGGCAATTTTTCGGGTCCTGAAATTCCGGAGCCATTTTGAGGCCCTAAATGACGTTTTTTGGGCATCTACTTAATTAAAAATATTACCATGCCAACAATTGTAGTCCTTGGATAGATATTTCTAACTATGTATGATATGCGTCAAACGGAGATAGTATCCCAAAGTTACGACACCGGGAAATTGATGTACTAATTTATCCCGATGGGGCCCACATGACTTTTGGCGCTTCATCTCCTAGGGTTAGGTTTTTTGATCTCTAGGGTTTTTGACATTCCTATTTATTGTAAAAAGGATTTCAAAACCTAATTGTAATCATTTTCTTGCGAATGCGAGTAGCCGTCACATCTCTTCTCAGAGATAAGCTGCCACCATTCTAGCAAGTCTTCCACTCTGTATTTTTAGTCTCTGTACATTTCTTTCATTAATAGAAATCATGTATTACTGTATTTTTTTGTTTATGGTTGCATCTCTGATAAATTTATGTTATATTATTGGATATCCACAATATCTCTATGCATTTCGTTATTACATCTCCGCTATCATTTCATTTCGAAAATAATCTGAATCAGTGGTATCAGATCAGGCTGGTCTTAATCATTTTTTCGGTGCATGTCCCCGATGAGGTCCGAGTATAGCAAGTTGGGTCTTGATCTTGTCTCTCTTGAATACAATCGCTCTTGAATGCACAAGAAACCCTCCATGGTGGAAGAAAATAAAAACAACGAAGCAGAAGATCCCATAAATCTGTTGCTTGAGCAAGCTCTCACGCAACAGAGGGACGAAATGATGGAGAATTTTTCCCACATCCTTCAACACCTACCTATAGCAACAGGCGCATCTTCATCAAACAACCACTTTGGAAGCACCTCTCCTTTCAAGGCATAGGTTAATTTTTATATTCATGTATTTGAAGGTCAGATAGATGCAGATGCTCTAGACAAATGGTTAAATCTGTTAGAAGGTTATTTCTCTGTTCAAATTTTTTATGATAGGGAAAAGATCACCTTTGCACTCCTTAAAGCTCTCCCCTATGTCAAACATTGGTGGGAAAATTACTGGGAGAAAAGTTCCACAGAGGAGTCTGGAATATATGGGTTCGATCCCACTTGATATTTTTTTGTGGATGCGATAAAGGAACAATATTACTGTAAATTCTAACCTTGTACAATGTCTACTCTAAACAGATATTGATTAGAAAAGAATAGAAAAGATACAATGGAAAATACAAACATTACACAGAGATTTTTCCCATGGAAACACAAACCGGGAAAACCAACATATATTATATTCATTCATTGTGTTACATTGTTTACAATACAATATACATATAGGAGCCAACAACATCCAAAACCCTAACCCAATGACCTGGATTAGTCAAAAACCCTAATTCCTTAACCAGAAATAGAAAACCATCGGCAAAAACCATGTTCTGAAAAAACCACCTAAATACATGACACGTTTCCCGAGGCAAAAAATATTTTACACATACCCAACAATTACCCAATTGGAAACTATGAGGACTAGTACATGAGATGGACCACACTGCAGAAATAGAGGGGCCAAGCAGTTCCGAAGTTCACCAATATCTTCCACACCTTGCACACTAAGCTGGCTATCAAAGACTTTGAACGACACTTGGTTCTGAAATACCGTGGGGCTCTACACAGATACATCCAAACTGAAATGGATTTTTTGCACATCTCATCACTCGGTGTTGCTTATCAGTATGTTGTTAAAATCAAGCAAAACTTTAAGCACCAGAACAAACGAGAGTCTGGGTCTGCAAATCCTCAACAACCAAAGTATGAAAAAGATGACCCTAACAAACAGTCTCCCAAAAACTAGTCCAAGCCATAGGAAACGAAGGGTCTTGGGAAGACAAAGAAGGACACTAGAAAATGGAGTGATTTCCACAAAATCCCCTAGCACAACATCGATGAATGTCACTCAAAACAGTCATTTGTGGTTGAGATCAAAGACAAGCAGTCGGACCCTAATTCAGAATCTGATTCTAAAAATACTGGTAAAAGACAGATCATCGATGCAGACCCCACCGCTATTGTCGTGACCACAACAATTCAACCAAAATAACCAACTGATCCTGAAAAGGGGGAGTGCCTTTTTCATTCACAGATGTTGTTGAATGGGACCCCGCTGCATTTTATTGTTGATAGTGGAAGCCAGAAGAACTTCATCTCAGGAAAGGTCGTCAAACAGTTGGGATTGAAGACAACACCACACCCACAACCAAACAACATTGGGTGGCTTTGCCAAGGATGAAATATTCATGTCAGCCAACAGTGTTGATTGTCATACGACATCTAGCCCTCCAAGGATGAGGTATTATGTGATGTTTCCCCATTGGATGTATGTGATGTTATCTTGGGCCAACCATATATGTGGAAGTGCCATGTTGTTTATGAGTCTTGACCCCATAGTGTCATTCTTACTTTGGGGGTTCATCTCTACAAAATACCAGAGGTATTTCCAACTACTCTCCCACCTAAATAGTGTCGCGAGGTAGTATCTCATACTACAAAATTCAGCTTCTTCACAATCTGTTCAAAGGGTGAACAAAAGGATACTGCAACTACTACAACCTAGGTCCAAGCACCTTCTATCTAACAGAAGAAAGTCGACAAGATTGCATCAAAGTGGAAAGATTCCTTTTGCACAGAGGCACCTCATGTAGTCGTACTTGTTAAAAAGGTCCAACCCTTCCAGACACATGTTCGTGACAACCTTCAACAAGCTAAGCAGTGAAACTTCCCCAACAAGGCAAGCAGCTCATCAATATGCTTCCTAAGGAGGGAATATTGATATAGGTTGATATCGATGACCCCCCACCTTTTCCAACTGGCCCAAAACAGTTTTTTGGCAATTTTGGTAATTTACTATTTTTGGCAGTTTTTCGAGTCCTGAACTTCTGGAGCCGTTTTAAGGCCCTAAACGACGTTTTTTGGCACTTATTTCTAGCACATGTGTATCATGCCAACAATTGTAGTCCTCGGATAGATATTTCTAATGATGTATCATATGTGTCAAACGGAGATAGTATGCCAAAGTTACAACCCCGAGAAATTGATGTACCAATTTACCCCAACGGGGCCCACATGACTTTTGGCGCTTCATCTCCTAGGGTTAGGTTTTTGGATGTCTAGGGTTTTTGACATTGCATTTTATTGTAGAAAGGATTTGAAAGCCTCTTTGTAATCATCTTCTTGTGAAAGTGAATAGTTATCACATCTCTTCTCAGAGATAAGTTGCCACCATTCTAGTGAGTCTTCCACTCTGTTCTTTTACAGTCTCTGTACATTTCTTTCATTAATAGAAATCGTGCATTACTGTATTCATGTGTTTATGGTTGCATCTCTGATACATTTTTGTTATATTATTGGATATCCGTGATATCTTTGTGCATTTCTTTATTACATCTCCACTATCATTTTGTGCCAAAAATAATCTGGATCAGTGATATCAGAGCAGACTGCTCTTGATCTTCAGTGCATGTCTCTGATGAGGTCTGAGTATAGAAAGTTGGGTCTCGAGCTTGTCTCTCTTGAAGACAATCGCTCTCTCACTCCCAAGAAACCCTCCATGGAGGAAGAAAAGAAAAACGATGGAGCAGACGATCCTATAAATCTGTTGCTTGAGCAAGCTCTCACATGGGAGGGCCTCAAGATCCCATGAGAACTCAACGCAATGGAGACCATTTCTTCCTAAGGAGGGAGGATTGATCCAGGTGGATATCGATAGCCACCCACCTTTTCCAATTGGCTCAAAAAAATTTCTAGCAATTTTGGTAATTTACTATTTTTGGCAGTTTTTCGAGTCTTGAACTTCCAGAGCCATTTTGAGGCCCTAAACGACATTTTTTGGGCATATACCAATCCAAAAATAACGTAATGCCAACAGTTGTAATTATTGGATAGATATTTCTAACGATGTATCATATGCGTCAAACGGAGATAGTATGCCAAAGTTACGACCTCAGGAAATTGATGTACCAATTTACCCTGACGGGGCCCACATGATTTTTCGCGCTTCATCTCCTAGGGTTAGGTTTTTGGATGTCTAGGGTTTTTGAAATTCTTGTTCATTGTAAAAAGGATTTCAGAGCCTCATTGTAATCATCTTCTTGCGAATGTGAGTAGCCATCACATCTCTTCTCAGAGATAAGCTGCCACCATTCTAGTGAGTCTTCCACTCTGTATTTTTACAGTCTCTCTACATTTCTTTCATTAATAGAAATCATGTATTACTGTATTTTTTTGTTTATGGTTGCATCTCTGATACATTTATGTATATTATTGGATATCCGCAATATATTTGTGCATTTCTTTATTACATCTCCGCTATCATTTCGTGCCGAAAATAATCTGGATCAGTGGTATCATAGCAGGCTACTCTTGATCATTTTTTCAGTGCATGTCCTCGATGAGGTTAGAGTATAGCAAGTTGGGTCTTGAGCTTGTCTCTCTTGAATACAATTGATCTCGCATGCCCAGGAAACCCTCTATGGCGGAAGAAAAGAAAAACGACGAAGAAGACGATCCTATAAATCTGTTGCTTGAGCAAGCTCTCACGTGACAGAGGGACGAAATGATGGAGAATTTTTCCCACATCCTTCAAAGCCTGTCGATGGCAACATACACATCTTCATCAAACAACCACTTTGGAAGCACCTCTCCTTTCAAGGTACATGTTAATTTTGATATTCTCGTATTTGAAGGTTAGATAGATGCAGATGCCCTAGACAAATGGTTAAATCTATTAAAAGGTTATTTCTCTGTTCATAATTTTTCCGACAGGGAAAAGATCACCTTCGCACTCCTTAAAGCTCTCCCCCATGTCAAACATTGGTGGGAAACTTACTGGGAGAAAATTTCCACATAGGAGTCTGGAATATATGGGGTTGAGCCCACATGGGGTTTTTTTGTGGATGCAGTAAAGGAACTGTTGGGTATGTGTTATATTCTTTGCATGTGTGTGTGTGGGCGCGTCAGATATGACAACTGCGTCTGACAATCCCTCGTACTAATGCTCTGTTTTTTCCGTGCTTGTTGGGATCTTTCCTAGGGGGTTCCCAGGGGGGGCAGGTATGCCCCCCTTGGTTAGGCACAGTGTTTGAATTTTTTTTTGGGCGGTTTTTGCTATTTTTAGCGGTTTACTAAAAATAATCCCGGTTTTAGGGATTAGGGTTTTGGTATGTACGGAATACCTAAAAACATTGTATATATTGTATAGTGAATGGTGAAATTCGATATAATGAATATAAGAAAGGCTTTCTCAGTTGAGGGTTTCCGGTATAAATCTCTGTGTACTATGTGAATGAGCCATTGATTAAATTTTGTTTTGCTAAGAATCTATATGCATTGCTTTACTTCACAGGTTTAAAATTTACATGTGGTATCAGAGCTTGTTTTTGGCTTCAGAGGGATGCCTTTGTTATTGAGGGTTTGGCTCGGTCTTGATAGATCAATTTTATCTTAGGTCTGTGACAAACCTGGGTTTAGTGGGAGCTTTTGTAGTGGAGATTCAAGTATAGAAAGAGGAATGGCGAGCTCATCTAGAATCGAGATAGAGAAGTTCAACGGTAAAAAATTTAAGCCATGGAAGCTCAAGATGAAGGACCTTCTTGTAGACAAAGAACAATGGTATATAGGGGCTTCCGCAGTGCAAGATATTAGATATTATTTTTGGGATTAATTGCATAGTGTAAGTCATTAATCTATGACCCATATTCATGAGTATTAGTCTCAACTGACCAATAATTCTCATGATTTGAATAGTCCACTTAGCACTCATTGCATCGGGTGATGCTCACAGGGGTGAAGAAATGGGATTGAATCCAACGAAATGAATCGCAAGCCCCAGAAGTGATGATTGATGCTATGTGATTCATTTCGTTGGCTTCAATCCCATTTCTTCACCCCTGTGAGCATCACCCGATGCAATGAGTGCTAAGGGAATATTCAAATCATGAGAATTATTGGTCAGTTGAGACTAATACTCATGAATATGGTTCATAGATTAATGACTTACACTACGCAGTTAATCCCAAAATAATATCTAATATCTTGCACTGCGGAAGCCCCTATATACTTCAATAATAAGAGTCAAGGGAGCTCTAACTGGGTAGTTCATAAGGCACAATACTTGCTAAGGTTTTGCAAATGGGGTAGCAAGCTAAGTGGGCTTGATTGTGGGGAAAACTCCACAGTTAAGCGTGCTTGAGCCAGAGGCATCTTGGGATGGGTGACCACCTGGGAAGTCTTGGTTACTGGGTGCAAGCCCCGGAAGTGATGATTGATGCTATCTAATTCATTTCGTTGGCTTCAATCCCATTTCTTCGCCCCTCTGAGCATCACCCGATGCAATGAGTGCTCAGTGGACTATTCAAATCATGAGAATTATTGGTCAGTTGAGACTAATACTCATGAATATGGGTCATAGATTAATGACTTACACTATGCAATTAATCCCAAAAATAATATCTAATATCTTGCACTGTGGAAGCCCCTATATACTTAAATAATAAGATTCAAGGGAGCTCTAACTGGGTAGTTCATAAGGTACAATACTTGCTAAGGTTTTGCAAATGGGGTAGCAAGCTAAGTGGGCTTGACTATGGGGAAAACTCCACAGTTAAGCACGCTTGAGCCAGAGGCGTCTTGGGATGGGTGACCACTTGGGAAGTCCTGGTTACTAGGTGCAAGCCTCGGAAGTGATGATTGATGCTATGTGATTCATTTCGTTGGCTTCAACACCATTTCTTCACCCCTGTGAGCATCACCCGATGCAATGAGTGCTAAGTGGACTATTCAAATCATGAGAATTATTGGTCAGTTGAGACTAATACTCATGAATATGGGTCATAGATTAATGACTTACACTACGCAGTTAATCCCAAAATAATATCTAATATCTTGCATTGCGGAAGCCCCTATATACTTAAATAATAAGATTCAAGGGAGCTCTAACTGGGTAGTTCATAAGGCACAATACTTGCTAAGGTTTTGCAAATGGGGTAGCAAGCTAAGTGGGCTTGATTGTGGGGAAAACTCCACAGTTAAGCATGCTTGAGCTAGAGGCATCTTGGGATGGGTGACCACCTGGGAAGTCTTGGTTACCGGGTGCAAGCCTCGGAAGTGATGATTGATGCTATCTAATTCATTTCGTTGGCTTCAATCCCATTTCTTCACCCCTGTGAGCATCACCCGATGCAATGAGTGCTAAGTGGACTATTCAAATCATGAGAATTATTGGTCAGTTGAGACTAATACTCATGAATATGGGTCATAGATTAATGACTTACACTACGCAATTAATCCCAAAAATAATATCTAATATCTTGCACTGCGGAAGCCCCTATATACTTAAATAATAAGAGTCAAGGGAGCTCTAACTGGGTAGTTCATAAGGCAAAATACTTGCTAAGGTTTTACAAATGGGGTAGCAAGCTAAGTGGGCTTGATTGTGGGGAAAACTCCACAGTTAAGAGCGCTTGAGCCAGAGGCGTCTTGGGATGGGTGACCACCTGGGAAGTCCTGGTTACTAGGTGCAAGCCCCGGAAGTGATGATTGATGCTATGCGATTCATTTCGTTGACTTCAATCCCATTTCTTCACCCCTGTGAGCATCACCCGATGTAATGAGTGCTAAGTGGACTATTCAAATCATGAGAATTATTGGTCAGTTGAGACTAATACTCATGAATATGGGTCATAGATTAATGACTTACACTACGCAGTTAATCCAAAAAATAATATCTAAAGAACAATGGACCGATGTGGATCCTGGTACACAGCCTACTGGTACATCGTCTACTAGCACATAGGCTATTGGTACACAAACTACTAGTACACCAACTACTGGTATGTCAAAGGAAGATTGGGAGAAGTTGGACAGAAGAGCAAGGAGTACTATTCGACTCTGCCTAGAAGATTCGGTTTTGTTGAATGTCTGGGGAGAATCTACAGCCAAGGAACTATGGGATAAGTTGGGGAGTTTGTATCAATCAAAGTCCCTGGTAAACAAGTTGTTTCTTCGAAAGAAGTTGTATCATCTTAGGATGGAAGATGGAGATTCTGTGACAGAACATCTAAATGCCTTTAATACTCTGGTAAGTCAACTTGGCTCTGTTAATATTACGATTGCAGAAGAAGATAAGTGTGTTACTTTGTTATGTTCTTTGCCAGACTCTTGGGATAATCTAGTTGTAGCAATTGGTAGTACCACTCAATCTACATTGAATATGTAGTTTCATCCTTGTTATATGAAGAGATGAGGCAGAAAATCATGGATAGTCATAGCACAGATGCTCTATTTGTAAGAGGTCGTACCCAAGACAAGAACCCTGGTAAGCCTTCGGGGTGGAGATCTAAATCTATAGGTAGATCTAAGTCTCCGGGAAAATATTTGAGGAAATGATGGAAGTGTGGTAAAACAGGGAATTATAAGAAATATTGCAAGTCTAAGAAGGTTGAAAAACCAAAGGGATATGATAGTACCTCTTCCACAGAGGCGAAAACCTCCACTTAAGAAGGACGTGATGTTTACCTGGCATCTACAAGTACACATGCAGACCGTGATGTATGGTTGATCGACTCAGGTGTTTCATACCACATGACTCTTCATAGGGAGTGGTTCTCTGAATATGAAAAATATGATGGTGGTGATGTATTCCTAGGAGATGACTTGACAACAAAAATCTTGGGACGTAGAAAGGTTAAGTTGTTGCTAAAAGATGGAAGGATTAGAACTCTCCCTGGGGTTCTGCACATTCCAAAACTAGTCAGGAGCCTAATATATGTAAGCAAGATGGATGATGCAGGAGTGGATACTTTATTTGGAAAGAACACTTGCAATATGGTACGAGGAGCAATGGTGTTGATGAGGGGAGTTCGGTGTGGAACTTTGTACAATTTGTTGGGAAGCACTTATACTAATGGGTGTAACAGTTCTGTTGTCCCTGAATAGAGAAATAAAGAAGACAAGACCAATATTGTCTCTAGAAAAAAGACCATGTTGTGGCATCAAAGACTGGGACATATTGGAGAAAAGGGCCTTCGAAAACTACACGGTAAAGGTATGGTTGAAGCTATGTCTAATTGCACTCTGGATTTTGATTTATGTGAACATTGCATATATGGTAAACAGAATCGAGTAAGATTCCCATCTGGTGCTACAAGAGCGAAGGGGATCTTAGAGTTGATACACAGTGATGTGTTTGGACCTGTTCTTGTTCCATCCCTAGGTAAATATGTGTATTATGTTTCATTCATAGATGATTTTTCAAGGAACACATGGATTTATTTTCTTAGAAAGAAATCTGAGGTATTTGATAAATTTAAAGAGTTTAAGGCTCTGGTAGAAAATCGAATAGAGAAGAAAATAAAGGTATTGAGAACAGATAATAGTGCGGAATTCTGCGGAAATGAATTTGAATAATTCTGTAAGAAGTCTGGTATAGCAAGGCATAAGACTACTCCATACACTCCTCAGTAGAATGGAGTTATGGAAAGGATGAACAGGACACTGATGGAAAAAGCAAGGAGCATGCACAACGGTGTCGGGTTAGGACAAGAATTCTAGGCGGAGGCAGTGGGTACAACATGTTACCTGGTCAATCAATCGCCTTCATCGGCGTTGGATGATAAAACTCCACACGGGGTATGGTCTGGATAGAAACCCTCTCTTCAACATCTTAGAGTGTTTGGTTGTGATGCTTATGTACAAGTTCCAAAGGAAAATAGGAGTAAGCTGGATAAAAAGGCTGAAAAGTGCATCTTTATTGGTTATAAACATGGTGTGAAAGGTTATAAGCTTTGGAACCCAGAAACCAAGAAAATTGTTTATAGTCGAGATGTTTTTTTCAGAGAGGTAAAAGATGTGTCCAAACAGGAATTCCTACCAACGCAAGATGAACCTGAGAAAATAGAGCTTGAGTTGGATGATGCAAAATCTGAATCATATGAAGAAGAGGAAGCATAAGAAGAAGAAGAAGAACCTCACACCCCAGTATTGAGGAGATCAGTGAGAGATAGAAGGAAACCAAAAAGGTATAGTCCACCTAATTTTTGTTCCAATTTTTCTTTATCTATTACTGATGATGATCCCAGAACTGTCAGGGAAGCAGTGAATTCAGAGGATAGTAAACTCTGGAAGAAGGCCATGGTTGAATAAATGGACGCCTTGGATAAGAATGAGGCATGGGATATAGTTTAGTTTCCAACTGAAAGAAAATCTATTGGTAGCAATTGGTTGTTTAAGAAGAAGTTTAATGCACAAGGTAAAGTGGAGAAATACAAATCTTAGTAGAAAAAGGTTATTCCCAGGTAGAGGGAATTGACTTTGGTGAGATTTTTTCTCCTGATGCTAAGTTAACTTCTATTAGATTTCTTTTATCTATTGTTGTTGCTATTGATCTTGAAGTGGAACAAATGGATGTGAAGACATCATTCCTACATGGGGATCTGGAAGAAGAAATCTACATGAAGCAGCTGGAAGGCTTTGTAGTGAAGGGAAAAAAAGAGCTAGTATGGAAGCTAAAGAAGTCACTATATGGTCTGAAGCAAAAACCTAGGATGTGGTACCAAAAGTTTGACACGTACATCCTTGGATTGGGATTTGTAAGAAGCAGGTTTGATCATTGTGTATATTCCAAGAAGGTTGGTAATCACTTTGTTTATGTAGTGTTGTATGTTGATGACATGTTGTTGGTAGTAAATAACATGGATGTTATCAAGGAGGTGAAATCACAGCTATCCTCCAAATTTGAAATGAAGGATCTCGGTGTTGCTAACTTCATTATGGGAATGGAGATTAAAAGAGATTGTGCAAATAGGAAAATCTGGTTGAATCAGAGAAAATATGTTGAGACGATATTGCAAAGGTTTAATATGCATGGAAGTAAATCGGTCAAGGTTCCTATTCCTATAGGTGTAAAGTTATCTACAAATCAGTGCCCCAAGACAAAGGAAGAAGAAGAGGACATGTCCCATGTTCTGTATGCCAGTGCAGTTGGAAGTTTGATGTATGCAATGGTCTGTACTAGACCAGGCATTGCACATGCAATGGGAGTTTTGAGCAGGTATATGCAAAACCAGGGAAGGAGCATTGGACAACAGTAAAGAGGGTCTTCAGGTATCTTCGTGGCACTACCAGTTATGGATTGTGCTACCAAGGAAGACTAGGATTGGATAGAGT
>JASDQU010104309.1:20804-36319 GCA_032191745.1 Picea mariana | reverse complement strand
ACATGGCTTTGTTGATGCATACTAGGATGGAGATTTGGATCGTAGAAGATCTACAAGTGGGTATGTGTTTAACCTATTTGGAGGAGCAATCAGTTGGATGAGCAAAAGATAGGTTGTAGTGGCACTCTCAACTACAGAAGTTGAATACATGGTAGCCACTCATGCAAGCAAGGAAGCAGTATGGTTACAAAGATTGTGTTCAGGTATTAGGTTGGTACAACAAGCAGTGATATTAGATTGTGACAGTCAGAGTGCAATCTTCTTGGCAAAGAACTCAGCTTACCATTTGAAGACAAAGCATATTGATGTACAGTATCACTTTGTGAGAGACATGTTTGAGGAAAAGAAGGTGTTGTTGGAAAAGGTTGACACTTTGAAGAATGTTGCAGATTCATTGACAAAGTCTATGAGCACAGAAAAGTTCTCTTGGTGTAGAGTAACAATGGGCATTGTTGCCCTGGATTGTTGACTATATAATCCCCTAGACCCCTGGATGAAAAGAAAACAACAAGTGGGAGAATGTTGGGTATGTGTTATATTCTTTGCATGTGTGTGTGTGGGCGTGTCAGATATGACAACTGCGTCTGACAATCCCCTGTACTAGTGCTATGTTTGTGTCGTGTGCACCGGGCGCTTTCCTAGGGGGGTCCCAGGGGGGGGTAGGTATGCTCCCCCTAGCTACGCGCAGCGTTCGAGGCAGGGCCCCAAAACTTTTTTTTTGGGTGGCTTTTGCTATTTTTAGCGGATTTTTCTATTTTTAGCGGTTTACTAAAAATAATCCCAGTTTTAGGGATTAGGGTTTTGGTATCTACGGAACACCTAAAAAAATTGTATATATTTTATAGTGAATGGTGAAATTCGATATAATGAATATAAAAAAGGTTTTCCCGATTGAGGGTTTCCGGTATAAATCTCTGTGTACTATGTGAATAAGCCACTGATTAAATTATGTTTTTCTTAAGAATCTATAGGCATTCCTTTACTTCACAGGTTTAAAACTTATAGGAACAATATTACCATGTTGGCAACTATGAGGACCAGTACGTGAGATGGACCACACTGTGGCAAGAGAGGGGCCAAGCAGTTCCGGAGTTCACCAATATCTTCCATACCTTGTGCACCAAGTTGGGTATCAAAGACTCTGAATGGAACTTGGTTCTAAAATACCGTGGGGCTCTACACAGATACATCCAAACTGAAATGGATTTTCTGAACATCTCATCACTCGATGTTGCTAATCGATATGCTTTTAAAATTGAGCAGGAATTTAAGCACCAGAACAAACGGGATTCTGGTTCTGCAAATCCGCAACAACCAAAGTATGAAAAAGATGGTCCTAACAAACAGTCTCGCAAAAACCATTCCAAGCCACAGGAAAAGAAGGGTCACGTGAAGACAAAGAAGGACACTGGAAAATGGTGTGATTTCCACAAAATCCCCTGGCACAACATCGATGAATTTCTCTCAAAACATTCATTGGTGGTCGAGATCAAAGACATGGAGCTGAACCCTAATTTAGAATTTGATTATGAAAATACTAGTAAAAGATAGATCATCGACGCAAACTCCACTATTATTATCGCGACTGCAGCAATTCAACCAGAAGAACCAACAGATTCTGAAGAGGGGGAGCACCTTTTTCATTCACAGATGTGGGTGAAGAGGACCCTGCTGCATTTTATTGTTGATAGTGGAAGCTAGAAGAACCTCATCTCAGTAGAGGTCGTCAAACAGTTGGGATTGATGACTACACCACACCCACAACCATACAACAACGGGTGGCTTCACCAAGGATGAGATCTTCGTGTCAGCCAATAGTTTCAATTGTCATATGGAATCCATCCCTTCAAGGATGAGGTATTATGTGATGTTTCCCCATTGGATGTATGTGATGTTCTCTTGGTCCAACCATATATGTGTAAGCACCATGTTGTTTATGAGTCTCAACCCTGTAGTGTCATTCTTACTTTGGGGGGTCATCTCTACAGAATACCAGAGGTAGTTCCAACTACTGTCCCACCTAAAAATTGTCGCAATGTAGTATATCATACTAAAAAATTTAGCTTCTTCACAATTTGTTCAAAGGGTGAATAGAAGGATACTGCAACCACTATAACCTCAACCGAAGCATCTTCTATCCAACAAAAGCAGGTCAACAAGAATGAAACAAGGTGTAAAGATTCATTTTTCACACAAGCACCTCATGTAGCCAGACTGGTTAAAAATTTCCAACCCTTCCAGCCACATGTTTTTGAAAACCTTCAACAAGCTAAGCAGCACAACTTCTCCAATAAGGCAAGCAGCTCATCTAGATGCAGATTCAGCAAATGCTTTTTCCTCTCCCTTGAGCACTAAACGCAATGGAGACCATTGCTTTCTAAGGAGGGAGGATTGATCCAGGTGGATATCAATGGCCACCCACCTTTTCCAACTGGCTCAAAAAAAAATTCTGGCAATTTTGGTAATTTACTATTTTTGGCAGTTTTTCGGGTCAGGAAATTCCAGAGCCGTTTTGAGGCCCTAAACGACGTTTTTTGGGCATCTACCAATCGAAAAATATTTTTATGCCAACAATTCTAGTCCTCAGATAGATATTTCTAACGATGTATCATATGCATGAAACAGAGATAGTATGCCAAATTTACGACCCCGGGAAATTGATGTACCAATTTACCCCGACGGGGCCCACATGACTTTTGGCACTTCATCTCCTAGGGTTAGGTTTTTGGATGTCTAGGGTTTTTGACATTCCTGATTATTGTAAAAAGGCTTTTAGAGCCTCATTGTAATCATATTCTTGTGAATGCAAGTAGCCGTCACATCTCTTCTTAGAGATAAGATGCCACCATTCTAGCGAGTTGTTGGTCCTTGGTTATGGAAGGAAGTGAAGATTAAGGAAGAGGAGCGAAGCATGAACTACGCGAAAGGCACCTTAACTGAGAATGGGTCGAAGTGGTCAAAGAAGAAGAAAGGAAGGAGAAAAGTAAGGGAAACCTATCTATTGAAAGAGAAGATCAAGTAGGATAGATCATCAAAGAATAAGGATCATGGACAACTCAGCAAGCGGAAAATGCCACCAACGGATGCTTTGGAGCACCTCGCGGAAAAGAAGGAAGAGCAGGTTGGCGAAGCCCTTAAGCTACGTGTTGCGTGGGACCTAGGGTTTTGGTATTTAGGGTTTTGACACTTTGGCCTCAGTCTAAGGTTGTTCGAGAGTTAGTATAATGTATACATAAAGATCTAGAGGAGTGAGGAAGGGTTGTTGATGTTAGTTGATTATTGTTGTTGCATAAGAGAAGCCATGTATGGTGAGAGCATTCTTGTATTGTGGATCTTCAGTTGGATTCAAAGATCAACCCTGTGGCTAGGTGTGTAAGGAGGGGAGAGAAACAAAAGGAGAGAGACAAAGATCTGCAGCTAAGTGCACAGATAGAACTATATGTTTCCATTTAATATATCAAGAAACAAAGTTATGTGGATGTATCCCTAGGGAGAGGGTGAACCACGTATGTCTTGATGTTCTATGTGATCGATGTTGTGTTAGTTGTCATTTGATATACTGTTATTGCATTATTGTGTTAGCTTAGAGATATAACTTGCGAAGTAGGCTTAAGCATGGTAAATAATATCTATATTGATTGTTGTTGTGTTTTGGATTCACTTTACATTTCCTCTAGTTGTAGACACCTGTGTCCTGCAACCCCCCTATTGCTACTTCGGGTGAGACTGCATCTACTTCGCAGGTGTTTTCAAAAGGGACAGTAGTTAGGGATTTTTGGTGCTCTGTAAGATTTGAACCTTAGGTCTACCCCTGTGCCAACAAATGGTTCCGTTGTCGAGACCAGGATCTTCTTGAGGGAATGTCAAGGCGGTTTCCATTGAAGACAGAAATTCAGAAGTGGATAGAAGAACAAGAAAAGGACTTCACCAAAGATCAAAACAATAACCCTAGTATTAGTATAGAGGATTGGTTTGGAAGGCATATCTTCACCGATATACACGATATTTTCTTTGGAGGAGTTCATAAGGAGCTATACGAGTGGTTAGCTAGATTAGCATATACCCAGTTTGAGATCAGATCTAGACCACCTGTGGTTTGGACGTCGACGTTGATAAAGAAGGTCAAGAGAGTTGATTTCATCATGTAAAGAGCAGTAGATCACTGATTTGATAACATTATTGGAGGGTACATTACTGAGTTTGTAATTGATAGAGTAGAGTCATATAGCCAAGCAGAGAGATATTTCTTTAAGGGACCCAGAGGAAAAATTTTACACTTTTTGAAGTTGAAGATCAAGATGCTATTGCATGAGAAGAACATATTGAAGATACAGTAATCGATCGGATTGAAAAGCTAATGTTCAAGAACTCAGATAATGACAACGACACAGAGGTTGGACATACGTGCAGTGGGATATCATTCAGATAGGTTCCTCTGGTGAACCTGTTTGAGCAGAGTCACAAGCCACTGGCACGGGAAGAAGGGTTCTACAGTGGGGAAGAAGAAGATCTATTGAACGAGGAATATTCAAAATCTGCTAGGACAGAGCAAGGGAATACTAAAGAACCTCGCCTAGAATAATTAGGAACTTTAGGGACTGTGTCTACCGTCAGCATAAGTACTACTACTCCTCCTGTTGTTTTAACAACATTGAGTAACTAGAGTAGCCAGAGTTATTAGAGCACTCAGAGCATTGTTACCAGCAGTTCAATACATACTCAGTCAACAAACCTAAGAAGATCTATGGGAGAAGAAATGAGGCTACCTATCTTTAGAGGAGATGGATCTGAAGATCCTAATCAACATTGGTTCTTATGTGAAGATGTATGGAGTATCAAGCAAGTCAATGACAAAGTTGTTAAGAGAGCTCGGTTTAGTACTACCTTGAGAGACCATGCACTGAGCTGGTACATGAAGTTTGTTAAAGGAGTTGCACAACCTAAACCGCTGAATGATATCAAGATTGTGTTGAGTGCAGAATTCAAGAAGCCCAAGTCGAAGTCGCAGTGCATTACAGAACTGAAAGAAATCAAGGAGAGAGTAATTGAACCTGTTTGGGAGTTTGATCAGAGGTTTAAGACCTTGACAAGCCAATTGATTTTTCAGATTCCAGACGAGCAGAATAAGGAATGTTTCATTGTTTCCCTCTTACCACACATCAGAGTTTCGTTGATGCAACAGAAGGTTGTTTCGCAGGCTGAGGCATTGGAGATCGCCATGAAACTAGAATCAGCCCCTATGGGAGAATCCAGCTCAGGTATGAGTCAAATTTTGAGTAAGATAACTAGCTTATCTCTGCAAGTCGAAGATATGAAGAAAGAAAAGGGGAAAGATAAAAGAGAAGACATCTGGTGTATCAGATGCAAATCGGAGGTCCATGACAAGGAGCATTGTCCCCTATTTAATGAATACTTGGCCTCTAGAGCTCCAAGCCCTTTGAAGAAGGTTACTCTACCCTAATGCAAGGTATGTAGAAATAGACATCGTCTTGGTGAATGTTATTACATGCAAAAATATGTCCAGCCACCTACCAATCTTTACTGCACATTCTGTAAATCTGTGGGGCATGATGAGAAGGACTGTAGGGCTTATGACCTCTTGCATGAAAGGTCAAGAGATACATATAGGATTCAAGGAGAAATGCGGCAGGAGGGAAATGCTACATAGTTTAATTCTCTAAGAAGAGGAAAATTCAACCCTCGTGGTGGATTCAGAGGAAGAGGATGAGGAGGCATGGGTCGAGGTCGAGGTTAGATCATTTGTTATAACTGCACCCAGCCAGGTCACTTGGCAAGGGTCAATTATAACCCTAAATTGCACCAGACATGCTTACCTGGCATCAGTCCATCTCATTTGCCTTCTTTTCCAAGCCACTACTGAACAGCTTCTTAAAAAACACTATTTTTGAAGGCATACGTGCCCTGCTCCACTATTGCACGCATGTGTATGCTGGCTGACCCACTACAGCCCGCGTATACCTAAAAAGCACGAAAAATGAAAAGTTGCAGATGAAACACATAGTTTTGGGTAAGTTAACTAAACCATTTGACCGCCCATAGTCGGTCACTTGACCAAATACCTAGCCCTTTCTAGCCTATAAAATAAGGGGTAGGGGTCCCATTTGAAGAAGAAAATCATAGCAAATAAACTATACCCAATTTAGCATTCCCCTTGCCCCAACCTTTTGCAACTATTGTGTGAAGATAAGCATATACAGAAGCAGTTGGAGCACAGATTCGAGGAGCACATGACCTGATTCGAGGAGCAATGGTCGATCTCACCATTGTAAGGTTACTCTTGTGAGATTAATAAAATAAGTACTTTTCCCGTCCTGCCATATGAGATTGTCAATATTTAAATTTGATTATATTTTGATAGAATCTCTAACCCGTTAGTTTATAGATTATATGCATGTGGAGTTCTTTGTTTGTCTTTTATGATTGCATTTTCAGCCTAGGTTGTATTCCAGCATAGCATGCTTTTGCATTTAAAATATTTCTTGTGTTTCCTAGCTTTTTTAACTAATTTTTAGCTGGAAATTTTAAGAAAAATGAGTTTCATTTTGAAAAAAAAATCCACCTCATGGTCAGGGGGGGCATGAATCGTACATTCATTAGTTTATTTTAGAAGTTTTTGTTACCTCTGCTTTGATTGGAAGAAAATATAAAAAAAAATAAAAATTAGCTTATTAGGTCCCTTTCTTTCTTGGCATCTACTTTACATTATTATTTAAAAAAGAAAAATAAATTAGCATAGTGTTGTGTTTTCTTCTAATTTTAAAAGCATTTCAAAAGAAAAAATAAGAAAGATAATCATTATTTGTCAATGTTCATATAAGTTTCATCATTTTTCGCAAGAGTCTTAACAACATCAGTTTCACTACCGTACACTTTTTGAGTAAATCAAGCTAGTAAAAAGAATGTTAATTAAAATTTACGAGACTTTATGTTTGTAGGGTCCACAAACTAGTTTAGGGTTAGGGCCTTGAATTAGGTTGGAGAGGAAACTCTTCAAGGCCGTTAAATCAAACATTGGAGTCTGTTCTAGGGAGTGTAGAAGTCCAGTAATGTGGAAATTATCCAGGACCCCCCTCTAACACAGGGGCTAAACACGAGGTCACGTACGGAAAGGTAGCGGAGATAACCCCTCCAAAGTCGGACCAAGCGTAGTGTGGAACACATATAGAGGACTTGTCTTGGGATTTTGTTGATCGCATTTGCCACGGAGCTTCGTGGGTCTCGAATCTGTTCGAGGTTCTCATTCATCTTCCAGAACACTTTCATTCAATACCCTTGATAGGTTTTGGGCTTGATACCCAACTCATTACGATCCACCCGACTGTCGAATGTACCTACCTGGTGATTGTTCAGGAGTTGGCAACCTAGTTGCCTTTATTTTAGGGACTTACACAGGTGACCCCAGGGGTATACCATAGTACCTAGGGAAAACATTGGGCCACACTTTGTAGAGTATACCCGGAGGGTGCTCCCGTATTCCAGTTGCACTTGCACCGGTAAGTTTCTCTATTGTTGGTTGGTGTAACTGTTCTTCCTACTAGTTAGTCGTTTGGTTGATTTTCCTTTAGGAATTTTTTTAGTGTGTGCTCTGTGCTCCCTAGTTTTCCATAGTGATTTAGCCAACCATTTCCTTGGGTCTATGACCTAGGGTGGTAGACTGCCCACTCCTCAATTTGTGAGGACTTTGTGGTCTTCCGCTTAGAAACATGGAGTCACCTCTTTATAGGCATTGTTTTGATAACACTGGTTCGCCATAGTCAATGTGTGAGACTTTTATGGACTTGAATGATCCCACAAGGGGAGAACCTATGCATTAGATCTTCATGGAAAAGGTTACTGATGATACCAACCAAGGAACCCCTTCACAAGGGGATTCTTGTGCTTTTCCTTTCTTTGGAAACATTGGTGTCCCTTTGATGGCCACTTTGTACATTCCTGGGTTGAATGTGGGATTACCAGTTTGGTTGGGTACCATTCCAAATGTCCCAAATGCTCTTGATGCTTCCTAGTTAATAACTTTATGTCATGGGAATAATGTTGATGTTCCTTCGTCAGCAAAGTCTTCTCCTCCTTCTTCTCCCGCCTCTGTTGAAAGTACAGTTACTAGTAACCAAAAAATTAAACGAAATAGAAAGAGGAAGAATAGGAAGAAGAAAACACCAACCTCTACGAGTCATGTTGGAGATAGGTCGACAACCTCTACAAGTCACATTGAAGACTAGCACCTAGCCTCTACAAATTATGTTGGGGGAAAGCACCCACCCTCTGCAATTCATGTTGGGGGAAAAACTCCAGTCACTGCTAGTCATACTGGTAAACCTAGACGGATAGGTGTAAGCTTTGCAAGGGAGATCACCTTACTCATTTGTGCCCTGGCCTTCTATATGTTCAAAGATTATGGTCCCTGTCTGCAAGCTCTTCTAATTTTGAGTCTTCTGAGGTTTCCTCATAGTCTTTTCATCCCTTGGCTGAGAAAGTGGTCATGTCGATGCAATCATCGGTTGATCCCACTCCTCTTTTAAGGGGTGAGGTGCATTTAGACCTTGTAGTCTCTCAGCCTATTCAACCATTGGTTGAGAAAGTGGTCACACCGATGTAGTCATCGGTTGATCCCAATCCTCTTTTAAAGGATGAGGTGCCTTTAGACCTTGTAGTCTCTCAACCTATTAAGACATTGGTTGAGAAACTAGTCATGTCGATATAGTCATCGGATAATCCCACTCCTCTTTTGGGGGCTGAGGTGCCCTTAGACCTTGTAGTCTCTCAGCCTATTCAGCCATTGGTTGAGAAAGTGGTCATGTTGATGTAGTCATCAGTTGATCTCAATCCTCTTTTGGGGGGTGAGGTGCCTTTAGACCATGTAGTCTTGCAGCCTATGCAGTCATTGGTTGAGAAAGTGGTCACGCCGTCTCAATCCTCGGCTGATCCCAATATTCTCTTGAAGAGTGTCAAGTCTACCAAAGTGGTCACATCGATGCCATCTTCGGCTGATCCCACTCCTCTCTTGGGGAGTAAAGTGTCTACCGACTATGTTTTTAGCATTTCCAGTTCTGTACTTTCAAAACAAGGGGGCATTCTGCTCGCTCCGAGCACACCCCCTCCAAGCCCTAGGATGGTTTCCTTTGATTGGAATGATCTTGTTGAGCCTCGTCTTCCTTTTTCTGCACCTTTTCAAATAAGGGTTGAAGTTAATTCAACAAACATCTATCGATGTATCACGGATGAAGGAGCCTCCAAAAGTATTTTATCCTCCTCAGTTTGGAAAGTCTTGGGATCTCCTGAGCTTGTATCTACTTCGCATGAGCTATTGGATTTTGACAGACGTCCTAGTGAATATTTGGGGGTTCTTCCTCATTTTTCTATCTCTTTAGGTGGGAAGATTGTCTGTGTCGATGTTATAGTGGTGCAAGGCCCATTAGATTTCAATATGCTTCTCTGGCGTGATTATGTATATGCTATGAAAGTTGTGGTATCTATTCTCTTTCGAGTGATGCATTTCCCTCACAATGGAAGCATTGTCACTATTGACCAGCTGGCATCTGATAATCACCATCCTAATTCAACGTTAGTTCAGGCTGCCCCTTTATATGTTCCTAGTGTTCCTATAGACTCCACCCCACCATGGGTTAATTATGTGGCATATTATCCTCGGTGTTCAATTGCTTTTGAGCACGAACCTATGCAATCATGTTTGCCTTATCAAGACTTGGTCTCAGAAATTGATCCTTTAGTTTATTCAATGTGGGCATGGGAGCCCTTGCTTCCCCCTCTTGGTTCAAGTGGGCTTGAGTATCCTTCTGAGTCTGATCTCATTGTTTGTAGATCCTCAAGCCCTCTTGCTCGTGATTCTTTGTTGATAGACTCTGCCAGTCCTGGCCAGAACCTCCATCGTCATATGGAGTATGGTAAGTTTACTTCACCCTTTGGGATTGTCGACCCTCATTTGCATGATTTCTCAGATTTTGAATTTTCTTCAGATGAGGCTATCCTTGAAGCCATGACTACAGCTTCTATACCGCGGGAGGAATTACACCGTGGTTTGTGTTTTCTTCCCTTTTTGGATACTTTCCAAGTTGACTATCGAAGAGACTCTTGGTCTGAGCCTAGAAGTGGGCTCTACCTGAAATAGTTTCATACATGAGTCGTAGCCCCCACGAGTCTTCTTTTAATCCCTTTTCAGACCCTCTAAAAATGAAAATATTGCCGAGTGATCTTGTTGACCTTCACGCTCGCTAAACTGAAATTCAAAGTCACATCTATCCGGTGGTAGTTTACCCCTTTTTAGTCTGGATGGTATACTCTAGGAGCTTCGGTTCCCTAGAAGAGTATTCGCAGGTATGATTTTAACCCTTTTTCGGGCCTAAGGGACTAAATTTATGAAAAAGGAACCCTCATGGAGTCCATAGTTAATCTCTTTTCAGACTCCCTAAAATTGAAAAGATCATCGAGTGACCTTATTCTTTCACACTCGTTAAAATGGTCCAGAAGAACATTCCTGACGGAGTCCATAGTTAAGCTTTTTTCAGACTCCTTAAAAATGAAAAAATTGTTGAGTGATCTTGTCTTTATCACACTCGTTAAAATGGTTTTGAATAGATGTCTGGTCGGTGCCACTTTACCCCTTTTTTGAGCCGACTAAACTATCTTCAAAAAAGGTACCCCAGTGGAGTCTCCTTTTACGCTTTTTCAGACTCTCTAAATATGAAAAAACGTCTAGCTTACCTTCTTCGGGCTCGTTAAAATTACATTGAATGATGTTACCATTGTGTGTCTTATTAATCGTGTTTGCATACCTGCGTCTTTGGCATAATTTTGGCTCCATGTTGCTCTCAATTGAACCATCTTAAGCATTCCTTATATGCAAGTCATGTAGCACTTTGCCTCTGCATCTTGACACCTTTATCCCATGGAGGATTTTTCCCGAGTGTCCTTTTCCTACATATGTCCCTTTGCCCTAAGCATTCATGTGTTCTGTGCGCTTGGAACTAGTATGTCTGTGACACTCGATCCTCCTTTGTAACGTACCATTCTTTTATTCTTTTTCAATCTTTCCAAAGTTATTGAAAAAGACAAAAAAAATCAAATATACCCCAAAAAGAGGAACGGAAAAGTATTTTGTTTTTATTGGCAGCACAAGGAGTCTCCCTTGGACAAAGCACATCCTTTCGTTTGTTCATCAAGCCTTGGGATTTAACATGACCTTAGGAAGCCATTCTCACTACATAGAGTTGTGTCCTCCTTTGTTTGGTTATTCTTCCAAACATATGGAGAGTTTGCGGTGCCTCCTGCATCGTGAACTTATGTCAAAATATCATGTTGCCTGAGTCTCATCTTTTGTCATGCTATTGTCCAAGGAAATTTATTACCAAGCTTGAGTCGACCCCCTCTGCAGATTGTCTCTTACCCTCATGCCCGGTCATCCCAAAAGCCCAATCAAGTCTTTGTTCGAAATCCATGAAGCCCTCAACCTGATCATCAAAATCCTCTAGTTTGTTCCTAACAAGTCGTCGAAGATCTTTGGGTAGTGAATTCGTACACTCATATTACACTCCTACCCGATTTGTGAAGATTTTGAAGATGTTTCTTGAGATCTGAAGGCCTCATCTCTAACCATTAGGCCTGATTCGCTTCTTGAAGATGGATACTATACATGTATATCTTTTTTATTTTGAGATGTATATCTGTTGTGTATTGCTCGCGGCTACACTTTATATAGTTATATGACATGAATCTACAATGTATTTGATTGGTAGCCATGATTTTATTCTGAGCATGGGTATGCCCGCCTCGGTGAGACAATTGTTATTTTGCAGATGGCACCTCCTGAATTCTGGTTCCTGGGCTCACTTGTTTGGTACATTGGTGAAGATTGATAATGTATTTCGTCCATCAGATGCTCTTCTGACCTCACACATTAGGGGGCATCTGTTATAACCCTAAATTACACCAAATATTCTTACCTGGCATCAGGCCATATCATTTGTCTTCTTTGCCAAGCCATTATTGAACAGCTTCTTAAAAAACACTCTTTTTGAAGGCATACATGCCCTGCTCCACTACTGCATGCGTGTGTACGCTGGATGACCCACTACAGCCCGTGTATACCTAAAAAGCATGAAAAATGGAAAGTTGCAGACGGAACACACAATTTTAGGTAAGTTAACTAAACAGTTTAACCGCCCATAGTCGGTCACTTGACCAAATACCTAGCCCTTTCTAGACTATAAAAGAAGGGGTAGGGGCCCCATTTGAAGAAGAAAAATCATAGCAGAGAAACTATACCCGATTTAGCATTCCCCTTGCCCCAACCTTTTGCAACTATTGTGTGAAGAGAAGAATATAAAGAAGTAGTTGGAGCACAGTTGAAGAGGAGCCCAGGACCATATTCGAGGAGCAGTGGTTGATCTCACCATTGTAAGGTTACTCTTGTGAGATTATTAAAAGAAGTAATTTTCTTGTCCCGCCATATGAGATTGTCAATATTTAAATTTGATTATATTTTGATAGAATCTCTAACCCATTAGTTTATAGATTATATGCATGTGGAGTTCTTTGTTTGTCTTTTATGAATGCAGGTCAGTGTTGGGAGGAGAGTTGCAGTCAAGGAGCGACCAAGCATTAAAGGGATCAACATCAAACATAGAAACTAAGGTACAGTAACTAGATATATTTAACCTTGTATTTGCATATGAATAATGGGGTTTATGATTGGGATGTTGGTAAAAAGTAGGAGACTTTAGGTCATTTTTGCATGCATGATAAAACCCTTAATGTGATGGGACCCCTACCCCTTCTTTTATAGGCTAGAAAGGGCTAGGTAGTTGGTCGAGTGACCGACTATGGGCGGTCAAACAGTTTAGTTAACTTACCCAAAACTGTGTGTTCCATATGAAACTTTCCATTTTTCATGCTTTTTAGGTATACGTGGGTTGTAGTGGGTCAGCCAGCGTACACACGTGTGCAGTAGTGGAGAAGGGCATGTATGCCTTCAAAAAGAGTGTTTTTTAAGAAGTTGTTCAATAGTGGCTTGGCAAAGAAGGAAAATGAGATAGAATGATGCCAGGTAAGCATGTCTGGTGCAATTTAGGGTTATAACAGGGACTGTCAGAACCCTTGTACCACTTGCATCTACTGCAACTCATTTGAACATGTTATTGAATATTGTCTAGTATTGTTGGTGAAACTTCAGGAAAGACGGGGTGGAAACCAACAATTGCAGCTAATATTAGTGTAACCTCATGGAGAGGATCCCAGAGTCGTTGTTATCAATAGGGGAGGCGTTGTTATAGGAGAAAACAGGGTGACTCTAGAAAAGACTACAGAGGGATCAAGGATCAGAAAGTCTTCAGAGAAGACACGGTTGCTTGATCTAAGAAAGGAAAAGCATACGTTCGAAGAGGCAAGAAGAGAATTTGGAAGAGAACATGCTTCTTCATCTAAGGCACAACCAGAAGTGAGAGAATGTGGAATGCCTATGGCATTCAATCAGTCTACCTCGCCCGGAGACAGAAAAGAGGCAAGAAAGCTTATGGATTTCCTATACAATTGCATTAATTTGATTAAGGATGAAAGAGTTGTGCAAGAACTACAAAACTTGATCAGAAAATACAAGATAGGAAGGGTAGATCCTCTGCTGAATAAAGCAATACATCAAGTATCTAGAAAGAGAAGGAAAAACAAGGAACTACACCTTAATGTTCAGATTGTAGACTATGACATATATTATGTGGTCCTCCACTTGGGATCAGAAGTCAATGTTATGATGAAGAAGACCTGGGCACTGATGGGAAAACCTAAGTTGATTTACTCTCCTATCAGGCTCAGGATGGCTAATCAGCGGGAAGTAAGCCCCTTTGGGAGATTGGATCCTGTCCCTGTGGACATTGATGGGGTAAGCATGTTTGCAAACTTCGAAGTGATTGAGATAGTTGATGATAGTTGTCCTTATCCTGCATTGTTGGGCATTGATTGGGCTTTCAACAATTCGAATGTTGTTGACCTAAAGAAGAGAAGAATGAAATTTGAAGGTTATGGACTTAGGGTCATTGCACCTCTTGATCCTGATGAAGGTCATAGATACACAGAACCTATCAAAGAAGAAGACCGTGCTTATGAACTAGAGAATATATATAAATTGACAGCAAGACAACCATATTACATTAATTCTACGGTAGATGGAAATTTAAGCTGGAGAAGTGAAAGTCCATGCTCATCAAATTCAGAAGAAGGATTAGAGAACTGGCAGAACAGAATGTATGAATTTTATGCGCGAAGGTGTTCAAGATTGACCAGGGAAGTTTGTTGGATTGGCACAAAAGTAATTAATCTACCCACATTTGATGGTTTAAATCATTTATAAACATTCTTATTGGAATTTGAAGAAATTGTACCAGTACAACAAAGGTTGTTGGCACTAGATGAAGCCTTGGAATCAACACCAGCAAGATGGTGGGGAACACACAAGAAGAACATCGTGGAGTGGGTACAATGTTTCACTTTGATGACAATGCGCTTTTAAGACCAAGTCCAAGGGTAAGAAGTTTGATACACAGGTCAGAGATGTCCGAAGGACCATGTGCGGAGTTGTGAGGAGGCTTGGATATGCATTCCTAAAGAACAATGGGTGCATAAGTTCATTAACACGCTAGACACAATGCCTATCAATTGGTATCTTCAAGAAGAGTTGCACCTCACCACTTCATATTGGTACGGTATGACCCGGAACTTTATAGCTACATTTTTATTTGAAAGTCAGTACCCCACAATAGATCAGGCTTTACAAGTGGTAAGAAAAAAATTCTTTGAGGAGGCACCTAACCTCCCTCTGGAGCAAGAAGAAGATGAATGGATTGCACCTCTTCAGAAATTACAGGGTTGTTACAATATTAATTCTAATGAAGGTGATGATCCTAGGAATGTGAACATCACAGAAATTGAAGGACAGAGAGACATAGAAGGGCCAGGGATTGAACTACCTTTCATTGGATAGCTAATTAAAATCAAGAAAGTTAATATTGGAACCAAGCAAGCACCTAAGTTGACCAACATTGGAGATTATTGGGATGATTCCACTACTGATAACATTACAAAATTATTGCATGAATATCAGGACTTGTTTCCAATCAAGTTCACAAACATGAAGGGAATTAAAGGGCCCATGGGAGAAATGAAGATCCCTTTGAAGCCAGATGCAAGGCCAATTAAGCAGAGACCCTACAGATTGAGTCCCAAGTATAAGTAGAAAGTTAGGGTTGAATTAGACAGAATGTTGGAAGAAGGAATCATAGAACCTGTTGAAGAATATGAATGGATCAGCCCTATGGTGTGTTGGATCATGTTGTCATTGATGCCAATGGTTTGATTGATTGATGTCATTGATTGATGTCAAGTGATTTATTGATGTCAAAGGATTGATTGATTGATGATTGATGTAATCTAATACGTATTGTCCTTGATGAGAATGCATAGATGAAGATGGATCAATGAGTTGTCATTGA
>JASDQU010104309.1:0-20461 GCA_032191745.1 Picea mariana | reverse complement strand
TGGTGTTCCAAGATAAAAATATAGGAGAAATCAAAATATGTGTAGATTTAAGAAAACTGAATGATGCATGTTTACATGATCCATTCCCTACACCATTTACTGATGAAGTGTTAGATAATGTAGGAGAACAAGAAGTTTACTCCTTCACAGATAGATTTCCAGGTTATCACCAGATTAGGATTGCTAAGGAAGACAGACATGAGACCACATTTCCAACAGAATGGGGTTCTTTCCAATACACTGTGATGCCTTTTGGATTGAAGAATGCACCAGCCATATTTTCCAGTGTGGTGGTCGAAGCATTCAAGGAATGTTTACATAAATTTTTGGAAGCATATTTTAATGATTGCACTGCTTTTAGCTTATTGAAAAAACATATTGAATGTTTGAGACTAATGTTGGATAAGTGCAGGCAATGTTAGATTGCCCTGAACCTGAAGAAGTGCATATTCCTTTCACCTTTTGGAGTATTACTGGGACACATTGTATGTAAGCAGGGGTTGTTGGTAAATCCTTCAAAGATTGCCATCATTGTTGATCTACCTCCTCCTACTTCGGTTAGACAGCTACGCACTGCACTGGGACATACTAGATACTATAGAAAGTTTATTAAGGGATATGCATAGATAAAAACACCCATGGAAAAGATTTTAAAGAAATATCACCAATTTCGATGGTCAGAGGAATGCCAACAGAGCTTCGACACACTAAAGCAAAAAATTGTCATTGCTCCTATTCTAGTTTTTCCAGATTGGATTAAGGAATTCCACGTCCATGTCGATGCTTCATATATTGCATTAGGAGTAGTGTTAGTACAACTAGGAGCAATAGATATTGACCACCCGCTAGCCTTTGCTAGCAGGAAGCTCTCTACAGCTGAGATAAATTACACTACCACTGAAAGAGAAGGTTTAGTTATGGTGTATGCGCTGCAGAAGTTTCGACGCTACTTGTTGGGAGGAAATTTTAAGATGTTCATTGATCACTCTGTGTTGAAATACTTAGTCAACAAGTCAGTGTCGGGGGGAAGAATATGCAAGTGGCTATTGTTATTCCAGGAATATGATTTTGAGATTGTGGTCAAGCCAGGGAGAATGAACAAGGGACCTGACCACTTTTCTAGGTTAGAACATGGAGAGGAACCTACTAGTTTGGAGGATACACTACCATATGCACAGTTGTTGGCCATCAGAAAATTTGATGATCACTTCACTGAGATAGTCCAGTTCCTATATACAAGAATGGCACCCCACGAATATACAATTATTCAAAAGAAACAGTTGGTAGTTCGCACTGCAGATTTTTCACTTATAGTTGGACAGCTATATAAGATGGGACCAGATGAAATTTTGAGGAGATGCGTTATGGAGGCAGAAATACCACTCATTCTGGCAGAAGCACATGAATTCATCACAGCAGGACATTAGGTAGGGAAAGAAACAACGCATAAGGTTCTTAGAGCTAGCCTCTGGTGGCCCACCTTACACAAAGATGCTAAGGAATACTACAGAGCCTGTGATGTATGCCAAAGAGTTGGGAAACCTTCCAGAAGAGATGAGATGCCTTTAGCACCTCATCTAACTTTACATAAATTCGAGAAATGGGCCATTGATTTTGTGGGACCTATCAACCCACCAGGAAAGTGCACAAGAGCTCGATACATCATCACTGCGACAAAGTATTTGACCAGATGGGTAGAAGAAAGAGTAGTTAAGGACTGTAATGAAACTACAACTACACAATTCATATTTGATGATATCATAACCAAATTTGAATGCCCAAAGATCCTCATGAGTGATCAAGGCACACATTTTATTAATACGACTATTCAAGCCTTGACTTGGGAATTTGAAGTTCACCACCAGAAGAGCACACCATACCACCCGCAAGCGAATGGTACAGTCGAAGCTTTCAATAAGATCTTGGAGACAGTGATGACTAAGATTTGTAGTGTTAATAGAGATGATTGGGATTTAAGAATTCCAACAGTATTATGGGATTATAGAACCACTTGCAAAAATATGACAATGCAGACTCCCTTTAAGTTACTTTATGGCTTGGAATCAGTGGTACCTATGGAATATTTGGTTCCCATCTTAAGAATTGTAGTATTTACAGGTATGGATGACACATGTGTTGTGCGAGACAAGCTTGTGCAATTAGTGGAACTAGAGGAAGACAGGTTTATTGCAGGATTTCATCAGCAGGTACAGAATCAATGAGAAAAGGATTACCATGACAGACATATCAAGAAGAAATCATTTAAGCAAGGAGATATGATATTGGTATATGACAACAAGTTCATCAAGCATCCTGGGAAGTTTAGGACACATTGGCTTGGGCCATATGATGTTTCCTATGTTACAGAAGGAGGATTTGCGCAATTGAAGACCCTGAATGGAGAATGGAAGGAAGGTTTAGTAAATGGGAGCTGATTGAAATTGTATTATGACAACCAGTTGCCTCAAAACTCTCATTAAAAGAAGTGGAAGAAGGTTTTAGGTACCAGGTGCAGTTGAAACTGGGTACCAGACACAGAAAAGACAGTCTGCACACAACAGGGAGGGACAGAGCAGGAATCACAGGCTGCTCTATGCAGTCTGTAGACGAAGTAAAACAGAAGGTTCAATCTTGCAGTGACTCGGGATGAGTCACATGTGAGTGTTGGGGGCCTGTTGGCCCTTGGTTATTAAAGGAAATGAATATTAAGGAAGAGGATCGAAGCATGAACTGCGCGTAAGGCACATTAACTAAGAATAGGTTGAAGTGGTCAAAGAAGAAGAAAAGAAGGATTGAAGTAAGGGAAAGCTATCCATTGAAAGAGAAGATCAAAGAAGATAGATCAACAAAGAATATGGATCATGGATAACTCAGCAAGTGGTAAAATCCACCAATGGATGCTTTGGATCACCTCGCGGAAAAGGAGGAAGAATAGGCTGGAGAAGCCCTTAAGATATGGGTTGCGTGGGACCTAGGGTTTTGACACCTAAGGTTTTGGTATTTAGGGTTTTGACACTTTGGCCTCGGTCTAAGGTTGTCTGAGAGTCAGTATAATGTATAAATAAATATCTAGATGAGTGAGGAAGGGTTGTTGATGTTAGTTGATTATTGTTGTTGCATAAGAGAAGCATTGTATTGTGAGAGCATTCTTGTATTGTGGATCTTCAGCTGGGTGCGAAGATCAACCCTGTAGTTGGGTGCACAGGGAGGGGAGAGAAACATAAGGAGAGAGAGAGATCTGTAGCTAAGTGCGCAAATAGAACTATATGTTTCCATTTAATATATCAAGAAAAGTAGTTATGTGGACGTAGCCCTAGGGAGAGGGTGAACCACGTATATCTTGTTGTTCTATGTGATTGATTCTTTGTTAGTTTCCACTTGATATATTTTTATTGCATTGTTGTGTTAGGTGAGAGATATAACTTGTGAAGTAGGCTTAAGCATGGTAAAGAATATCTATATTTATTGGTGTTGTGTTTTGGATTCACTTTGCATTTCCTCTGGTTGTAGACACTTGTGTCCTGCAACCCCCCTATTGCTACTTTAGGTGAGATTGCATCTTCTTTGCAAGTGTTGCCAAAAGGGCCAGTAGTTAGGGCTTGTCGGTGATCTATAAGAGTTGAACCCTAGGTATGCCCCTGTGCAAACACGAGTCTTCCACTCTGTATTTTTATAGTCTCGGTACATTTCTTTCATTAATAGAAATCGCGTATTACTATATTTTTGTATTTATGGTTGCATATATGATATATTTCTGTTATATTATTGGATATCCACGATATCTCTATGCATTTCTTTATTACATCTCCGCTATCATTTCGTGCTGAAAATAATCCGGATCAGTGGTATCAGAGCAGGCTTCTCTTGATTGTTTTTTCAGTGCATGTCCCCAACGAGGTCTAAGTATAGCAAGTTGGGTCTTGAGCTTTTCTCTCTTAAAGACAACCTCTCTCGCATGCCCAAGAAACCCTCCATGGTGGAAGAAAATATAAACAAAGGAGCAGACGATCCTATAAATCTATTGCTTGAGAAAGCTCCCATGCGACAGAGGGACGAAATGATGAAGAATTTTTCCCACATCCTTCAACGTCTGTTGATAGAAATAGGTGCATCTTCATCAAACAACGACTTTGGAAGCACCTCTCCTTTCAAGGTACATGTCAATTTTGATATTCCTATATTTCAAGGTTAGATAGATGCGGATGCCTTGGACAAATGGTTAAATCTGTTAGAAGGTTATTTCTTTGTTCATAATTTTTCCGATTGGGAAAAAATCACCTTCGCACTCCTTAAATCTCTCCCCCATGTCAAACATTGGTGGGAAAATTAATGGGAGAAAAGTTCCACAGAGGAGTCTAGAATATATGGGGTCGATCCCACTTTGTATTTTTTTGTGGATGTGGTAAAGGAATAATATTACCCTATTGGTAACTATGAGGACCAGTACGTGAGGTGGACCACACTGTAGTAAGAGAGGGGCCAAGCAGTTTCAGAGTTCACCAATATCTTTCACACCTTGCGCACCAAGTTGGGTATCAAAGACTCTGAACGACACTTGGTTCTGAAATATCATGGGGCTCTAAACAGATACATCCAAATTAAAATGTATTTTCTGGACATCTCATCACTCGGTGTTGCTTATCGATATGCTATTAAAATTGAGAAGAAATTTAAGCAGCAAAACAAACGGGAATCTGGGTCTACAAATTCGCAACAACCAAAGTATAACAAAGACAGCCCTAACAAACAGTCTCCTGAAAACCAATCCAAGCCACATGAAAAGAAGGATCACGGAAAGATAAAGAAGGACACCGGAAAATGGTGTGATTTCCACAAAAGCCCCATGCACAGCACCGATCAATGTCTCTCAAAATAG
Source organism: Picea mariana (assembly GCA_032191745.1). NCBI lineage: Eukaryota > Viridiplantae > Streptophyta > Pinopsida > Pinales > Pinaceae > Picea > Picea mariana. The sequence continues at coordinate 15,585 of JASDQU010104309.1, read as the reverse complement.
TCATTGGTGGTCGAGATCAAAGACAAGGAGCCGAACCCTAATTTAGAATCTGATTATGAAAATACTGGTAAAATACAGATCATCGACGTAGACCCAAATGCTATTGTCATGACCGCAATAATTCAACTAGAAGAACCAACAGATCCTGAAGAGGGGGAGCGCATTTTTCATTCACAGATATGGGTGAAGGGGACCCCGCTTCATTTTATTGTTGAGAGCGGAAGCCAGAAGAACCTCATCTCATCATAATTCGTCAAACAATTGGGATTGACGACAACACCACACCCGCAGCCATACAACATCAGGTGGCTTAGCCAAGGACGAGATCTTCATGTCAGCCAGCAGTGTCGATTTTCATATGGCATCCAGCCCTTCAAGGATGAGGTATTATGTGATGTTGCCCCATTGGATGTATGTGATGTTCTCTTGGGCCAACCATATATGTGGAAGCGCCATGTTGTCTATGAGTCTTGACCATGTAGTATCATTGTTACTTTGGGGGGTCATCTCTACTTAATACCATAGGTGGTTCCAACTACTATCCCAACTAAACAGTGCCACAAGGTAGTATCTCATACTACAAAATTCAGTTTCTTCACAATCTACTCAAAGGGTGAATAGAAGGATATTACAACCACTACATCCTAGGCCCAAGCACCTTCTATCCAACAAAAGTAGGTCAAAAAGATTATAGCAAAGTGTAAAGATTCATTCTTCACACAGGCACCTCATGTAGCCAGACTAGTTAAAATGGTCCAACCCTTCCAGCCACATGTTCGTGACAACCTTCAACAAGCTAAGCAGTGCAACTTCCCCAACAAGGCAAGCAGCTCATCAAGATGCAGATTCAGCAAACGCTTTTTCCTCTCTGCCGGTCACTCAACACAATGGAGACCATTTCTTCCTAAGGAGGGAGGATTGATCCAGGTGGATATCGATGGCCACCCACCTTTTCCAACTGGCTCAAAACAATTTTCTGGCAATTTTGGTAATTTACTATTTTTGGCAGTTTTTCGGGTCATAAACTTATGGATCCATTTTGAGGCCCTAAACGACGTTTTTTGGGCATCTACCAATTGAACAAAAATTTCATGCCAATAGTTGTATTCCTCGGATAGATATTTCTAACGATGTATAATATGTGTCAAACATAGATATTATGTCAAAGTTACGACCCCGAGAAATTGATGTACCAATTTGCCCTGATGGGGCCCACATGAATTTTGGCGCTTCATCTCCTACGGTTAGGTTTTTGGATGTCTATGGTTTTTGACATTTATGTTTATTGTAAAAAGGCTTTCATAGCCTAATTGTAATCATCTTCTTGTGAATGCGAGTAGCCGTCACATCTCTTCTCAGAGATAAGCTGCCACCATTCTAGCGAGTATTCCACTCTGTATTTTTACAGTCTCTGTACATTTATTTCATTAATCGAAATCATGTATTACTGCATTTATGTGTCTATGGTTGCATCTCTGATACATTTTTGTTATATTACTGGATATCCGCGATATCTCTTTGCATTTCTTCATTACATCTCCGCTATCATTTCGTGCCAAAAATAATCTGGATCATTGGTATCAAAGCAGGCTATTGTTGATCGTTTTTTCAGTGCATGTCCCCATCAAGGTCTGAGTATAGCAAGTTGGGTCTCAAGCTTGTCTCTCTTGAAGACAATTGCTCTCAAATTCCCAAGAAACCCTCCATGGTAGATGCAAAGAAAAATGTTGGAGCAGACGATCCTATAAATCTATTGCTTGAGCAATCTCTCACGCGACAGAGGGATGAAATGATGGATAATTTTTCCCACATCCTTCAACGTTTGTCGATAGCAACAGGATCATCTTCATCAAACAACCACTTTGGAATCACCTCTCCTTTCAAGATATAGTTTAATTTTTATATTCCTGAAGAGGGGGAGCACCCTTTTCATTCACAAATGTGGGTGAAGGGAACCCCGCTACATTTTATTGTTGATAGAGAAAGCCAAAAGAACCTCATCTCAGTAGAGGTCATCAAACAATTGGAATTGACGACAACACCACACCCACAGCCATACAACATCAGGTGGCTTCGCCAAGGATGAGATCTTCATGTCATCCAGCAGTGTCTATTGTCATATGGCATCCACCCCTTCAAGGATGATGCATTATGTGATGTTGCCCCATTGGATGTATGTGATGTTCTCTTGGGCCAACCATATATGTGGAAGAACCATGGTGTTTATGAGTCTCGACCCCGTAGTGTCATTGTTACTTTGGGGGGTCATCTCTTCAAAATATTAGAGTTATTTCCAACTACTGTCCCACATAAACAGTGTCACAAGGTAGTATCTCATACTACAAAATTCATCTTCTTCACAATCAGTTCAAACGGTTAACAGAAGGATAATGTAACCACTGCAGCCTTGGACCAAGCACCTTCTATCCAACAGAAGCAGGTCGACAATCTTGCAGCAAAGTGTAAACATTCCTTCTGCACATAGGCACCTTATGTATCCATACTGGTTAAAAATATCCAACCCTTCCAGCCACATGTTCATGACAAACTTCAACAAGCTAAGCAGCGCAACTTCCCTAACAAGGAAAGCAACTCATCAAGATGCAGATTCAGCAAACGCTTTTTCCTCTCCCCCGGGAACTCAAAACAATGGAGACCATTGCTTCCTAAGGAGGGAGGATTGATCGAGGTGGATATCGATGGCCACCCACCTTTTCCAACTGGCTCAAAACATTTTCTGGCAATTTTGGTAATTTACTATTTTTGTCAGTTTTTCGGGTCATGAACTTCTGGAGCTGTTTTGAGGCCCTAAACGACTTTTCTTGGGCGTCTACAAATTAGAAATGAGTTAATGCCAACATTTGTATTCCTCGGATAGATATTTCTAACGATGTATCATATGTGTCAAATGGAGATAGTATGCCAAAGTTACGACCCCGGGAAATTCATGTACCAATTTACCCCGACGTGGCCCACATGACTTTTGGTGCTTCATCTCCTAGGGTTAGGTTTTTGGATGTCTAGGGTTTTTGACATTCCTGTTTATTGTAAAAATGATTTCAGAGACTCATTGTAATCATATTCTTGCGAATGCGAGTATCTGTCACATCTCTTCTCAGAGATAAGCTGCCACCATTCTAGCGAGTCTTCCACTCTGTATTTTGACAGTCTCTCTACATTTCTTTCATTAATAGAAATCATGCATTATTGTATTTTTATGTTTATGGTTGCATCTCTGATACATTTTTGCTATATTATTGGATATTTTTTATATCTCTGTGCATTTCTTTATCATATCTCCGCTATCATTTTGTGCCGAAAATAATCTAGATTAGTGGTATCAGAGCAAGCTACTCTTGATCTTTTTTTCAGTGCATGTCCCTGACAAGGTTCGAGTATAGCTAGTTGGGTCTCGATATTGTCTCTCTTGAATACAATCGCTCTTGCACGCCCAAGAAACCCTCCATGGCAGAAGAAAATAAAAACGATAGAGCAGACGATCCTATAAATCTGTTGCTTGAGCAATCTCTCACGCGACAGAGGGACGAAATGATGGAGAATTTTTCCCACATCCTTCAATGCTTGTCGATAGCAACAGGCGCATCTTCATCAAACAACTACTTTGGAAGTACCTCTCCTTTCAAGGTACAGGTTAATTTTGATATTCTCATATTTGAAGGTCAGATAGATGCGGATGCCCTAGACAAATGATTAAATATATTAGAAGGTTATTTCTATGTTCATAATTTTTTCGACAAGGAAAAGATTACCTTCACACTCCTTAAAGCTCTCCATGATGTCAAACATTGGTGGGAAACTTACTGGGAGCAAAGTTGCACAGAGGAGTCTGGAATATATGGGGTCGAGCCCACATGGGATTTTTTTGTGGATGCGGTAAAGGAACAATATTACCCTATTGGAAAATATGAGGACCAGTACGTGAGATGGACCACATTGCGACAAGAGAGGGGCCAAGCAGTTCCATAGTTCACCAATATCCTCCACACCTTGCGCACCAAGCTGGGTATCAAAGACTCTGAACGACACTTGATTCTAAAATACTGTGGGGCTCTACACATATACATCCAAACTGAAATGGATTTTCTGGACATCTCATCACTCGATGTTGCTTATCGATATGTTGTTAAAATTGAGCAGAAATTTAAGCACCAGAAAAAATGGGAGTCTGGGTCTACAAATCTGCAAAAACCAAAGTATGAAAAATATGGCCCTAACAAACAGTCTCCCGAAAAAAATCCAAGCCATAGGAAAAGAAGGGTCACAGGAAGACAAAGAAGGACACCAGAAAATGGTGCGATTTCCACAAAATCTCTTGGCACAACACCGATGAATGTTGCTCAAAAAATTCATTGGTGGTTGAGATCAAAGACAAGGAGCCAAACACTAATTCAGAATCTGATTCTGAAAATACTGGTAAAAGACAGATCATTGACGCATACCCCACTGCTATTTTCATGACCGCAACAATTCAACTAGAAAAACCAACAGATCCTGAAGAGGGGGAGCACCTTTTTCATTCACATATGTGGGTGAAGGGGACCCTGCTGCATTTTATTGTTGATAGTGGAAGTTTGAAGAACCTCATCTCAGCAGAGGTCATCAAACACTTGGGATTGATGAAAAAACCACACTCGCAACCATACAACATCGGGTGGCTTCGCCAAGGACGAGATCTTCATGTCAGCCAACAATGTCGATTGTCATATGGCATCCAACCCTTCAAGGATGAGGTATTATGTGATGTTCTCTTGGGTCAACCATATATGTGGAAGTTCCATGTTATTTATGAGTCTCGACCCCGTAGTGTCATTGTTACTTTGGGGGGTCATCTCAACAGAATACCATAGGTTGTTTCAACTACTGTCCCACCTAAACATCGTTGCAAGGTAGTATCTCATACTACAAAATTTAGCTTCTTCACAATCTGTTCAAAGGGTGAACAGAAGGATACTACAACCACTACAGCCTCGGCCCAAGCACCTTCTATCCGACAGAAGCAGGTTGACAAGATTGCAGCAAAGTGTAAAGATTCCTTCTGCACACATGCACCTCATGTAGCTAGACTGGTTAAAAAGGTCCAACCCTTCCAACCACATGTTTGTGACAACCTTCAACAAGCTAAGCAATGAAACTTCCCCAACAAGGCAAGCAGCTCATCAAGATGTAGATTCAACAAATGCTTTTTCCTCTCCCCTGGGCACTCAACACAATGGAGACCATTACTTCCTAAGGAGGGAGGATTGATACAGGTGGATATCGGTGGCCACCCACCTTTTCCAACTAGCTCAAAACAATTTTCTGGCAATTTTGGTAATTTACTATTTTTGGCAATTTTCCGGGTTCTGAACTTCCGGAGTCGTTTTAAGGCCCTAAACGACGTTTTTTGGGCATCTACCGGTCAAAAAATACCATCATTCCAACATTTGTAGTCCTCGGATAGATATTTCTAAGGATGTATCATATGCGTTGTTGGCCCTCGACCAAGTTTTGAGGAAAACTTGGTCAGGTTTGACCACTTTTTTTACTTCGATGCAGTAATCGAGGAAGGAGTGCCCAAGCGGAGCTGAGATCGTGTATCTCACTTGTTTTGTGGGTTTTTTGGACCCGGCATCGGGTTATTAGGGTTTTTTAACATGTTATGGGATGTCGGCACATGGGTTTACCCACGATTATTCCTTTTTGTAAATGTAAAAGTATAAATAAGTATGAATGTAATGTAGAAGAGAGGTCGATAGCTTGCAAGGCTAAGTGCAAGTAGTTTTGGGTTGTTTAGTGAAACAGACTGTGTATGTAAGGATTTGTGCTCTATATAGAATTTGGCTCTGTGCCTTGACCTGATTTTGGGAAGGTGGATCTGGTGCTTAGTGTGCAGATCACATGTTTGATGCGAATCTTGGCTCTGTGGATTAGTGCACAGGAGCAGATGAATATAAGAGATTGAAGCCTAATAAAGAAGAAGAATCAGTTGGTGGACGTAGCCCCACACTGGGGTGAACCACATATATCATGTGTTGATGGTTTTCTTTGTGTTATGATGTTTATGCTATGGGCCTGCTTAGTGCATTGATCGTTATGTATGATAGATATATCTATGAATGATTAGTGATTTATTTATGTTGAATATGATAGATCTAACTTATGATGCTAAGTGTGATGTGTATTTTATCATTGTTACTGTGACAATCTATCCTTAGAGTTTGTTCTGCGATGTGAATAAACTTGTTGATAAACTAATGCATGTAGTTCTTAAGTAATCTACGAAGTAATTGTAATCACAAATCTATGTCCCAGCTTGGTTACAGATACCTGAGTCTTGTAACCCCCCTGCCTCTACATCGGGTGAGACTTCATCTACTTCACAGGTGTTGCCAAAAGGTTCAGTAGTTAGGGTTTTTTTGGTGCGTTGTTAAAGCATTGAACCCTGGGTCTTCCCCTGTGCCAAAAAATGGTTCTGTTGTCGGAACTGAAACTATGATTGATGGGAAATAAAGTAAAGAAAAGAGAATCTTTGTGCGTAGATCTATTGTTGTAGTGCGCAGTACTCTACTTGACTTGTGAAGCTCTGTACTAAGAAAGAAACTCGATCTGAAGAAAAGAGGTAATATATTGAAAGAGGTAAAGCTTTGTGCTTTTATAAGAGTAATATAAAGCGAAATTTTTTGTTTCGAAAGCAAGAATTTAAGTATGTTTAATAGATTTTGTCTTACTCTGAAAGATAGGGCACAGTTGGAAGAAAGAGTTGGTCTGAATAAATTTGATAGAAATAAAGAAGGATATGTTATTCCTATGCATAGAAAGAATTGTTGGGCTAATAATTGGATGCATGAACCTAGAAAGAATTTTTATAGATTGCAGGTCCATCACTGTGATCCTAGTGCGCAGTACAAGAGAGGTTGGGGAACGTTTAAAAGAAAGAGAGGATTGACACTATGTTATAACTACAGAAGACCGGGACATCTTGCTAAGGAATTCCCTGGTACATTCCCTATTTTTCTTTGTTGTAAAATTGTTGGTCATGAAGTTGAGAATTGTCCAAGAATGATTGCTAAAGTTGAACAAATGAACATGAGACAAGAAAACTATGAAGGAAGTCAAGGGAATAAGAGCATGTTAAATAATCATCAAAGGAAAGAATCAGAGAAAGTTTAGACTACATTAGAATAGTTGAAAGAAATGATGGATGATCAAAAAGATGTCAGTTTTCCACAAATCTTGAAAGAAAAACAATGGATAATTGCAAGAATAGGAGACTTTGATATAGACTGTATCTTGGATGAAGAGACATAAGTGAATATTATGACAGAAGGCACTTGAGAAATTTTGGGGAAACCTATTGTGGTACCTTCATTGGGAAGGATAGGCTTGTTCAAAGGAAAGATGATAACCCTATGTGGAAGAGTTATTAATGTACCTGTTATTATTCATGGAACATTAAATGAAGAGGAATTTGAAGTTATTAAGTTTGTTGAGAACAACGCCCCTTTCCCCCTTTTTCTAGGTAAAACTTGGATTGAGAAAGATCGGATCATAATCAAAGAAGAGGAAGTAGCTAAAGAAAAGAAAAATCAAGAACGAAGGGATTTCATAGCTAGAAAAAAACATCAACTGATAGAAGAACGAGAAGTTGAGTCAAAGCAACATAAGTCAAGAGAATTAGTTGTCGAGGTTGAAAGCATGCAAGAAGGTTTGAAGGACCTATCCATGCAAGAAGAAAGTATATCCACCCAGGAAGTGATAAGAGAAGAGGTATTGACTTCGAACCCTTTGAGAGCACATCAGTAGTGCGAAGTCACTATGCTATGAGAAGATAAGAATAAGAATGGAAAGAGAATTTCAGAAACATCTAGAGAGACTCAGATCATAGGAAAGAAGGAAAGGAAGCTCCGTAAGAAGAAATCCAAGATGGGAAAACTACAGGAAGTTACATAGAACAAATGAAAGACTTTTTAGGAGGTAGGTTTGTAGGATTTGAACCTCGCTGGAACAGTAGAACTGCACAGAATGGGACTTCACCCTGGTGAATATATATAACCGTTGGAGGCGCCCCAGCCGTTAGAACGATGCTCTGGAACTGCTAGGAAACGTATTTATGGGCAGATAGACCATCGTTCAACATTGAGACCATGCCATAATGGACAGATTCGCATTGATGGAAGTTGTCCTGCCTGTTGGAAGAATTTGTTACAATGCTCCCTTATTTAACCTGTCTAACACTGCGCCGGGACCACTTTTTGCCTTCCATGATTAGATGAGAACTGATTGTGTGTCAATTTGTGATTTCACAACCTAGACCTCGCCACCCATTGTTTACTCCATCTGTCTATTCGCCTACCCTAACCTATCCATTTAAAAGAGAGAATGTCGAGTGAACAAACTGAGCTAGAGAATTCCATCGAAGAGATTCTTAAGAAGTTTATGGTTGATAGAGCTATTTCTGAAGGTGTTCATGCATCGTCAACTAGGGGACTCCAGGTTTCCCCTTTGACTGGATGACGTTTGGGTCGTACTAACCCCACGATTGAGAAGAGAAGTAAGCATCGTGACAATCTGGCTAATGCAAATCAGATCTCATCAATCTTACCTGATTATATCCCTCCTTTGGTTGGTGCGGTTAACTGTGAAAACATCCCACGGAACTTCGAGTACACATTGATCACCGCGTACATTCTGAAGGGAATACGCGTAGTGGGAAGTCAGTTGGGAAATATCCCACTACTGAAGAACGGTGATTTCAATGTTGGAGATAGAAATAACTACGCCATTCTCACGCCCCATAGATATTTGATGAAGACCACTGGGAGTAAGCCTCGCATCGTCACCCAGTCGTGGATAAAGGAGTTGGTGCAGTCCATGATACTTAACGTGATGAATATTTCTAATTTTGGCCGATATTAGGAGGTTAACGCTTGCGTTAAACTCCTCTTTTCATGACATCATGGTGGACATACATATTACTTTGGATCTGGTGTTGATCCACTTAATTACAGAATTGGGCATGCAGGGACCAAACCCTTAGCAGTTATACCCAAGGAAGACCTCAGATCACTCCCTAGCACAGTGTATCAAGGAGGCATATGGTGAAGTTGAGAAGGGAAAGCAAGGCTACAAGGTAGCCTCTATCTAGGATGGTGCAGTGCACCTCACTTTCCAACTCATAGATGGCAAGCTTGTAAGAAAGAACAGCCCCGGGTAGGTCACTGGGTTCGTGGTGTACATTGCAGGAAAATGCATGGAGGGGATGCAGATGAATTGGGCGAGTTACCTCATCAAAAAGCTTGAGAAAGACTGTCATGAAGTGTAGGATCAAGGATACGAGTTCCATTTCATATGGCTACTTGTGTTGATTTCATTTGTCGCTTGGAAAATGCCTGAGGGAGTAGCTTTTCCATAAATTGAACCATCGTATCCATTGGCAGTTAGATTTTCTACATTATGGTACACAAATGAAATGTTGAAGCAATGGCAGTCAAACACAGTGTTCCATGCCTACTATCAGCAACTAAAGGTTTCCATAGAGTCATTTATGTGCATGACACCGCGCACCTTGCACCAGTACAAACCGATAGCCAAGTTCTGTGCAGATATGAATTTTATTTATATCACTGCGCACAGGGCTGAGAGAAAGGAAGAGTTATAGTCTTACTATAAGTTGATCGACGAAGACATGGATCAGATCACCAAGGAATGTTTGGAGGAGTTCCTTCTACTGGTTGCAGATGCAGAACTCTCTGACACTGATATCATAGGAAGCCCCTTGGTCACTTGGGTCGAGCATGTCAGACAGACCAGTGCGAAGAAGAAAAATAAAAAGGAGTAAGTCCAGAATGTAAAGACTAATGAGGAAGATAGTGCCTCTAAAGAAAATGGATCTGGCTCGCCAGCAGGAGGAGGAGATGAAGTAAATGAAGGAGGAGGGGATGAAGTAGAAAAGCAAGGAGAAGGTGAAGCTACATCGTCAAAGGATCCCCCTACTAAGATAGAAACACCGAAAAAGAAGAAGGTTTCTCCACACAAACCCTCGGCAAGAAAGAAGAGTTGCGCCAGTAATCCCCATCTAGAGGATACGCTCATAGAGGATGATATCGGTCTAGTCTGTGGAGCAATGGAGGACATGTATATGGAGCAAAGCAGGAACATCTATATGTAAGGGTTGATAAGGAGCTGAAGGAGATACAATGAGCTATTCAAGTTATTCGTGCAGTACCTACTGCACCTTCCTCATCATAGATTGCAGAATTGGGAGATGAGGCCACCCAGTTGAGAAGATTAGCAGATGCAACAAAGGCTCAACTTAAGAAATTTCAACAAGAAAAGGAAAAGGCTACATAATCCTTGAAGAAAGAGAAAGAGGAAGTCTTAGAGAAACTACTAGTTGTGCGGTACTATGTAACCGCTTATGAAAATGAGAAAGATGAGTTTCGAGCGATGCTCAAGGAGGACAAAGAGAAGATACAGAGGGAAAAGGACCAATTCCTCGTAGAGCAGGTTGTGGTCAAAGAAGCAATGAGAAAATCAATTCACTCTATTCCAGGCTTGGCACAGGAGGAACATGAGTCATTCGAGGTTCAAGTGGTGAATCTCATTGAGGCCATCCATTAACTTCAAGCAAGGATAATGGAGTTGGATATTCAAGTAGTATCGAGAACTCCTCAAGAAGTGTGTGATCAGAAGGAGGAAGCCTCTAGGAATGCAGTTGTAAGAATCAGGGCCCTCGCTTCAGAATGAAAGAAGCTAAGCAATAGAAGTGTGCATACTCATGAACGTCTCACAGAAGATCTAGAGCTGAGGAAACTGGAAGCGCAACTACAGGAGGCGCAGCAGCAGGCACTATCAGTACAGGTGTAGATGAAGTTACTTACTACAGTCAAGAGAATGAAGAGATATCAAGAACAACGTGTAGTCCAGTAGTAGATTACTACCATCCAAGGCAGAGTAATGGAAGTCACACAGAGGCTACAACCGGTGTAGGATGAAGCCTACACGGTGTTTGAAGAGATCGAAGGACAAGGCTCGCAACTAGACCAAGTGGTTGCGATACTGGAACATCACCTAGAAGGGCCTATTATAGAGTAGATGATCCAAGACCTCATTGAGCAAGAGGCTCAGGCAAAGCAGCAAGTCAAGGCAGCTTGAGATAAGTTCGAGGCCTTCGAAGCAGTGCTGCCCAGATCTGAGTGACTCGAGATGAGTCACAGGTAAGTGTTGGGGGCTTCTTGGCCCTCGACCAAGTTTTGAGGAAATATTAGTCAGGTTTTACCACTTTTTGGACTTTGACACACTGATCGAGGAAGGAGCGCTCAGGCGGACCTGGGATTGTGGATCTCACTTGTTTTATGGGATTTGTGGACCAACATGGGGTTCTTAGGGTTTTGTAATGGGTTATGGGATGTTGGCCCATGGGTTTAGCCATGATTAGACCTTTTGTAAATGTAAAAGTATAAATAAGTAATAATGTAATGTAGAAGAGAGGTCGATAGCTTGCAAGGCTAAGTGCAAGTAGTTTTGGGTTCCTTAGTGCAACAGACTTTGTATGTAAGGCTCTGTGCTTGATAGAGAAGTTGTCCCTATGCCTTGACCTTATTTTGGGAAGGTGGATCTGGTGCTTAGTGTGCAGATCACATGTCCGATGTGAAGCTTGGCTCTGCAACTTAGTGCATAGGAGAAGATGAATGTAAGAGATTAAAGCCTAATAAATAATAAGAAGTAGTTTGTGGACGTAGCCCCACACTGGGGTGAACCACGTATATCATGTGTTGATGGTTTTCTTTGTGCTATGATGTTTATGTTGTGGGTATGCTTAGTGCATTGATTGTTATGTATGATATATAGATCTATGAATGTTTAGTGCTTTATTTATGTTGAATATGCTAGATCTAACTTATGATGCTAAGTGCGATGTGTATTTTATCATTTTTATTGTGCCAATCTATCCTTAGGGTTTGTTCTGAGATGTGAATAAAGTTGATAAACTAATGCATGTATTTCTTAAGTACTCTACAAAGTAATTTTAATCATAGATCTATGTCCTAGCTTGGTTACAGACACCTGAGTCCTGTAACCCCCCTACCTCTACCTCGGGTGAGACTTCACCTGCTTCGCAAGTGTTTCCGAAAGGGATGGTAGTTAGGGTTTTTTTGGTGTGTTGTTGAAACGTTGAACCCTGGGTCTACCCCTATGCCAACATGTGTCAAACGGAGATATTATGCCAAAGTTACGACCCCAGGAAATTGATGTACCAATTTACCTCGAGGGGGCCCACATGAATTTGGCGCTTCATCTCCTAGGGTTAGGTTTTTGGATGTCTAGAGTTTTTCACATTCCTATTTATTGTAAAAAGGCTTTTAGAGCCTCATTCTAATCATTTTTTTTAGAATGCGAGTAGTCATCGCATTTCTTCTATGAGATAAGTTACCACCATTCTAGCGAGTCTTCCACTCTATATTTTTATAGTCTCTGTACATTTCTTTCATTAATAGAAATCGTGCATTATTTTATTTTTGTGTTTATAGTTGCATCTCTGATACATTTTTGTTATATTATTGGATATTCGTGATATCGTTGTGCATTTCTTTATTACATCTCCACTATCATTTCATGCCGAAAATAATCTGGATCAGTGGTATCAAAGCAGGCTTCTCTTGATCGTTTTTTTCAGTGCATGTCCCCGACAAGGTCTGAGTATAGCAAGTTGGGTCTCAAGCTTGTGTCTCATGAAGACAATCTCTCTTGCAAGCCCCAGAAACCCTCCATGGTAGAATAAAAGAAAAATGGCGGAGCAGACAATCCTATAAATATGTTGCTTGAGCAAGCTCTCGGGCGACAGAGGGACGAAATGATGGAGAATTTTTCCCACATCCTTAAATGTCTGGCGATAGAAATAGATGCATATTCATCAAAAAAGCACTTTGGAATCACCTCTCCTTTCAAGGTACAAGTTAATTTTGATATTCTCGTATTTGAAGTTCAGATAGATGCGGATGCCCTAGACAAATGGTTAAATCTGTTAGAAGGTTATTTCTCTATTCATAATTTTTCTGAGAGGGAAAAGATCACCTCCGCACTCCTTAAATCTCTCCCCCATGTCAAACATTGGTGGGAAACTTACTGGGAGAAAATTTCCACAAAGGAGTCTGGAATATATGGGGTCGAGCCCACTTGGGATTTTTTTGTGGATGCGGTAAAGGAACAATATTACCCTTTTGGAAACTATGAGGACCAGTACATGAGATGGACCACACTGCAGCAAGAGAGGGGCCAAGAAGTTCCAGAGTTCACCAATATCTTCCACACCTTGCGCACCAAGTTGGGTATCAAAGACTTCGAACGACACTTGGTTCTGAAAATACCATGGGGCTTTACACAGATACATCCAAACTGAAATGGATTTTCTGGACATCTCATCACTCGGTGTTGCTTATTGATATGTTGTTAAAATATAAAATAAATTTAAGCACCAGAAAAAATGGGAGTTCGGGTATGCAAATCCGCAACAACCAAAGTATGAAAAAAACGGCCCTAACAAACAGTCTCCCGAAAACTAGTCTAAGCCACGAGAAAAGAAGGGTCACGGGAAGACAAAGAAGGACACCAGAAAATGGTGCGATTTCCACAAAATCCCCTGGCACAACACCGATTAATATCGCTCAAAATAGTTATTGGTGGTCGAGATCAAAGACAAAGAGCCGAACCCTAATTCAGAATCTGATTATGAAAATACTGGTAAAAGACAAATCATCGACGTAGACCCCACTGCTATTTTCATGACCGCAACAATTCAACCAGAAGAACCAACGGATCCTAAAGAGGGGGAGCACCTTTTTTATTCACAAATGTGGGTGAAGGGGACCCTGTTGCATTTTATTGTTGATAGCGGAATCCAGAAGAACCTCATCTTAGTAGAGGTCATCAAACACCTGGGATTGACAACAACACCACACCCGCATCCATACAGCATCAGATGGCTTCGCCAAGGACGAGATCTTTGTGTCAGCCAGCAGTGTCGATTTTCATACAGCATCTAGCCCTTCAAGGATGAGGTATTATGTGATGTTGAACCATTGGATGTATGTGATGTTCTCTTGGGTCAACCATATATGTGGAAGCGCCATATTTTTTAGGAGTCTCGACCCCGTAGTGTCATTGTTACTTTGGGGGGTCATCTCTACATAATACTATAGGTATTTCCAACTAATATCCCACCTAAATAGTGTCGCAAGGTAGTATCTCATACTACAAAATTCAGCTTCTTCACAATCTGTTCAAATCATGAACAGAAGGATACTACAACCACTATAGCCTCGGCCCAAGCACCTTCTATCCAACAGAAGCAGGTCAACAAGATTGCAAAAAAGTGTAAAGATTCCTTCTGCACACAGGCACCTCATGTAGCCAGACTGGTTAAAAAGTTCCAACCCTTCTAGCCACATGTTCGTGACAACCTTCAACAAGCTAAGTAGCGCAACTTCCCCAACAAGGGAAGAAACTCATCAAGATGCAGATTCAACAAACACTTTTCCTCTCCCTCGGGCACTCAATGCAATGGAGACCATTGTTTCCTAAGGAGGGAGAATTGATCCAGGTGGATATCGGTGGCCACCCACCTTCTCCAACTGGCTCAAAATAGTTTTCTGGCAATTTTGGTAATTTACTATATTTGGCAGTTTTTTGGGTCCTAAACTTCGGAGCCGTTTTGAGGCCCTAAACGAAGTTTTTTTGGAATTTGAATAATATATGCACAATTTTCCCAACAGTTGTTGTCCTCGGATATATATTTCTAACGATGTATCATATGCGTCAAATGGAGATAGTATGCCAAAGTTACGGCCCCAGGAAATTGATGTACCAATTTACCCCGACGAGGCCCACATGAATTTTGGCGCTTCATCTCCTAGGGTTAGGTTTTTGGATGTCTAGGGTTTTTGACATTCATGTTTATAGTAAAAATGCTTTCAGAGCCTCATTCTAATCATGTTCTTGCGAATGCGAGTATTTGTCACATCTCTTCTCAGAGATAAGTTGCCACCATTCTAGCGAGTCTTCCACTTTGTATTTTTACAGTCTCTCTACATTTCTTTCATTAATAGAAATCGTGTATTACTGTATTTTTCTGTTTATGGTTGCATCTCTGATACATTTATGTGATATTATTGGATATCCGTGATATCTATGTGCATTTCTTTATTACATCTCCACTATCATTTCGTGCTGAAAATAATCTGGATCAGTGGTATGAGAGTAGGTTGCTCTTGATCATTTTTTCAATGCATGTCCCCGACGAGGTCTGAGTATAGCAAGTTGGGTCTTGATATTGTCTCTCTTGAAGATAATCACTTTTGCACGCCCAAGAAACCCTCCATGGCGAAAGAAAAGAAAAATGACAGAGCAGACTATAATGACCCTTTTCTTAATTTCATAAATAATCGGAAACACTAGCTAAATTATAATTAATTATGATATAACCTTAAATTGATCACAAGTTATTAATTAATTATTTTGGATTATACTTAAGCTGAAATATGATTTAACTCCTTGATTAAGGGTTAATGAAGAAGTAATTATTAAATA
>JASDQU010104308.1:184872-199132 GCA_032191745.1 Picea mariana | reverse complement strand
CTCACTGGTAGTGACCCAAAACTTTTAAACCATGTGAAAACCAGCCTTAAGAAGAAATTTGAAATGACCGACTTATGCTATTTGCAATATTTCCTTGGCCTCCAAGTTTTGCAAACCGAGGAAGGAATTTTTATTTCCAAATATAAGTATGCTTGTGACCTTATTCATCGCTTTCACATGGAAGATTCAAAACCAACCCCTTCTCCCTTCTAGTATGGAGTCAAACTTGCTACCACTTGTAGTTCTCCTGAAGTTGATGCCACTTTGCACCATTAGATAGTTGGTATCCTCTTATACTTGACTCATACCTATCCCGAGATTTCCTTTACTGTTGGTCTTGTTTCTTGATATATGAAAACACCTCATGAAAGCCATTGGAAAGCAGCTAAAAGAACACTTTAGTATGTCCGGGGTATAGTTCAATTCAAGATACATTACAACTTAGGGGGGCTTCCTTTATTGGTTGGTTTCACTAATTCATATTGGGACAATGACCCTGATGATTGAAATTCTATTAAAGGTTATGTTTTTCAGCCTTGATTAAGGACCTGTCACTTGGGCTTGTAATAAAAATAGGTTGTTGCTCTTTCTTCAGCAGAAGTAGAGTACCGAGTAGTGGTTAATGAAAGTTAGGAAGCCTTGTGTCTTCGACATATCCTTTCATAGTTTAGATTCCAACAACAACATCCGACCACCCTCTGGTGTGGAAATCAAAGTGCCAACAAACTCGCCAAAGATCGAGTTCAACATTAGTGCAACAAACACATCGAACTTCACATGCACTTCATTTGAAATCTCATTCATGATCAAGTTATTGAATGAATCTTTTTCCCTACAAATGATCAAGTTGCAAACATTTTTACAAAGTCTCTTACAAAAGGATTTTTTTCCAAACTTTGATTTGTGTTAGGAGTTCAAAAATTTGTCATTAAGGGGGGATATGCACTAATGCCTCCTTCCTTCTCCTATTGAGTCACCTTTTTAAATCCTTCAATCATATCCCAAGTTGTTATTAACGGGGGATGTTAGGATATTTAGACACTTAGTAGTTAGTTAAGATTAAATTGGTCTAATGTGTCGTTAGGTAAAAAGTGTGTTTCTTTAGTATGCATTAGTATGCATTTATAGTTAGGTAATCCAACGATCATGATATGTTCCCGACATTGAGTGATCCAAAGGTTTGTATTCTACTTGATATTAAAAACTACATTGATCTGTGGCTTAACACCTTATTGGTCCATGATCTCTATTTAAAGAGCATGGAGGGTCATTTGCTGATGATCGATTGTGAGAAACTCTCTTGTAAATCTCTTTGTAATTTTTTTTTGCATTAATAAACTTCTCCAAGTGGCCAAGCTGGTTGGGGCCATGGATATTTTCCCGTAGGGGTTTTACAACATCAAAACATCAGTGTGTTGATCTTTTATTTGGTTGTGTGAGTGGTTACTGAAGGTATTCATCCTTTGTTGGAGTATATGTGTTGTCAAATAGGAAGCAATGGTGTTGGTGTAGGTTCATGTTCAATGGAATCATCTAGAAGAAGGTGAGAAGGTGGAGGTGGATTTTCATCCTCATTGTCATCATCATCTGAAGAAGAAACTAGAATAATAACATAATATGGCACAAACATTGAAGATGGCTTGCAGACTGAAGATGGCACAAATGCTGAAATAGGCTCGTAGGCCAAGAGATTTTCATCAAGTTTGTTATCTATTCTAATAATAATTTCATTGGAATGAGGTTGAAGAAGTACGTAACCTTTGACATCTTCAAAATATCCAACAAAATACACTTCTCACTTTTAGGCTATAAAGATTTCCTTTTCTCATCAAGAATGTGAGGCCATGTTACACTACAAAATACACAAAGGTGGGTTACATCTGGCTTAATTTTATTCCATGCTTCTTTCAATGTTATATTTTTAAGAGCCTTATTGGGAGTACGATTTACTATGTACATTTCATAATTGATGCATTCCGCCTAATAATGGAGACTTAATCCCTTAGATTGGATCATACAATCAGCCATTTATTTTAATGTGTGATTCTTTCGCTCAAAAACACCATTTTGTTGTGGTGTATATGGAACAATATGTTGCATTTGAATGCCCTATGCACTACAATAACTTGCAAATTTATTGTTCACACATTCACCTCCATTATTTGTTCTTAACATTTGAAGTTGATGTCCAAATTATTCTTCTACAAGGGCCTTATAGGCCAAAAACTTGTCAAAACGTTCACCCTTAAGTTTTAAGAAGTAAACCCAAGTGTGTTGGAGAAATCATCAATGAAAGTTAAGAAATACTTGCACCTAGGGAAATAAGGAGAAGAAAGCAGACCAATCAAATCACTATGAACACGTTGCAAAGGGGTTGAGGCATTCCAAGAGGAATGTTTTCCAAAACTGTCCCGATGATGTTTTCCGAGAACACAACCAATACAAACACCATCTCTACAAGAAACAAGAGAAAGAACAGTCACCATGTGTTGATTACATAGTTTTTGCAATGAGTGATAGTATATATGACCAAACCACTCATGCCAAAGTTTTCTCAAGTCATCACTATGAGAAACATAAAATGATGGAAAAGATGATGACCCAAAGTTGTCAAAATTGTACAACCTGGTAATATAATCAACAATTACGGTTGTGAGGACATGCTTAGGATATTTGAAATCCTTGATTACAACTTGGTGAGATGAAAACTCTATGGTTTTACCTTCACCTGAATGAGTGATATGATACACTGAAAGAAGGTCACAAGAAAAACTTGGAACACATAATACATCATTGAAATGACAATTATCTACCTAAACTATTCCAGACCCTACAACACTAAGAAATCTATGATAACTAACAAATATTTTCTTGGTATTGCATTCATCAAGATTAGAAAAGATGGCTTTATCCTTAGCCATATGATAAGATGCTACAAAATCAATAAGCCACTCATCATAAGAAGAAGCATAAGTTGCATTGAAGGAGAAACTAGAAGCAAAAGTGCATGTCCATGAGAGGAAGAAGAAGCATAATCAATACTAATGTTATGCTTCTTCATTTCTCCTCCTAAGGCTTCCATATTTTTAAAACATTTAGACTCCACATAACCATCTTTCCCACAAAAGTTGCAATGTCTGTCAATATTCTTACTTTTGTATTTCACTCCTTTTTCACAATTAGGATTAGAAGCTGGCGGAAAGGGTTTGGGACCCTTGTTTTGCTTAGTTGTGGCGATGATGTTGGTTCTTGGGATTCTTGTATTTGTATTTCTACTAGCTAACTAAGGCTTTGTTGGATGTACCTACAATGATGATCAATCCAAGTTGCATAGACTTATCTTGCTCTCAAATCAGAGCATCACAAAAAAAATCAAGAGTGGGATTTTTATAAGAACTCCCTAGAGATTCTTTGGTGGCATAAAAGGTGGGTACATAAATAGAGTATGCATGACCAAACTTGGAAATAATAACATATATGCATCGAACTTCCTTCAAATCTAGTTTGCAGCCTATACATAAAAATCTAAGTGTTTTGAACTTAGATAAATAATATTCAATGCACAGAAAACAATTTGAACTTAAAGTCATTAACTGATTTTCTAATTAGCAGGCTTGAATAATATCGTGTTTACCAATCACAGCTTGAAGCTTTTCCCAAGCTTCATCAGGAGCATCAAGTCCTTGAAGGTGAAACCTTAAATCAAGAGAGATGCTCATTCTGATTAGTCCATGTGATTCATCACTCTTATTATACCATTTGAATTTCTTTTCATCATCAGTGGGTCTTAGTTATTTTCCCAAGGTAATTTGGTACAATGCTTTACTTTTTTTTTAAAAGAAAATTGGGGAAAATCTATTAATAAACAGTGCAAGAAAAGTTGCAGAGAAAGTGCGTACATATCCAAAATTCATCCTTTTCAAAACCTACAAAAACTGGTCGAAATCAAACTATGCTATCATGAAGAACAAAGCCTAGCTTAAGTATAGAATGAATTCCAAATAATCTCCCATAGTAAAGTCTATAAAACACTCCTAGGATTAAAAAATAGAAACACAACGTCTAGAGATTATTGAACCATAGGATATTTCTTGTCAGAGCCCACATCTTCAAAATCTGGAGGTGAAATTAGGTTTGGAATGTTCTGGAGCGGACCAGGCAATGAGGCCTCGTTGGAATTCACCATGACAATTCGAGTTGGAGTTGCGGAGTTGGATATGGAGCAAAAATATTCCAATTCAGATATGATAGCCGCAAATTCATCCTGGAGTTGTTGTTGGCCTTATCTATGGTCCTATATAATTTCCAATGTTGTAAGAAATTGAGCAGAAAATCCATTAACATGAATCCAGAGAGCTTGAACTGAATTAATGAGGCCAGACTAATCTTCTTTTGGAGGCTTCCTTATTCAACACACGCTTCTTGTAGATCTCTTGACCATGGTTTGGTTCCCTGCGTCTTCTAGTGGATGAATGAGAACAAGAGATGCAACATGTAAGTTCTTGTCCCGAGACAAATTCACCGAATGCTCCAAATGTTTCTGAGCCAATGCCAATTTCTGGTTTCTTAAATTAGCTCTCCAACATTAGAGGGACAACAACCAGGGAATTTGGAATGCATCACTCATCATATGCAGAGGTAGGGAGATACACTCACATTGAGCAATCAACTGATGAGGAGGGGTGATATGCCATGAGCCATGCATGGGAAATGTCAAGGGAAACATAGGTGATGCTAACCACTTACATAGGAGTACAAGAACCATAATTCCCAGGAAGATACAAGATAAGGGTGATGTTTGAGTCTGTGAGGGAAGGGGGATGATACATGCACGCCTAGAGAAGGAGTACATGTAATTTAAGTCGAGACAAAGGGAGGAGGAAAGAAATAAGGAGCTTCCACGTGTGGGCGACAAAAGCTCCAACATGACCAAAATCCTATGCCACACGTCATTGATAAGGATAGATGGAGAGGATTGGTTGAATTGGAGAGATGCAACCAACATGAGGCTTTGATGGAGCTCTTGCCAAGGTCGAGGATGGAACTCCTACAGGGGAAATACTAGAAACCAAGGTTAATATCATGGGATAAATTTCAAAGAGGGATGCCCATTTATCCTTAGCGTCCTTATTGTGACTTTGATAACTAGATTAGATTCACTATCAATAATGGCATTGTTGTGTCGAAGAATATGGATAGGAACAAGATTATGAAAAACCTCAATCTGATTGGATTCACCAGAATATAACACTCAGTTCGATATTGACATGCGGTGTCTTCATTCTAACATGATTGATAACAACTTTCAAATCTCCAAGAAGAATGATATAATCTATACCATGTTTTCTGGTCAATTGTAGTGCTTGAAGAAGTGCATATGCCTTTGCCGGGTTATTAGTTGCGTACCCTATGTTCTAAGAGTAAAAGAGCTTGGTATTACCTCATGGGTTAAAAATGACCCCGCCCGCACCTGTCGCCCCGGGTCCTTTACTTATTAATACATCCTCCATATGAGATTTCCATGAAAAGTAGTTGGTACTAATAAACAAAAGATCACTGGGAGAATCCATATTAAATATGAAAAGAATATGGATTTAAAATATGAAACCGATGGTCTGGATGGAAATCTCTCGAAAAAATAAGTTGTTTAAAAAAAACGATGTTGAAAACGGACTTAAGATGTGAGAGTTATGCCCTTTTGAAAAAAAAACATAAACGATAACCAAAGAACCACGTGGAAAGTAGAAGTTGGTCCATGTGGTGATACCCTCCTTCTAATAACCTCACTTTTACAAATAAGTTTCTTATGAAGTGACCCACTTTTATAGAATAAGAGGGAATCACTTTTATAATGAAGTTACTTTGTAAATTAAAGTTGCATGCAAAAAGTAACTAAAAAATAAATATTAAAGCTACTTTATAGTGATTCATTTTTATAATTTAAGGGAAATACGTTTTACAATGAATGCATTAGCTTTTTCAAAAAGTAACAAAACAAAGACTTGAACTCAATTACTTTTACTAAATAAGACAACTTTTAACCAAGTGAGCTAGTGAAAAACACATTATAATCCCAAGGAGGGCTGGGGGTATTATTGTTGTTGTTGTTGTGGAAGACGACCTTGGAGTGCATGTTCAATAAAAAAATATTTTCATGCATTCATACACAATTTTTTTTCACTTCTTGACAACAACAAGGGTTAGATCTCGATTATGTTACCCAAAAAATGCAAGTTTTCCCTCTGTTTCTGATTTACCGAGATCGTACAGAGCTTATGACAAAGAGCATACACAGACAAGAAAACACTTTTCACTCTATTTCTGATTTTCCGAGATCACATAGAGCGCAGAGAAAAGAGTATATGCAGATCGAAAAGAGTAGCAACCTAGAAATAAAAAACAAAAAACCAAAACATTATCTCTATAAAAATTTAAAAGGGCATATTCAGGCTTTATACCTTTGGATCTGACTAAAATGGTCGTATCTTGGGAAAACATAAACATTTTCAAGTGAAACATTCCTAACTGAAATGAGTGATCCGTATGCAATACAATGGTCCTCTTAGTCTAGAAGTGTATAGAAATAACAAAACCCATATATGCAGTAACACGACTTCAATATCTCGATTTACAACAAAAACAGGTCTTCAAATGCACTCTGATACCATGTTCGGAAACACATGTATTCAAATAGAGGATGGACACCTTTAATAACCACTCACACAATGAGATCAAAGATCAACACACCAATGTTTTTACGTGGTAAAATCCTTGTGGGAAAACATCCACGGCCCCAACTAACATGGCCACTTGGACCAACAATTTATTAATGCAAAAGAAAATATGTTACAGAGGGTTTCTCACAATCGATCATCAGAAAATGACCCTCCATGCTATTTAAATAGAGATCATGTGTACCAATCAGGTGCTAAGGAATAGATCAATACATCCCTTAAGATCAAGGAGAATATGAGCCGTCGGATCACTCTATGTCAGAAACATATCGTGACCATCAAATTCCCTAACTACAAATGCATACTAAAGAAACATACTAAGAAACACACTTTTACCTAACGACACATTAGACCAAGTTGATCTTAATTAACTTTTAAGTGCATAAATATCCTAACAACATGGAACTGGTCACGAAGGTAGTTAGGTGAAGTATCGCTTTAGGATATATTCATTGATAAGAAGAAAATCAAAGTCACCTTCCAAACTTTGTAATCTATATGTGCCAGCTCCTATCTTTTCAACAACGTGGTAAGGACCGAGCCATAAGTTCTGAAATTTTATATTTTTTCCTTTGGGTTCATTGAATCTATCCCATTTCAGAACCATATCACCTACCTCAAAATTCTTATGACCAACCTTATGTTTATCAAAGCATTTTTTCATGATCTATTGATGAGTTGCAAACTTGCGTTTGACTTTAATTAATGCACCAATATTTTTCTAAAGGACAGAAGAAGGTTGACCCCTGGAAGTTTGGGACAATTGTAAGTAAGGAAATAAAATATTGGTTGGAAGAATTACTTCTTTACCATACACCGAATAAAAAGGAGAGGTACCTAATGACCCCTTAGGATTAAATCTATCAATCCAAAGAACATCGGGCAAAGCGTTGTGTCGATTCCTATGATTCTCCATTACAATATTTTTCATAATTCGAATAATATTTTTATTAGTTGAATTAGCTACTTCATTACCTTGTGGATAATAGTTAACTTAATACCTCAGAATGATTCTCTTATCCAAAGAAAATTCAAACAATACATTCAAATAAAAACAAGCAACATTATCAAACACAGTGATAGAAGGAACCCCAAACCTAGTTATTAAATGTTGTTCCAAAAATTGAAGGAACACCTTTTCATTTACTCATGTTAAAGGGACACCTTTATCCCACTGAGTAAAATAATCTGTCATGATTAAGATATACTTATGTTTATTTGACAAATGATGATTTATTTCTCCTATGATGTCAATGTCCCACTACTTGAATGGTCTATTGATCGTAATGGGTTGTAGTGGTATTGATGCTTTCTTCTCTCTTCCCTTGCTTAAATGACAAGTTTTACATTTCCTTACATAAGTGTGAGTGTCTTGAAAGAGAGTCAGCCAATAGTATCAAGCTCTCAAGATTTTGTGAGTTGTAGTTTCGACAAAAAAATGACCTCTAGTTGGCCCATCATGGAGATCCTTTAAGAATTTTTTAGCATCTTCCTTTTCCTGACATCTTAACAATATTGGGTCATAATTCTTTCAGAAAAGGATGTCATTAATCGGTTTGTATTGAGTGGATTTTTTTATAAATCCCTTTTCTATTTTGAATTCATGTGGCTTAGGCATGTTCCTTGTTGTAGGAAAAATGTCATATCAGTGTACCATGAATCGATAGTAGCTGGAATATAAAGGATTTCGTTAGTATAAACATAAAGTTCATTTTTCCATCCCTCTTATTCTTTGGTTACAACATCTTGTGGCTCTACAACCAACTTACATAACCCCCGCCCTTGTAGAATATAGGAAAGTTTTATTTCAAGATCAAATCCATGGATGGATATCATTTAGTTTCCTCTAAGTTCCCTTAATTCCCATTAAGTAAATAACGATCAAACAATGGGGTGAGGTACTACTATAACTGATTTGAAAATGGATAGAACCCAGACAACACTTGATCTGAAATTACCACTAAGTTCAGTACCACTTTCTTATTCCAAGAATCTTTTATTTGACAATGCTTATAGCATGGAAGTGATTTATCTTACTTAACCAAACACTTTAACTGATGATCATAACTTTCATTATCCATATTACATAAGAAAATGAAGAATCAACATGAAAAGCAATAATAAGTACCACATAACACATTAGTTTTTAATGAATTTTACTCAATTTGGGATACGTCTCCGGGTCCACTTTCAATTGGGAGAATGCTCTTATTAATGCTCAAATGATTGTGTTTTTACAATGACCTTTTCCACTGTTTCTTAATTGCAATTACAATTTTCAAATTCAACACCGCGTCAGAAATCCAAATTCAATGACTATAAACACTATATAATTCACTTACAAATTCCCAATGGCTCTCTTACAGTGCACAAATTCCAAATTTGCAGAGAATTGGACTACAATTGAGTGATAATACCGTCACCATCAACTCCATCTCAAAAAACAGATTCTGATGACTATAAATTCCCTATATATCCCAAAAAGAATGCAAACTTGACTTAAAAGGAATTGAGCAAAGATTTAAGCATAAAGTATACTTGCACTGTAATGGTGTAAAGCGTTGGTTTATATAGACAAGGCCGAGGGGTCAAATCCCACCCGACTCCCTTTATTCCTGGGTAATTTGTTTAACAATTCAAATGTGTATTTGTTCACATTCAAAATATAATTCCCTCTTAGTGCAATGGTTAAGGTATTGGTTTGTGTGGGAGGAGGCCACGGGTTCAAACTGATGGATCTCCCCCCCATTTATTGCACAGTTGTAACTATTGATATATTTATATAATACTTTGGTTAGATGTTATAGCCAATGTTTTTGATAACCCCCCTGATGGATGGGTATGTTTCCATGTGTATACCATGGGATTGGGGCTAGCCCCTGATCCCCCCCTCCTTTTTTGTCACATAGACGATTTCAAAAATAAATACAAATGGCCCCACTATTGGTTAAATAAAAACTTGATGTTATAATGGTGAGGTCATTGGTTTGGTTCACTGGAGATTCAGGTTTCGATTCTCCTCAATGGTTATACCAAAAATTTAGCGAACCTCATCCATTAATGGCCAATGGGAGGCTGCCACATGGTAGCCTCTCATTGGTCTATCTCTACCATGTGTCAAACTGTAATTACTCCATATGTGCCATACAGAGCCATGTCACCTGCCACTTGTTAGTACCTGAAGTTGCCACTTGTCAACCTGTGATCTTGCCACATGTCTCTCTCTGATCCTGCCATGTGTCTCTTTAGGGTTGAATTTTTTTATGTGTTTGACCTGAACTTTGACCAACCATAAATTTTGTATACAGACTCTGTTTGAGATGATTTTTGCACCATTTGAAATATCTCATCGAGATATACACAATGAAATCATTTTCAAGAGCATTTGAGACATTCAAATGTTGATCATTTCCGATCCATTTTGGACCTTTGTGAGTGTTTTGGATCCTCCCAGAGCTCTGTGAGTGCACCTGTATACTCCTAGATCATTCCTCCCCATTGGGAAGATTTTGGACCACCAAAATATTTTCATTCAGACATTAAGTGAGGGAAATGTATCCCCACTTGACCTCTATCTCTTCCTGTTGGGCGAAGGCCCGATTTTGGGAAAAGACCATTTTTGGAGAGAAAAGTAGGAAGAGGAAAGAAAAGGCGGTTGGGAGGAAAAGCAACAAATTCTAAGGAAGCATGCGAGGCACGCATGTAAGGGAGACCTAACTACATTAGGGTTAGGGTTTTTGTATGATATTGTAATGAATGATAAGTCGAGAGTATGTATAAGTATGACCTAGGAGGTCTAGGAGAGAGAGAGAGAGAGACTTGAACTGTAACAATTTTTTAAGCTGGTGAGCTAGAGAAGGGTCGAGCAACCCGATCATGAGGGTTAAATCACAAGCTAAGGGTCCTGGTGCAATCTAGTCGGCCTCACAGGGATTAGGAAGCATGTGAAGATTGTAAGATCCAAGACTGTAAATGCGCACAACACGATCTACTGCTGAGACATAATAAAAGAGATTGAAAGGAAAATTTTTGTGGACGTAGCCCGAGAGGGGGTGAATCACGGTAAAAATTGCGTTATATGATTAAGTGCCATGCATATCCATTATTGTTAATGATTAAATGCTAGATAAATGAATGAAGGAACTAGTTAGATATGATATTTCATATGCATGAGTAAGAGCGACCGAGTAATAAATATGTTAGAATATATAAATAAAGATCACGTGTTACAATTACATATCCCCACTTATTCCCAGGCTGCAAGCATCTGAGTATTGCAGCCACCCATAGAGCTATCTCGGGTGAGACTGCGAAGTGCACCCTTTGTATTATGCTTCCTTATGTTTACCAGGAGGGCTGATAATTTTAGAGGGATTTTGTTCGAAGCTTTTTAAGTATGAACCTGGGTCGACTTATGACAGTAGGGTAAGATCATGGTAGATAAAGTAGTGTAAAGCCAACAAATGGTTTTGTTGTCGGTTGGAAAAAAAATGGGATTGAGTGATTAAGATCTACCGAAGAAGTGTAAAAATAATATCATATCTGGTGACAAAATGTTAAAAGAATGAGAATATAAAAGGGGATTTTGAGACTGTGGAACCCAACGAAGGCATTAATCGAGAGCTAGATTTTACGTAGAAAGATAACAGGAACCCAAAGTTAACACCACACAAATACTTGGACAAGTACCTATTCAACGACTTGCATGAAGTATTTTTCTGTGATTTCCCGCATGTGATGCAGGAGTGGATATTGAGGTTGAAGGATAACCACCCTACAAATCAGATCAAACAACTAGAGTGGAATCCTACGAAGATCGCACACTTACAACAAGTTGACAATAAATTTATGTGCGTAGTAGATTTCTGGTTAGACAACATTGTTGCAGGATTTATCACAGAATTTGCAGTAAATACTGTGAAGTCTTACATCACAACAGAGCAAGAGTTCCTAAAGGGAACTCAAGGTAGGTATATCAGATTGATGTATAATTCCATTAATATATTACTATATAACAAGGGTGTAATGGAAATGGACTCAGACAACTAAACTTCCCTACGTGCATGGGGGAAGAGGGGAAGCACTGAAAAGAGACAGAGAAATGGAGGAAGAAAGGGATAGAGGAAAGAAGGAGGAGGCCTTGGATCCAATCATGATGGAGGAATACCAACTCAAGAAGATCATGGAAACAACTGGAAGAACGTGTAGTGGATTACTACCAATATAAGATGAACAACGAGAGGAGATCCATAGCCGCAAGGGAAGGCTTGGAAAGTGATGAAGAAGAGGTAGAGGATCTCCGGGCTGTAGATCAAATTGAGGAAATCATGCACATGACATATGAAAGGAAGACAAGAGGTCCAAGAACAAGAACATAAGGCAACACTCCTATCCATATCAGTGTCAGTGTGGAACCCATAAACCCATGTGTGACTAATACAACAATAGGAACACCACCATTTAGACAACCGAATTTCGGAAGGAAGACAACATGAAGTACATCTAGTCAAGGAGAAAAAACTGGAGGAGCCAATTCAGGAAGTGGTAGCCAAGTATCTACACTGTGCAGAGGTATTAGTTCAACATTCAAGATGGCAGGACATGATCCCACCATCAGATTACCAGAATTCAAGGGAGAGGCGTCGGGGGACCCTGATAAGAACTTGTTCATTTGTGAAAATATCTCGAAAGCAAAACATATCATGGATGAAGACACTAAACTTGTGAAGTTAGCCATCATGCTAAGAGACCATGCACTATATTGGTACATGATATTAGCTACAAACAGTCCACCAAGGACAACTAGAACGATTGTGGATATTAAGAAAATGTTGATAAATGAATATCAAATACCTAGCTCAGAGGATCAATACATGAATGAGATGATAGAGATCATACATAAACCATGAGAATCTATGTGGGAGATTGACCACAGATTCAAATGATTGAAGGGAAAGCTAAAGTAGGTCATGACATACATGCAACATAGGCATATGTTTGTCAATTCCCTGCTACCACACTTGAAGTACCCTTTGAGACAAAAAAAGGTTTCAAACTCCGGAAGAAGCTTTGCAGACAACCCTACAATTGGAAGAGAACCAATATCAGAAGACAGATCCAACCATAGAGGATCTAAAGGAGGATCTGGAGAACTTAACATTTCAACTAAACCAGAACAAGGGTAAGGACAAAAGAGAAGTTGTTTGGTGTATCACATGTAGGACAAAAGGACACCATAAGAATGAATGCCCAACATTCGCATAGTACATGGAAACATGATTTCCAAACCCTTTACCATTAGGAGGACTATGGTGTGATATCTATAAGACAAAAGGGCATGATCCATATCACTATCCAATGATGCATAAATACCATACAGTGCCTAAGAGTTCATATTGCAAATTTTTCCAAGTCAGTAGGCCTTGATGACAAATATTGTAGGACAATGGAGCTGATGAGGGAATGAACATCAGATAACTATAGGGTGCAGGTAAATATGATGACAGGGAAATATGTACCATATTTCAACCAAGTACCAACCCCATATAACATTGCACCACAACAATATAGCACTGCGCAACCACATTACAATACTGCACAACCATAGTATAACCCCACACAGTATAACCAGGCGCCCTAGTACAACACATCACGAGGATAACAAGTTGGCTATAGAGGTGGAGGATGAGGAAGAGGAGGATTTGGAAGAGGTAGAGGACATGTGGTATGTCACAAATGTCAACAACCAGAACATTATGCAAGATAATTTCCACTTCCACCTACAACATGTATGTATTGTCGCGCATCAGATCATGACACAAAAGATTGTCCAACACTATTGGGGAAGATCTAAGAAAACATAAATCATAACAATCAGAATGTTCAGTGGATTTCTGCATAAGTAAGGGAGGATGGAAGAAATATCAACATAGTTACACGTGGAGGAGCTAAGACATGAAATGACACATTAATACAAGATCCAACACAACACCAATGGGTGAAGAAGAATGTTGAACCACATAAGTAGTTTGATGCACAGAACAAAAGAGGTATATTCCAACAAGCCAGACAAGAATTCTTGAAGCTAGACATTGCATCTACATCAACTACGCAACATACTCAGGATGGACCAACGTATGAGATGCCTTCATCATTGGATCATACTAATTAAGCGTGACCTCTAGGACAAGTAATTACCATAAAGGCTTTTCAACAATTCTGTGTTAAGTTGTTAAATGACCAATCATCTGTTAAAATTTTGCAAAATATGCTAGAAATATGTAACTGAGAGGGAGAGGGGAAATTAGAACAGAAAACAGTCCATCACTTGCATAAAAGAAGGAGGACAAGTAGAGAATTCATATTAAATGCTAACATTGGAGATTTCAATATGGGGGACATCATACTGGATTTAGGCTCTGAGGTGAATCTGTTACCCAAGAATACATGGAAATGTATGGGAGAGCCCACATTAGGATATTCACCTGTTCAGTTGAAACTAGCAAATCAACACATAGTTCTACCAA
>JASDQU010104308.1:155426-166176 GCA_032191745.1 Picea mariana | reverse complement strand
CTCGTCAGAAAAAAGACCAACAATTAGAAAAAGGCAAAAATTTGAAAAATGGTGGTTACGACAAAAAGGCCCCAACTAGTGGCATCTATCAAATTGAATTTCACGTACTCTCGAAGAACCTTTGAATTAATCATACTAACTAGCGGTGTCTATCAAATTGAATGACAAGTACTCTCAAAGCGCTTTCACATTAATTGTGCCAACTGGCGACGTCAAGTAAATTGAATGTCATGTACGCGAGAAACACCATTTCATTTAAATGACAACTCGGGTAGCTTCTCCAAGAAGCTTCATGACACTTTCTATATAAGGAAGGCACGCAGGAAACATAACACTTATTGTGAAATTGTAAAATCATAGAGAGATAGAGCATATAGAGTGAAGAACAATTTATCAAGAGATACAGAGAAAACCAGTTTGGCAGAAATCAACCTTAAACCACCTTGGCACCATCCAAGTTCGGTGCACCAAGCCAGGCTAGCAGGAAACCTTGAAGCCATCATAGATCACCACAAAAGATAGAGGGAACTGAGTAGGAACCGACACAAGCCACGAAAATTCGTCAACCTGGATGAAATTACCTCACCCCATATGGAACCAACAAGCCCCACACCCATGGTGGAGGAAGCCAAACCAACAAAAATGGTTGGCATGGACGTTGACATATAGGAAACTAGACAAGGCCAACAGGTTGAGGACGTAGGTAATCCTTCATGACCTGCGCATGCTAAAGGAGCCCATAGGGTAAATGGGACCACCCCAAAACATACAGAAGCTGCCGCACTTAGAGAGTCACATAGAGAAGAGCCTGCACAACAGTAAGAGAGGCTAGTAGAAGATGTTATCGATGATCCATAAGCTTACTCCATTGAGAGAAAAATGGAGGCTAGAACCTCAAGCCAACCACCACAACAAAAGGGAAAATAACTCATGACAAGGTCACAGTGCAGACAGGCTGCAACAACCATAGTCCTACCGTACATTCCTGAAGGGGTGCAGGCCATGCCTAAGCTTCTGGGATGAGTGGAAAGACTGCACTACTCGGACCACAATGTGGCCGACATGGAAAAGTTCCCAGAATTTGCAAGGCAGGTCTACCTTGACAGCATAGGAAAAAAGCCCTTCAAGGATCCAATTTTATAACCAAATTAGTGGGCAGCCAAATTCGCCAACACCAAAATTCTAAACCTGTTGGATATTCCACATTTTGGAAGGGGCCGGAACACAAACAACTGCTTCAATAAATTGATGGAAGTCACCCATGGAGGTTACCTATGGTTGGAAGAGCCTATCTCTATAGACGTGGAGCTCATTTCTTTTATCATCGGTCTACCATCTCGGGGGAAGAATCCCACACAGTACCTCGACGACAAGACAAAGGAGAAGGCGTTGGTGGAGGAGATGAAAAATACATATGGCATAGAGAAAAGGTCATGTAGAATCATTATCAAGCGCATCAGTGATGCAACAACAAGGCTAGCCACCAAACTCATGGCTTAAAAACTACTCAGAAAGTGTCGCAAGGAGGAAGTCCCTACTGGGGTCGTCGTGACTGCAACACAATGCGTGGAGGGCACTATGCTCAGCTAGGCCCCGTACTTACTAAACCCATTCCTTGAAGACTACATAGATGTGCAGGATCTGAGAACATAGTTTCATTACTCTTGGCTACTCATCTTAATTGCCTTGAACATATGGAGGGAGTGCCAATACACATATTTTTGTGAGTGAACTAGTCATTGTTGTGCAGCATGATACACATCCTTGGGGAGCACGTCGGTCCCCAAAATCAAAAGTACCAATGAAAGTATGTTCGTGCGATACTATAACGCGATCCAAGAGAGCATTGCCAATAGTTGGAGAATTACTCTAGAAGTGGTTGCACAATATCGAGACATCATGAACTTCAAGGCAATCAGGCACACAGTATGGATCCAAGCAAGAAGGGATCTCAAGAAGGAATGACTGCAACTTAGATACTGCATCAAAGAAGAATATGTAGAGATGGAAATCAAGGATTGGCAAGATGATTGGAGAATTCCATTCCTCACTCAAGAGATTCCTACAGGTACGGAGGCCAATGTAGGGCAAGTTTAGACACCTTTTGGGGATAAAGTTGTGTCAAAGAAGCCAAAGCCAAGTCAGAAGTCATCACAAAAAAAGAAGGGGGGTGTGCCAAAGAAAGGTACCTAGGTAGGAAAAAAGGACACTACCCCACACCAAAATAACCAAAAAAGGGGCTGCGACAGCACAAGGAACCCCATCAAATGCCAACCCATGGGAATAAGAATAGACCAAGAGGTCGATCATCCACACTGGGGTGCACAAAAAAATGCCAAGGCACACAAGCAATCGCCGGAATATACAATCACTGAGGACGATGCTGACCTCGTGGTCGAAAGAGTCCAGAACCGTGCAACTGAGGAGTTTGAATATGCCCAACACGAGAGAGGCCGCATTCAGAATGAGCTGGCCAACATAAGGAAGGTCCTAGAGCAGATCAAAGGCACGCAAAGAATGGACAGGGGAACATAGTCATTCCCTACAACATTAGAAGCAAAAGCCAGGGTTGCGCTGAGTGAACATGATATGATCCAAATGATAGTGCAGGAGAGCCTGACCTTCCATATTACACCCAGCATGCTACGCATGGATGATAATGTAGCCCAGACACCCTTGAAAGATCTAGCGTAGATACAATTGGTAATGGAGCAAATACTAACCAAGGCACTGCAAAATCTACAATCCAGTGTCACGCAAGATTTACAGTCACACGTACGAACAAAAGAAACAAAGTTGAAACATACAAGGGATACCAAAGATGAGTTGGAATTGGTGCTTGAGCAGGTCAAGATCGAGACCAAAGAAGAGAAATATCGCGCAGATAGGATCAAGCAGGGAGTGGCTGCAACCGATGACAGAATCCTAAATAATGCACAAATAACAGAGCCCACCACAACACATAATATTGATCATATTGTCCAAACAATTGATCAATACATACAAGAGATTGAAAACCTCTAGGAAAAACTCATTTCTACAACTTTCCCAGAGGTGAAGGAACAAAGGAGGCAAGAAGCGACATGACAGATGGAGGAAAGGAAATGACAAGTCGACGCAATTGTGGACTTGTTTGATAAGGCAACGTAGCCATGGAAAACATTAGAATAAGATGAATAGGTCCAACACTAGGACCAAGAAGAAGAAAAGATAAGCACAACCATCTAGACCCTCAAGCATAGGTAGAAAACAATGAAGATCATTGAGTGCCTCAAAGGAATGCAAGACATGAAGAAGCTGCAAGCAGAGCTAGTTGCTACGCAGATGCAAAAGAAGGATTGGCAACCTCAAGTGGAACCTCTCCAAGAGATAGCCATAGAGGTTATTGCATAGGTAGAGGAGGAAAAGAATAAAATGGTGCAAACACAGGCAAAGTGCGAAGAAATGATCTGGGAGGAGATCACAACGCAAGTGTTAGATGCTCTCAAAGAAAAGGACATGTCGGCTCAAACACAAGAAAGGGAACTTGCAGACAAGTTCCACACTCTAGCAGGAGTTGTTGAAGAAGCATGCACAATCTAGGTGGCTTAGGATGAGCCACATGTCAGTGTTGGGGGCATGTTGAGCGAAGGCCCAGTTTTGGGAAAAGGCCATTTTTGGAGAGAAAAGCAGGAAGAGGAAAGAAAAGATAGCTGGGAGGAAAAGCAACAGATGCGAAGGAAGCATGCGAGGCACGCATGAAAGAGAGACCTAACTACATTAGGATTAGGGTTTTTTCATGATATTGTAATGGATGATAAGCCAAGAGTATGTATAAGTAGCACCTAGGAGGTCTAAGAGAGGAGAGAATGTAAGAGAGAGAGAGAGGGAGAAGAATGAAAAAGACTTGAACTGCAACAATTTCATAAGATGGTGAGCTAGAGAAGAGTCAAGCAACCCGATCCCGAGGGTTAGATTGCAGTTGAGGAGCCTGGTGTGATCTATTCAGACTCACAGGGATCAGGAAGCCTGTGAATATTGTAAGATCCAAGACTGTAAACACGCGCGACGCGATCTATTGCCGAGACATAATAAAATATATTGAAAGCCAAATCTTTGTGAATGTATCCCAGGAGGGGGTGAACCATGGTAAAACTTGTGTTATATGATTGAATTCCATGCATCTCCATTATTTTTAATGATTAAATGCTAGATAAATGAATGAAGGAACTAGTTAGATATGATATTTCATATGCATGAGTAAGAGTGATTGAGTAATTAAGATGTTATACTAAATAAATATAAATCACATGTTATAATTACAGATACCCACTTATTCCTAGGCTGCAAGTGTCTAAGTATTGCAGCCACCCATAGAGCTATCTCAGGTGAGACCGCGCAGTGCACCCTGTGTACTGCGCTACCTTATGGTTTACCAGGAGGGCTGATAGTTTTAGAGGGATTTTGTTGGAAGATTGTTAAGTCTGAACCTGGGTCAACTTATGATAGTAGGGTAAGATCAGAGTAGATAAATTAGTGTAAATCCAACACTTCCCCATGCTTGGACCACTTGACTCATTACAATCAATTGAATAACAAGGAACAAGGCTGAAATAATGATACTAACATAATCAATCATTCTCGGACTTCCACATCTACCTGCATTCATTTTCCCCCCTATTGGCCATGCACAACATATCAATGGTAGTAGAAAAAATACAAATGCTACCGAAAATGAATTAACAACATTCCTTCTCTTCCTAGCAAAATACCTTCACTTATCAACTTCACAGACATCACATGCAAGTGACCTTCATGTGGCAACTTTGGAAAATTCTGAAACACTTCATGACTAGGAGATAACTTAACTATTTCATTATTACATTCCAAATCATATCCTTCACTTTCTTCTGTAGACATCATAGACACATTTTTGCTTACATTCACAATACCTACAACCGTGATTTATGTATCATCATCTGAATCAGATCCCAAATCTTGTTGGACTGTCAAAACAACCTTTTTCTTTCCTTTGCCTCCATACTTTTTTAAGGTACTAGATCTATTATAATAGCAGAGAAACATAAATATTGCAGAAAATAACAACGAAACAACACAATATATGAAACCACAACACCAAAATAATACCTTTATTCATAGGAAACAATGTTCACTTGCCTCTTCGAGGGGGTAACCTCCAACATAGCAACTCTTTATTACAAAAATTTGCATGCTTCCTACTCTTATTTATACTAATTCTATCTTCTAAAGAACCTTCCAACGAAACATTTTTCTAGAAGTGGAAGCTTCTATTAGGTCTTCTTACATTAGCTTGTTATCATTTATTAAAAAATCCTTATAAACTAATGTCAACCTTTATTACATGGAAAATATGTTATTCTACCTACATGAGGGGTTAGGGAGGTTAGGTCCCTAACATTCCCTCCCCCTTGAAAACAACCTTGTCCTCAAGGCTTGAGATGAGGAAATTGTTGCAGAATGGTAGCATGCTCCCAGGTGGAATCTTTTGGAGTTGTATCTTTCCAGTGCAATGGCACTTCCCAGATGGTGTGCTGACAGAGATGATGTTCATGCTGGTCCAAGACTGCCTGGGGCTGTAACCAAATGGGATCTTATTCATCCAAATCAAGGAGACAGGTTTGAGTTTGGCACTTAGTTCCAATCACCTTCTTTAAGCATGAGACATGAAAATCAATATGGATCTTAGAATCACTAGGCAGAGATAAATCGTAGGCAACAGGCCCCACATGCTTGAGAATGGAATAAGGACCATAAAATTTGGGAGCAAGCTTCTAACAATGTTCAACTTTGAGTGAAGTTTTCTTATAAACACCTGGTCCCCTTCAAAAAATTGACATTCAGAATGACCTTGATTGACTTGCTACTTCATGCGATTTTGAGCCATCACCAAATTGTCTTTGAGGGTACAGAGAATGGCCTCGTGTACTATAATATTTTTGTCAACCTCCTGAACCTTAGAGACACCTACCATGTATGAGAGAATTGATGGTGTCTTTTGTCCATATATTGCTTCAAAAGAAGTCATGCGAGTGGTTGTATGGTAAGATGTGTTGTACCACCATTCATCTAGTGGTAACCACTGAAACCACTAATGTTGGCGGTCATATGAAAAACACCTTAAATATGTTTCCAAACACTTGTTGACAATTTTAGTTTGGCCATCAGTTTGGGGATGATAGGCGGTGCTGAGATGTAATTGGGTGCCCTGTAGCTTGAAAAATTCTTGCCAAAAATTGCTAGTGAATGTGGGATCCTTGTCAGAGACAATAGAATGTGGCATGCCATGAAGTTTGAAGATATTATCCATGAAGATTCGGGCCAGTGTGGATGTAGTGAAGGGATGTTGCAGAGAACATAAATGAGCATATTTGGAAAGATGATCAACCACCATCATGATGAATATCTTGTTGTTGTATTTAGGGAGGCCCACAATGAAATCCATAGAGATATCCCACCAAATAGAAGGGGGAATTGGAAGGGGTTGGAGTGTGATAGGGGATTTGACTATTTCTCCTTTGTTGCATTGAAAAACATCACATTCAACCACAAAGGTGCAGACATTATTTTTCATACCATCCCCCAAAAAAGAACATTTGACCCTTTCATAGGTTTTGGTAAACCCTAAATGCCTTGGGATGGGTGAAGCATGAATCTCAAAAAGCATCGTAGATTTAAGTTGTGACTGTTTTCTTAGATAGAGATAGACTTTGTGGCGTAGCTCATTATTGTGCCAAGAGTACCCTGGAGAGCCTGGAGAATTTGCTTGCAGTTGCTAGATCAGGAGAGATATTTTGGGATATTGCAACCATTCCTAACGAGTAGCTTGGAGTCAATCGGGTACAACGAAGGAGAGGGAAAAGAGGGATCCTTCTTCTTCATATTTTCAGGAAAGAGCATCAACAACCACATTTTATTTTCCCTTCTTGTAAATGATCTCATAATAATATCCAAATAGCTTGGTTACCCATTTTTTTTGCTCCGAGGATGAAATCATTTGTTCGAGAAAATAATTGAGGCTATGGTGATCATTTTTAATCTAGAAGCCTTTCCCCAATAGATAAGGACACCAAAAATCCACGACATGCAAAATGGACAACATTTCCTTTTCATAGATGGATTGACACAAATGTCTGTTTGAAATTTGTTTGTTGGTGAAGGCCAAAGGCCGACCATCTTGCATGAGGACTGCCCCAATTCCTTTTCCGAAAGCATCACATTCCAAGACAAAAGTCTTGGTGAAGTTAGGAAGGGCTTGGACTGAAGTAGTGCACATAACATCTTTCGAGGCTTGGAAGGATTGGTTAGCTGATGGAGTCCAAGTGAAGGCATTGTTTTTAGGGTGACCAGTGAGAGGTGCTGCAATTTTTCCATAATTCTTAACAAACTTGTGATAATAACCTGTTAAACCCAGAAAGACACGCAAGATATTAAGAGTTTTAGGGCGAGGAAAATCCTTCATAGCTTCAATTTTCTTAGGATCCAACTGTACACCGTCCTTTCCCACAATATGACCGAGGTACTCCACTTATGAGGCTACAAAGGCACATTTATATTGTTTAAGGAAAATTTGGTGCTTAGAGAGTAGATGAAGAACTTGATCCACATGAGCGAGATGGGATGTCCAAGTTTTACTATATATGAGAATATCATCAAATAAAACTAAGAAAAAATGATGGAGAAAAGGATGAAATACATGATTCATGAGACTTTGGAAGGTGGATGGGGCATCACACAAGCCGAAGGGCATGACCAAGAATTCATAGTGACCCTCATGATTTCTAAAGGCAGTCTTGGGAATGTCTCTTTCTTTCATACATATCTAGTGGTAGCCAAAACAAAGATTAAGTTTAGTAAAGCACTGAGCACCACTCAATTCATTCAAGATATCAACAATGACAGGAATGGGAAACTTGTATTTGATAGTGAGTTTATTGAGGGCACGAAAGTCAGGACACATGCACCAAATACCTTCTTTCTTGAGCACCATGACCATGGGAGAAGAATAGGGGATGGTACTAGGGAAGATAACACCCACTTGGAGCAACTCTTGCACAATTTTCTCAATTTAATTATTTTGGGCAAATGGATGACGAAAAGGGAGAACATTAGGAGGAATATTGTCGGGAACATCGAGAATGGAATGATCATGAACACCATGGGAAGGGGGAAGTCCCCGAGGAGTGGAAAAAACACTTGGTGTTTGGAGATGATAGATTGGAGGTCAGGATGCATGGAGGGTGTCTCAACTAATTGAATGGAATGGAGTTGGGAAATGATACCTGAGTGACCTTTCTTGAGAAGCTTTTCCATTCGACGGGAATTGATGATATCAAGAGAACCTACTGTGAGTCCTTAGAATTGACACTGTTGTCCCTCCTGGTGGAATTGCATGTTTAATGCCTTAAAATCCATGAGAATGGGCCCCATTAAAGTGCGTAACCATTCAACACCTAGCACAATGTCACAACCGCCCATGTCAATGGAAAACATATGAGATTTTAGGTGGTACTATCCAATTTGAAGACATACATTTTCACAACGCCTACCACATTTCATGGACCCACCATTGGCTATCATGATTTAAAAATTGTTTATGACATGAATATAAGAATTATTTTCCTGGGAAATGCGGCAATGGATAAAATTATGGGTGTTCCACTATCAACAAGGATGATGACTTTCCTATGCTTAATATATCTAATGAGTTTGAGGGTTTGTGGAGCAAAGAATCTAATGAGGTCATGTAATAAAATATAGGGGTCAACTTTAGGTGGGTCAACAAGCTTTGTACTAGTATCTAGAAGGGGTAGCTATTCAACAAGAGGAACTGCAACTTCTTCTTCAACAACATCCTCAGAAATGGCCATAATTTTTTTTGGTTCCTTACACTTGTGCCTGAGAAAATATTTTAATCACATTTATAACAAAGACCCTTGAGTTGGCGCTCAAGCATTTTAGCCCGATTTAATTTCTAGACCTTGAGGGGAGTGGTAGGGGGGGAAGGATTTGTGGGGCAAGGGAGAGGAACAAAAGAGGGTTTTTTGTTCTAGGAAAAACAACTTGTTGGGGTTATTTGACACGTTTAATAGATTTCAACCAAGTTTGAGGGTGAGCCATGAGGACCTAAGCTCGAATTTCATCCTTTAGGTCACTAATAAAGCATTCCCAGAAGAACGCATCTGTCATGCCCTCCGTTCTGAAGGCCAAATTATAAAAATAAGTTATAAAGTCTTCCATTGTGCCTTACTATTTCAACTTGGTCAAACGTCCTAAATAGTGGGAGTTAGTGTCACGATAAAAGGAGTTGGATTGAAAAATCATAGAATGGGAGGAATCAACACCATCTAAGTGGGATGGTCAGTCCGAGGAGGAAGGGCCCTTGGGGCAGTTCAACAACTAGTTGACAACAAACTAGAGGGTGGAAAATTGTCCCATGAATTTGGAATCCATGGCGTCAAATTGTTGTTGGACTTGGGTCACTAATTTTTCAGTGCAGGAATTGGCAAAAACAATCTCAGAAGTCACTTGGTGAAGGAACTCCTTGGTTTGAGTGATGGATGCTTGCAGATCTTGATTGCGAGTGGTGGCCATTTGGATATGAGGAGTGCATGTAAGGGAAATGGGTGGGTGTGACCATAGAATATAAGGACTTATAATTGATAGTTACCATGACGATCGAGGAGAAAGGGGGAATATAATGGGAGAGATGGCAAATAGGGGCATCGAGAAGGCGGTCGGATCCACTAGAAAAAAAGGATTGAAAATGAAAGGTACCATTGTGATTAGGGCGAGTTGAGGAATCCAATGGGATAAGTCCCAAATAAGTGTTGATTAATTGGGTTGGTTGTCATTGATGTCAAACCTTGAAGAAAGTTCAATAGCAAATTCCAGTAGCACAAAGGTTTGGGTAATGAACCCAAGTTTTTTTGATGGATAATGGTATGAATTTTGATATATTTGTAGATAATACTATTCTAGATGGATAGTGCATGTCATGCCATTTCCAGTGGTATGTGGAACGTCACATAACTCCTCACGATTAGAGATTTTTGGCCATGTGAAGTTGGAGAACCCTCATGAGTCATCTAGAAGCCCCCAAAGGTCAAAGTAGTCAAAGTGGTTGCAAAGAAGAAATTATTTAAATAATAAAGTGAAGTGATGAGTGGACTATAAGTCAAAGTGGATACAAAAGAAATTATTTAAATAATAAAGTTAATGGAGAAATTACTAAGTGGACAAGTGATTAGAAGTGGGTTAGCCTTAAAATAAGGAAAGTGGGTTAAAATGCTTAGAAGGTAATTAAAATAATAAATTGAAGTGATGAGTGTACTATAAGTCAAAGAGGATACACAAGAAATTATTTAAATAATAAATTTAATGGAGAAATTACTAAGTGGACAAGTGGTTAGAAGTGGGTTAGACCTAAAATAAGAAAAGTGGGTTAAGATGGTTAGAAGGTAACCCCTTGAGGAAGCTACATGAAAGTATAAATAAGAGGCAAGGGTCTCTCATTTTTAATCACACTTGAGGTTATTGAATATATACAAATGACTGAGGTAACCAAAGGATATCTAAGCCGAATTTCAGAGGGAAGATGAAGTAAAAAAGGCCAAAATTCAAGGGAGGATAATTTCTTTCGATGATGCTTTCTAAGGTATGTTATTAACATGTCATCTTACCATTTTCACAATAATTTTTTTTCTAGAATGATTCAAACTGTGAAATTGGG
>JASDQU010104308.1:120264-139540 GCA_032191745.1 Picea mariana | reverse complement strand
CTAAGTGGACAAGTGGTTAGAAGTGGGTTAGCCCTAAAATAAGGAATGTGGGTAAAGATGGTTAGAAGGCAATTTAAATAATGAAGTGAAGTGATGAGTGTACTATAAGTCAAAGTGGATACACAAGAAATTATTTAAATAATAAATTTAATGGAGAAATTACTAAGTGGACAAGTGGTTAGAAGTGGGTTAGCCCTAAAATAAGGAAAGTGGGTTAAGATGGTTAGAAGGTAACCCCTTGAGGAAGCTACATGAAAGTATAAATAAGAGGCAAGGTTCTCTCATTTTTAATCACACTTGAGGATATTGAATATAACAAGTGAATGAGGTAACCAAAGGATATCTAAGCTGAATTTCAGAGGGAAGATGAAGTAAAAAAGGCCAAAATTCAAGGGAGGATAATTTCTTTTGATGATGCTTTCTAAGGTATGTTATTTACAGGTCACCTCACCATTTTCACAATTTTTTTTTTTTTAGAATGATTCATACCGTGAAATTGGGAGGTCATTGAGTAAACATATCGAAGTAGTTGTGATAAAAAATCCAACTTGTGATTCATTGTATTTTTTGAGTTACACTCCATGGAAAATAGGGTTTTTGGCTAGTCCTGAAAGTAGTCTAAACAAGTGTTTCGGGTAAAAACGTCATAACTTTTTCATAACATATCCAAATTTAGTAAGAACAAATGTATTGGTTATATTACATTCTATAGTATTCTTTATACAATTTTCATATCCATAAAGCAAATATTCTGTGAGGGGCATGCTCTACAAGTTTGCTCTCTAGAATAAGCCAGAATTCAATAAGGTATGCCATTTTTTCCATAACTCATTTTCCGAGAGGATCCAAGTAGTGAAACCTGGAGGAATTGAATAAAAGAGACTGAAGAACATTGTGTAATATTTTGAGATATTTATTCATTACATATACATACTTATTATTATTTCAAGTTAGGGTTGTTGACTAACCAAAATTAGTCATGTGAGACTAAAGTAAAATTTGATGAAAATGATGGTCTCTTGTTATTAAAGTGAAGGAATGTTTGCAGGTATGTGATCATATACACCAGGTCTATTACAGAGTTACAAATCATATTTGGATGATGAAATTGATGAGGGCTTTTGGTTGAGGTACATGTTGGGTACAGGGTTGAGACAAGTAGTTGATGATGTTGGTACATCTTGATGAGTCACAGTTTATGTGTATTTGATGTATTATTGGTACATATTTGGCGCATGGTTGATGCACTCATTGATGGTACAGGTTCAGGTACAGGTTGGTGCATGGTTGATGCACTTGTTTATGGTACATGTTGATTACAGGTTGTTTGGATAGGTTATTGTGACAAGTTATTTGTATAGGTTTGGTGCATGGTTGATGCACTTGTTTATGGTACAAGTTGAGGTACAGGTTGATGTATGGTACAATTTGGAACAAGTTATTGGTACAGGTTTTTTGGTACATGTTTACAATAGTATATTTCGTAGTGATAGTGTGACAGTGGTTCCATCATTCTACTTCTAAGTTAGGGCGGTTGGAAGGGGTAAGGACAGGTGGTTGTGGCCACCTTCCGGTTGTATCCAGAGAACATAAGGGGTTGTAGCCTCTTTCTAGTTGTATCCATAGAATTGGGGAGTTGGAGCTTCCCTCAGGTTGTAGCCTGAGAAACTAGGGGGTCGGAACCTCCTTCCGATTGTAGCTGGAAAACAAAGGAAGTTGGTGCTTCCAATGAATGTAATTCTTAAATACATATAAGAAAAAACATTATATGGTTTTCTCCCGCTTTGGGTTTCCACGTAAAAACATTGGTGTACTGTGTATGTGTATGATTGCTCATTTCTTCATTTACTCTGTGACTATTGGATGATAATGATACATTGATATAACACTTGAATTTTATGGTTAAAAAGGATTAAATTGCTCTATTACTGAATCTCAGAGGTCACTTGGTGGAGGAACTCCTTGGTTTGAGTGATGGATGCTTGTAGGTCTTGATTGCAAGTGGTGGCCATTTGGATATGAGGGGTTCCTGTAAGGGAAATGGGTGGGTGAGACCATAGAAAATAAGGACTTATAAGTGATAGTTACCATGAATATTAGGGAGAAAAAGGGAATATAATGGGAGAGGTGGAAAATAGGGGCGTCGAGAAGGCAGTCAGATCCACTAGAAAAAAAAGGATTGAAAATGAAAGGTACCATTGTGATCAGGGCGAGTTGAGGAATCTAATGGGACAAGTCTCGAATAAGGGTGTCGATGGGACCATTGTGCTCTTTTTTTTTACTCATGTGGAGTTATACTCCAATCTGAATAGTACTGTAGTGGAAAAATGACCAAATTCTTAATAGGAAGAAATGTATATGAATTTTGCAACCTGAATGTAGAAGACAAGGTTGCACGACAATAGATCTCGTCTGTTATTTTTCTTCTCTGTTTTCATCCCAAGGGTTAGGGTGTTTAGGGTCTCTACAGACAAGGTTTTTCCTTATGCTATAGCTCTCTAATATACATGTGGGGTCGAATAGTAGTAC
The DNA here is from genome assembly GCA_032191745.1 of Picea mariana. Lineage (NCBI taxonomy): Eukaryota > Viridiplantae > Streptophyta > Pinopsida > Pinales > Pinaceae > Picea > Picea mariana. The sequence continues at coordinate 137,011 of JASDQU010104308.1, read as the reverse complement.
TCAGCACAATATCTTAGGGAACCAACTAAGGAGGCTAAACCGTACCCTTATCCGTACTACTCAATTACCCAGGTACTAGAGAGTTTATTCCCGAGTGTTTTTCTAGGTGGCACTATAACAGTCAGACGATCGATTGATGTATTTACGTAGGGCTTCAGGATATCTAGGTCGAGCCGTATACATTTGATGTCTGATGCGCTATGACTCGAAGGGGTACCAACAAGGGTTACAAGGGTGGCCAACAATGTGCGCTTAAGTACCACTTGTAGTTCTTGCATGTATGCTTCTTTGACCACAGATTTATGTGTTGAATGACATATCTCTATAGATTTAAGATATCAGAATATGTCTTTATGCTGGAAAAAATAACCCATAGTTTTATGCCAAGGAAAGTTCTCTAATACCACTTGTAAGGTACTGGATCTATTATAATAGTAGAGAAACATAAACACTGGAGAAAATAATAGTGGAACAACACAGTAAATGAAACCACAACACCAAAATAATACCTTTATTGATAGGAAATGATATTCAGTTGCCTCTTTAAGGGGGAAATCTCCAGCAGAGCAATTCCCTATGACAACAATTCTCAAGAAAAAACTTATCATTCTTCCTACTCTTATTTATAGTAATTTTGTCTTCTAAAAAACCTTCTAGCAGAAGATCTTTCTAGAAGCAGAAGATTCTATTAGGTATTCTTACATTGACTTGTTCTCATTTATTAAATAGGCCTTGTAAACTAATGTCGGCCTTTATTACATGAAAAATATATTATTCTACCTACATGATGGGTTAGGGAGGTTATGTCCCTAACAAATTTTTAGACCTTAATTCAGGATGCAACTTCCAACAATGATCTTCATCATGTCCGCTTTTCTTGTAATGAGTACATGTGGGATTTGCTTGTTCCTTCTTTACTATAGCTACATGTTTCTCTTTTCCCTTGTTTTTACTTCCCTTTTGCTGAGCAAACTCCTTGGAGGAACCATCTTTAGCATCCTTCCCCCTAGACTCAAGATGCACAACTTGAACACATACTTCATAAAAATTAGTGGGATTTAACAAAAGAAGAGTATGATGAATGTAACTGTGCAAAGTGCCAATGTATTTCAAAAGGGTTTTGTAGAATGTACTGAAATATTTAAAGCCAAAGATTTATTCTGAAACTCCTCAGTAAAACCCTTCACACTCTGTCCTTTTCCTTTCCTCATATATTTCCATTCCATAATTTTGTTTGTTTATATGCCAAAGGATAAAATTGTTTCCTTAATGCAGCTTTGAATTCTGTCCAAGAAGAGAGAATCTTATCGCTATTTTGGATACCTTCCTGAATTTTACCTTCCCACTAAACCAACGTTGTGCCTTCAAGGTGAAGAGAGGAAAAATGAATATTTACCTCGTCTTCATCAATCTGCTGAACACGATAGTAAACTTCCATTTGTCGAATCCAATTGTCTATCTTCTCTACACTAGGCTCGCCATTATACATGGGCAAGCAAACTTGACATCCAACTTTAACAATGGCTTCTTTGAAGCAATTTTATTACAAGGAGATGAGGGTAGAGAAGTAGAAGGATCTGGAGGAGGTGAAGGTGTGGAAGGAGGTGAAGAATGAGGTATTGAAGGAGGTGGAGAAGGTGGAAGATAATCTTCTTCTTTAACTTGTCCAAAAATTTCTCCTTTTCGTAATCATCTCTCACTATAGAGCTCTTCCACCATTTCCTTCATCCGATTAAAGGCATTGAAGAAATCATCTTCATATTCATAAGGAGCTATTTTCCTTGGTGAAGCCATCTCTTCTCTTTGAGTGAAGCTCCCTGAACTAATTTCAAGATTATAACCTCAAGTTTTCCTTCACCATGCTTGTGTTTATCCCTTGTAAGCATTCACCTGTCAAACTTTCTCTGATTCCACATGATCCGAAAATGGATAGAACCATGCAACACTTGATATGAAATTATCACTAAGTTCAATACCACTTTCTTATTCCAAGAATATTTTATTTGACAGTGCTTATAGCATGGAAGTGATTTATCTTACTTAACCAAATACTTTAACTGATGATCTTGCATAATCCATATTACATAAGAAAATGCAAAATCAACATGAAAATCAATAATAAGTACCACATAACACATTAGTTGTTAACATAGTTCACCCAATTTGAGCTACGTCTATGGGTCCACTTCCAATTGGGAGACCGCTCTTATTAATGCTCAAATGCTTGTGTTTTTACAATGACCTTTTCCATTGATGCTTAATTGCAATTACAATTGTCAAATTCGACGCCGCCTCAGAAAACCAAATCCAATGACTATAAACACTATATACTTCTATTTCAAATTCCCAATGAATCTCTTACAACTCACAAATCCCAAATTTGCAGAGTCATGACTTACAATTGAGTGATAATACTGTCTCCATCAACTTCGTCTTGGTTTGTGTGGGAGGAGGTCACGGGTTCAAACTCATAGACCTACCCCCAATTTATCGTGCAGTTGTAACTACTGATATATTTATATAATAATGTGTTTAGTTGTTATAACCAAAGTTTTTAATAACCCCCATGATGGATGGGTATGGTTCCACATGTATACCATGGGATCGGGGCTAGCCCTCGATCCCCCCCCATTTTATCAACATACACCATTTCAAACATAAATACAAATGGTGCCACTATTGGTTAAGTAACAACTTGATGTTATAATGGTGAGGTCATTGGTTTCGTGCATTGGAGATATGGGGTTTGATTCCTCTCGATGGTTATATGTTTTTTTTAGCAAACCTCATCCATTAATGGGCAATGGGACGTTGCCATGTGGAAGCCTCTCATTGGTCTATCTCTTCCACGTGTCAAACTGTAATTAGTCCACCTATGCCATATAGAGCCATGTCACATGCCACTTGGAAGTACCTAGAGATACCACTTGTCAACCTGTAATCTTGCTATGCGTCTCTCTCTGATCCTACCACGTGTCTCTTTAGGGTTGACTTTTTTCCTGTGTTTGACTTGAACTTTTACCAACCATAACTTTTGCATACAAAATCCGTTTGAGATGATTTTTGTGTCGTTGGAAATATCTCGTCGATATATACACAATGACAACATTTTCAAGAGCATTTGAAATATTCAAATTTTGAGCATTTATGATCCCTTCTAGACATGTATGATTGTTTTGGATCCTCCTGGACCTCTATGAGAATTCATGAATCCTCCTAGATCAATCAATTTCATATGATTCTTAAGTATGTAAGACATAAAGTGTCTAAAAACCTTATATACAACTATGATTTTTTATCTATAGCAGGGTAATTGAGTTCAACTTGCAAGTTCGTATTCATAAAACAAATGTACTCATAAAACAAATGGGTGATTCATTTCCTTTGGAGTCTTTCTGCATTAGCATCGCTACAAGGGAATGATTATAATCAAACGTATAAAGAAGGAAGTGATGATTAAAATCTGGTCTAAGTAAAACAAGAGTGTTGGATATAACAATTTTTATTTTCTTGAATTCCTCTTTCTCCTCTTTATTCCATTTTAAATCCACATCTTTCTCGATCATTTTTTGCAAAGGCTTAATGGTTTCAACAAAATCAAGGTTTAATTTTTGACAAAGCTAATCTTCCTAAAGAAAGATTGCATTGATTTCTTACTATGCATAAAGTGTAGTTGAGATATGACCTTCACATGCTTGGGATCTATAGTTATTCCTTCTTTAGTAGTGATATGACCAAATAACTTTCCTTCAGTGACTTTGATTATACAATTTTTTAGATTCAAAAAAATTCCATACTTCCTACATCTTTTAAAGATCTGAGTCAAATGGTAAGATGACCAACTTTGTATTTTCAATAGACTGTCACAACATCCAAGTAAAAAAGAATGCTATGATTGATGAGACCTTGGAAAGAAACATCCATTTCTCTATGAAAAGTGACTCCAACATTAATCAACCAAAAGGGCATTCTTTTTTAGGAAAAAGTACCCTATTTGGCACAGAACGTGGTTTTAAGCCTATCCTCTTTAACTACCAACACTTGATTGTATCTTGAGAAACAATCAAGTAATGAAAACACTTCAAATCATGATACAATCTACAATATCTATTCCATAGGTTCCACTGGATAGTTATCTTTCTTGGAAACCTTGTGCAGGTTCCATAAATCAACACAAAGACAAATTTTACTAGTTTTATTCCTGACTAGTACTAGATTGGCCACCCAAGAAAAATGCTAGACTTGAAAAATGATTTTGGCATCTAGGAGTTTCTTCAACTCTTTCTAAATTTAAGGCCCAAGGGAAGGATGCATCTTATGAAGCTTCTGTTGGAATGGTTTCACATCCTTCTTCATAGGAATAATATGTTGGATGATTCACGTGTTGTAGGTCTTAAGGTCATTGTATGACCATGAAAAAATGTTCTGATATGTTTTAAACAATTTAGTATATGCTAAATTTTTATGTTCATAACACCCTCTACCAAGTTTAACATTTTTTGTATTTTATGTAGTTCCTAGATTGATAAACTTCATGACCTAGACTAGAATTGCTCGTTTTAACATTTGGTGATCCTTTAAATTTGTTTTATAAGTCAAACAAAATTTCCAGATTAATAACACTTTTGGGCACATTGTGTGATTTTGTTTCGGTTGAATTCTCTCTATCCTCTTCCAAAGTTTATTGAAACTCATCATCATCAATAACTGAATCCTCGAAATTCTCCCCATCGGTGAGAAATTCCAAGATTTGTTCATCACCCTCAAATATTGTCTAACTAGTAATGTTATCCGAGACAGAGGGCCTATAAAGCCACTCAATTGCAAACTTACTTTCTTCAATATATTTTGATGGAGTGAGTCTTAAAAGCATTAAAATTATCAATCAACCTATGAACTTCTTGTTGATAGTTCTTTAGATGTGGTGAATTGTAGTGTATTTAATTTTTAATATGACTAAATACAATCTCAAAATATCCAAACACTTTAATTTTTTCAATTTTTAGATCAATGGATTTTTTCAGACCTTGTACAAGCGCCTCATATTGTGCAAAGTTATTAGTATAATCAAATTATAGTCTAAAAGAAAGAAAACTATGTTTACCCCTCGGGTCAATCAACAAACAACCTACTCCAACTCCCTCTTGAGATTTCGAACCTTTGAAAAATAAAGTCCATAAATCAGGAGTATATTTAAAATCTATTTTATTTAAGTTGAGCGAATTTGAATTATTAGAGGGTTTAGAATTTACATAATTTAGAAAACTGGCATTACTTCCTACCTCATGAAAATTATCTTCTTGTAAAATTAATTCAAATCATTGTGATTCAGGCACATTAGAGACTTCAACCACAAAGTTACCAAAGTTAGAGTCCAAAGCATAATTACCAAGAATAGAAAATTCTGGAGATGAAGGTTCACTAGTTGCCTCAAGATTAATAACAATGTGTTTCATATATCTTTCTATATTAATGCTAATCTTATTTGGCTATCCATTCCATAGAAGCTAGAGGTGTGACCAATATGATGCGAAATAACCTTTTAATTTCTGAGACCAGTCACTACTAATAAATAGACCATATGCTTTGGGCATCTCTACCACAACAATGACTATAACCCAATGAACTCTAGGGTTGGAAGATAATTTGATGAGAACATCATTCAACTCACTAATGACCTTAACCTCTGACTTGTCAAGATGAATGATGTGTGTTGAACATTTCATCAGGGTAGTGTTCAACCTTCTTCACACAGAATATGGCATCACATTAGAGGAAGCACTCAAATCTAGTATATAATTGTGCACATTGTGATTGAATATCTCAAATGTCAGTAATAAAGGAGGAGTCAAAGACTTACGTTTTTTCTGATAAGCGCAACATTGATTGTTTCCTTTTTCATGTTGTTACCTATCATTTTATTAGTATTTTTTAGAGTAGGTAAAGGTTTTACCTCTTCATCCTTCAAAGCATTTAACAACAACTTGCATTGCTGTGAAATTTTACACATGTCAATTATCAAAATATCTGCTTTGTTTCTTTATATTTTCAACAATGTTGTATTCCATGGACTCTGAATAACTAGTTGAAGGCTTATGCATATTAGAAATCATAGAGGTTGGTTTGACATTGGGATTCACATGCCATGCTTTTCTTGTATTCATATTTTTGGACACAATTGAGGTATGAGTCTGTTGACCGACGAAATTGACCGCTCGTCAACTGGAGGAGTGGATCCGGTCCGGGGTTGTCTAAATAACCCAAGCCGTTTGGATTAAACCACTCCGACGGGTTTAGCAGCTCCGTTGGCTGATCTAAGTCCTAGGAAAACGAAAGAAAAACTAAGCTAAAGAAACTAATCTAAGTGAAAAACAACTAATACAAACTATGTACAAATCGAATATATATATATATATATATATATATAGTTTACTAACTAATATTATAAAACAATAATCCCACTTATTAAATGTTCAGTTATCAATACAATTAAATTTCAATTATATATACAGTATTTACAAAATACAAATTTTGATCGAAATCTGCAAAATCATTTGTGAATTGTTTTATGACATCGAAGCTATTATTCTTTATTTTTATAATTTTTATGAGAAAGAAATAAAATGAAAGCTATCTAAGCTAAGCAATTAAAATAACAATACTAACTGTAAATCTAAACTATAGAAATGAACAGAGAGATGTGTTCAGATTACAAGAAATTCATATATTAACTAAACTAATTGAATAATACTAACAAACTGACCTGTAGTAGCGCTTCCTATTTGTCCTGTGCACAGTATTCGATTTAGCTGTTTGATGGGGGAAACCCGCACCAGATTCTCCAAAACTTTGCATAAACACGAAGCAACATTGCTTTTGAATGTTGATGACAGAACAGGTAAAGGAGGCAACAACAACAATTTTATTTTTTACAAATAATCACATTAAGATAAATCCCTCTGCAAAGATTTGCACATAACTGCTAATTTAACAAAGAAGATTAACCTTCTGCTCATTAAATTCAAGCAGAGTAATTGCTGTGAGTAAAATGAGATACATCAAATATGGATAGAATTTAAATCATAATGTATCAACCTGTAACAAATCTTGATATCTAAAGTAGTCAATAATTTGATTACAAATTAAAATGCACAACAACTGGAACAAAAGTAAGATAAATTGAAAGCTAAAGATGTTACAAAACATCCGCTTTCATTCGAGTCTGTATAATCATAAGTCCATAGTCTCTGTTCTCCCAACAATGATGGATTGTTTACAAAAAAATAATGAGTATATAAAGGCCACAGGATGAAACATCCCCTGTGGAAAATATCAAAACTGTTTGCAAAAATATGGGAACAATCTCCCAGATTCCTATTTTTGCCTAAGGCTAACAACCTAAACCAAAACTATGTAACAAAAGCATGTTCTAAACTGCCACAGTAGATCCAATTCCCATTGAAATTCGTGTGTACCTGTAGATGGGCAAGAGTAAACAATTTTAGATAGTGTTTTAATTGTAAAATCAACAAAAATCCAAATTTTATGACTAGCTACAGAATCTCACGATTCTGTAGCTGGTCATATTTACAAACAAGAACGTTTTAAATTAATCCAAATGGTATCATAAATGTATGTGGTGAATCAAACAAACCCTTAATTACTAATTCAAAGCAAAGCAAATCATTCACGCTAAAACAAACCAAATCTTTTATGCTAATTCAGAACAAACAAAATCGTATTGAATCAATTCAATAGAAACATACTATATTCGATCTATCCAACAAATCTTTTATACTAATTTAGAGCAAACACAATCGTTTATGCCAATTCAAAACTAATAGAATTGTTTTTGAATCAATTCAAACAAAACAAAACTATGTCAAACTAATTCAGAGCAAACAAAATCGGCTATGCTAATTCAAAACAAACCAAATTATTCAAAAATCAATGTTGAAATAGCATACCTTGGCTGTAGGGATACAATTCGGTCAGGACAATTTCGAGTTAACAATGGCAGTGGCTGCCTCAACATGTTTGAACACGATAGAACCCGTGGTCTTTTTCCTCTTATCGTTGGCTTGCAGTCTATCATTTTCCTTAGACAACACAGTCACCCGGTCCTCCAAGGACTTAATTTTGGATTGCAACAGAGGGACATCTGTATAGTATCTTTGGAGCCATGAGTTGCATTCATCGCACTGTGGTCGATCAGGCCATGTCATTGTAGGTAAAGGATCTTTTAGAATACCAGGGGTTCCACTGTCAAACTTGATCTCGGGGAAGTTAGGATCACCTTTTAGGCACGGCGGGAGGTTGGATATGTAGTCATAGGGTTCGAGAGAACAGAGGCCATGAGAGTAAGGGTACTCCTTGGTCAAAAATTGCTCAATCTCAAAATTCGAATCTTCACTCAAAATAATAGGCTTCTGGTCTGCGTTTTGTTTGGGCTTATTACGAGCACACCTGGATACCCAACGTGCAGCCTTCTTTCTCTTGCTGTTGACATCTGTATTACCCTTGCCCTTTTTTCTTGCAAGCCTCTTAACAGGCTTAGCATTGTCTTTTGAACATGGGTCAGGCATGGTGTCAGGTAGGTCAGCGTTGGGGTAGGTCGAGGGTTCGACAACGGGTAGGAGGGCATAAGGTGGCACGGTAGACCCGACAAGGGTTTCGGTGACCACAGTCTTGTCCACTTGACCACATTCAGGAGTGACAAAGCCATTTCTCAATAAGAAAACTTCCCAACAGTCACCACTCAACCTCAAATGATGAACAATAACGATTTTAATCAGACAATGATGGAAGAGGTTGGAGTCATCCCTCTCCCTCTTAAATCGTTTAGCCATTTTATACAGACTGCGTAGGAGGTAGTGAGGCATATTCAAAGGGAAATCTATGAAGTTCATAAGCAGCTGGAGATGGTAAAGAAACACTAAACCATATCTACCTTCGCAAGTAAAAAATTGCTTAATAATGGCCAATAAATCATGCCACCTAGACTTAAGGGCCTTGACTGACATACCTTTATCACAACTGGTAATTTTCCTCAAGGTAAATAGGAGCGGCCACGACACTTCATCCACCTTCGAATTCTTAAACCACCTCTCCCCTTTAGCTGGCAAACCCATGGCTGAGCTAAGGAATTCTTCGTTCAATTCAATTTGGATGTCCCCAATTTTGGCCCTGCATCCATCGAATGTGAGAGAAAACTGTTGAGCGACCGCGAGGTTGAAACCCTTGAATTTTTGGATAAAAAATAACCACCCACTACTCTCTAGGTCCTCAAGAGCGTTGTCGAATAATAACAACGTTTGGATGCCATTAGGTTCTATGCGCACTACAGGGGCCATAGGAGAGAGCACACAGTCAGCAGGGTAAACGGTGAAGAGGTCAGACAGGGTAGACACAAGACCAATTCCCACAGTTTCCTCAAAACAAACAGAGGTAGCTCGAGACGCAAGGCAGATGTTTAATGCCTATGTGTGCGAGGGTGGTGGAATGAAAAGAAACCATGCAAAACATTCATTTTGATATGTACAATCGATGACGCCTTGGTAATTCAAATCACTTTTGGTGTGTGTGAAAAACCATGTAAACGACATGCCAAACAAATAACCATTGAAAACCATGACAAGTCGATCCTAATATTTGAACAAACAATAGCATTTGTATGATTTAAAACAAAACAACATGTTGAATATTGCACCAAAGATTTGATCATAAAAATAATGCGTTCTATGAAACCATTGCACCAAGGATTTAACCAAAAATCATTGCATCATGGACTTATAAGTTGAAACCATATTAACAAAAATGGAAAGCGAATAAAGGTTTGGTGTCTTGCCAATTGTATGACCATTATTGAGTTAGAGGTAAAAGAGTCATGACGACATAAACAAAAAGATCTGTAATAATCCAAAGATGATTTTAATGCCATCGATATGACTTGCGACTCAAGGTTTTCATGCTTGCAGTCGTGAAAATGAAAATGAGAAGCATATATGCGAAAGCAAAGATGATAGTGTCGTTTTGATTTAAAGAATTGCGACGAGTATTGAGGGTTCAAAACCCTTGTGTAGGCAGCTTATAAGAAAAAGATAAAAATGCAAAATGGCTGCCAACAATGGCGACACTGGTAGAAGCAGTTATCTCTGCCAAAAGAACAAATCCAGATTAGAATAATTAGAATAATTGTAACTCAAAAACAACCAGAAAATCGTTTAAACATCATCATTAATCAAACAAATTCCAGTTGTGCCTAAAAGATGAAAACTGATATCAGTCTTAAGACAAGCGAGTCATGATATTAAAGATAAAATCTCCAATACTGTTGACAGAGCCACTACTGCCAGCAGGCATCCATAGCCTCGATAGGGTTTCCATTTAACCCACTCAGATATCTGTATCCTGTCAAGAAGTTCTAGATCAGAATAAAGGACATTTTAAGGTCAAGAGATTTCATATTTGCAAATTTTCATATACCCGACATTGCTTCGCTGCCAACGGGCCTATTCAGTACCCCGACGAAGTTGTCTTGGTGTCATGCATGCATTTACCCACTGCCAGCAGACCTGTTCAGCATCCCGGCGGGTTTACAAACACTTTCCACAGCTCTTTTATGATTTATTTGGTTTGTAAAGATATATAATTGAGCGGGGTGACGCTGAAAATTATGATATTTTAGACATATTTTTTACAGACCTTGAAAGAATTTTTTTTTGTTTTTTTTTTTAAAACTGTCCTTCATTAAGATTTAGAGATGGTTTGTTTACAAAACCGACCTTCGAAAGCAGGGGGACATCTTCTAATTTATTCCCTTAAGGAACAGGGACAACGTAAGAAGATAATGGATGATCGTGACAGGCTTTACTTACAGATCGAAATCAATAAACTTCTTTCAAACAACAGTGTTTTCTCAACATGGCTGTAAATTTTAGAAGTATATTATAATTGATGTTTAGACAACTTTTCAACAGTCATTTCAGAGAAAGAATTTTCTATTTTCTTCGCCTGAATAGTTCATAATGCAGGTATGTGTATTTCCAAAAGCAAAAACTGATAAGCGTAAGGGAAAAATCAAAACCAAAACAACAAAAGAAAAGAAAACAAAAGAAAAATATTTACACAGTATACACAGGGTTGCTATCAAGCGAAATACCTTTTCAGAGCTTGGCCATTCACCGGATAGGTGTCTGGCTGCCCCTCTAGACTCTGTAATCGGAAAGAGCTGGGACCCAATTTCTCAACAATTAAAAATGGTCCTAGCCATAAGTTCTGAAACTTCGTATGCTCTCCCTTTCCCTCATGCGGTTTGTCCCATTTCAAGACAAGGTCACCTACTTCGAAGTTCCTATCAGAGGTAGAGTAGGAATCAAACAATCTTTTGACCACTAATTGATGTTGATCCAACTTACGTTTTGCTTGAGCCCTTACCTCTTCTAGTTTTATTAAAGCATTGATTCGAATCTCCAAAGGGGGGCAGTCTTCTTCTTGTATTTTCTGTGATAACTGTAGTGAGGGAAGAAGAGTATGCGGTGGCAGAATTGCTTCTCTGCCATAGACGAGAAAGAAGAGAGAGTTACCTACAACAGTTTTCGGTGTTACTCTATCATCCCAGATTGTGTTTAACAGTGCATTATGCCAATTTTTGTGATTTTCAGATACCATTCTCTTGATGATTTTAATCAGGTTCTTGTTTGTTGATTATGCCAATCCATTGCCCTGAGGGTAGTAGCTGGTAGAATACTTCAATTTAATTCCTTTTTCTAGAGCGAACTCGCTCATCTCAAGAGACAAAAAATAATAAGCGTTATCGAAGACTAAACAGTCAGGGATACCAAAACGAGTAATAATATTTGAATTTAAAAAGGCAATTATCTGACTGGTATTCACAGTTCTTAATGTGGCAGCTTCAGACCACCTGGTGAAGTAATATGTGGCTGTTATGATAAACTTATGCTGCTGTGAGGATGGCGGATTGATTGGACCTATAATGTCCAGACCCCACTGCTGAAAAGGGGAGTCTACTGAAACAGGATGCAAAGGAAAGGCTGGTTTTTGTATCCACCCAGATGCTTTTTGACAAATAATACACTTACGACACAAGGCATGAGCATATCTAAAAAGTGTAGGCCAGTAATAACTTGCTCTTAAAACTTTATGGGCAGTGGTATCCCCACCAAAATGCCCACCAGCTTCTCTTGTGTGCAATTCTAGTAAGACCTTTTCTGCTTCATCTTTCTCAAGACAACGCATTAGTGCTCCATGAAAATTTTGATGAAACAGAATACCATTAATCAGCTGAAAGGAGGAAGATTTTAATCTTAACGCTCTTCTTTTAGTGGGATCCAGATGACGGGGAGCTGACCCATGTTCAAGACATAATTTTATATTGTCATACCAGGGACTGACAGAGTTTTGTGCACAACAGATTGAATTTTGATTGTGTTGTTCTGGGTTTGACATATCGTTTTCTTCTTGCTGTCCTGCTGCTGAGTCAACAACTAACTTGCATAGCCCTTGGCCTCTCACTATTTGAGCTGGGGTGATTTCTATGTCATACTCTTGTAAGGAGGTAACCCAGTTTGCCCTCTTTTCCCCTAGTTCTTTCTGCACTAACAGATTTCTGACGACTGGATAAGGGACAATAATTTTCGTCCTAGATTTCAAAAGATAAGATCGAAAGTTCTTGAATGCTTTAAAAACAACGTAGGCTTGCTGATCTACTACTGGTTAATTAAGTTCTGCACCTTTGAAAGCAGAGCTCATAAAGGCAATTGGGACTTCGTTGTTTTTAGCATTCTTTTGAGTTAGGACAACAACGTAGGAGCGGTCAGAAGCAAATGTGTAGAGCGTGAAGTCTTGCGAAAAGTCAGGGCTCATGAGAGAAGGAGCGTCTATTATGGCCTTTTTTATTGAATTAAAATCTTGGTTTTCTAAGGGTCCCCAATGATATTGCGCGTCTTTCTTAATTAAATTCTGTAAAGGTCTCACCACTTCGGAGAAACTGGGAATGAATCTCCTGACAAAGTTTATCTGGCCTAAGAAGGACTGCATAGAATTTTTGGACGAGGGAGGGGGAAGTTTCGAGATGAATTGGGTCCTTTCAGGGTTGATAATCATCCCTTTGCTTGACACAATAAATCCTAAGAGTTTACCTTGTTCTACTACGAATATAGATTTTTTAGGATTCAAGGAAATGTCGTATTTACGACATCGTTGTAGAACGACTCTTAAATGAGCTAGATGATCAGTTTTGTTTTTTGAAAATACAGTAACATCATCTAGGTAAACTATGACGGATTGATTGATTAAGCCTCAGAAAGCGATGTCCATCGCTCTCTGGAAAGTGGCACCGGCATTAATGAGTCCAAAGGGCATTTTTCTATAAGTGTAGGTGCCCCATGGAGTGCGGAAGGTAGTTTTAAGTTGGTCTGGAGGAGACATCAGGACTTGGTTGTACCCTGAAAAACCATCCAATAAGGATAGTCTTTCAGAACCAGATACCTATTGAAGGATCTGTTCCATGGGTGGGACAGGGTATTTGTCTTTATCAGACGCTCTATTAAGGTTTCAGAAATCGATGCATAGTCAGATTTCCACTCTTCTTCCGGATAGGGACAAGGTTAGAAACCCATTGCGTGTGCCTAACTAGGAAAATTATCTTAGCATTCAGGAGTTTATTTAATTCTTTTTTGACGGTCGGTTCGAGCTTAGGGTGCATTTTTCTTAACTTTTGTTGAAACGACAAGGTTTGGGGTTTCATAGGAATGACGTGTTGTATGATGTTAGGGTCAAAAGTTTTAAGGTTGTCATATGTCCATGCAAAAACATCTTTGAATTCCTTAAACAATTTAATAAATGCGGCTTTTTCTTGTTCAGAACACCCCACCTCTAAATTAATGCACTGTGGATTGTCATTAGTTCCCAAGTTTACTTTTTCATATGATAACGAGGAACTATTGGTTTTACAGTTGACCGATTTTTTGAATTTGTCTTGAAGATCGTAAAAAATTTCTACTCTAACTACAGATTTAGGGATCGAATTTACCATGTCCGACGAAGATTCAGGAGATCTTGGATCTGGTATTACCGTGAAATCGCGCAGATTGTCGTCATGAGTGCATTCGTCGATCACTGCGCCTTGGAAAGTTTCTTCCATATGCAGGAAACTAATAATATGTTGATCGTCATCGAAGACTCTCCAATTCGTGATGTTGTCGGGAACAAATGGCCTGAACAACAATTTGACGGAGAATGCATTTGGGGACAAGCCTTCTGCAGGAAAGAGTTTGGAAGCTACATTAGCTAATAAATCAGCTTCAGAATTATTCAATATAGGAATAGAATTTATATTGAAAGCAGAAAACTTATTCATTAAATTCCATACCTCGGATTGGTAGCTTTTAAGATGCGGAGAAAGACAGTGGATAGAATCTCTTACCTGTCTAACCACGATTTCTGAATCGCCAAAGATAGTCAAATTTTGAATGTTCATATCTAATGCTTTTCTGAGGCCCTACAATAAAGCCTCATATTCTGCTGTGTTATTAGTACATTCAAATTCTAACCTGCATGCAATCAAGGTTTTGTTACCTGCTGGATCAATAATAACGCAGCCCACACCGGCTCCTTTTTTGGACTTTGACCCATCAAAGTAATAGACCATATTTGATTTTTATCGGGTGCATGAGACCATTGTGTAGAAACTGCTAGCTGCATATATGCTACAATCTCGGACTGCTGTTCTGGATTAATGATAGCTGAAGTCTCGGCCATGAAATTACCAAAAAAGGTATCCATCCCTTGTATTTCAGGTGAATCGGTAGAAGGTGTAAATGGTTTGTTGGGATCATTTAAATCCGTGACTGTGAGCTTTAGGTAGCGTTCATGATTTACCTTGATCTTGTTGGGCTTGTCGTTCTCGGGCAGCCACAGGTGAGACCAATCTGTCGCGAAATAGCCGTGTAGCTACTCTGACTAGTCTCTGCTTAGAAACAAACCATAAACTTCTGGAATATCCACAACAACAATATCAATCACTTGATGAACTTTGGGGTTAGACGATAATCTTATAAGCACATTCCTTAATTCGCCTACAACTTTAACACTAGTTCGATCAAGTTGGATGATTTTTAAGGTGGATGGTTCAACTTCAACATTAATCTTCTGACACACAGACCATGGCATTACATTGGATTATGCTCCTGAATCTACCATACAATTGTGCACGTTTCTATTAAAGATTTTGAAAGTTAACAAAAATGGAGGTACATTTCTGCGAGTACTAATGGTGGAAGCTTGTGGCTTTTTACTCGCAGCCTCTAAAGTTAATTTATCTACATTTGTTACATTATTTACAGGAAGGCCTCCCTTCTTGTGAGGATCAGAGTTGTTCTTGGCGGAAGCCTTTTGGGGAACTTTTGGATTTTTTTGAACAACCTTGTTACTGCTTGGATTATCGTTTTTTCTATTCTCTGCGATATTCTGTAACATTTTTTGTAGCAGAAACAGAAACTTTAATAATTCATAAACATAAATGTTTTCCCTTAACTTTTTTAGATCTTCAACTAAATCATAATCTAAGTTTGGGTTTACATGACTCTGTTTAGTCTCAGCTAGTTTAGATTGTTTTGGGGGCAAAGTCGTAGTGTTTTCAGAGGAAGGTTTGTTTGTTGTCTTACTCCTAGTATTGTAGGGATGTACCGTCTCGAAATTAGCTTGAAAAATGCTATCCGAGAAGTATCCAAAAATGTTCGGAGAAGATTCTTCTTCTTCAACTGTCTCTTGTTCAACTACCTCCTCAGGAATCTCAGGAGGCATCAAGTTATCCTGGGCTTCTAGAATTGTTTGAATGGCGAATTATAGGCTCTCTAGATTTAGGCCGTCGGTATTTGGATTAGGTCGGTTGGTGGGAAAAGGCTTCCTAAGTGGGGGTTTGTAAGGCCCTTTGCTCGAAGAAGCTTCTTCGGCTGTCCTTTTCAAATCTATAACTTGATTTGACAGTTTTTGAACGACTTTTGTTAAGGTTTCTAAATCTGAGATTTCAGGTTGTGTTTTATTCTGAGCAGGTCTAGGGAGGATTTCGATTTTCTTTTTGGAAGATGAACTAGTCTCTATTTCATTGCTAGTAGTGTCTTTTAAGCTAAGGATGTCTTTTTCAATTTGACTAGCCTCTTCGAAGGCTTCTAACAAAGTGGCTTTCTTAGATCGCTTTACCCAAATGGTTATACTTTGATGCAAGGCTTTAGTATAGTATGCTATGATAAGATTCTCCACAGGCATCGAATCTATAGGGATTCGGTTCTTTAGCATTAAGAATATTTGGTTAAAGTCTTTGATTTTCTCTTTGGGGTTCATTCTTAAACTAGAAAGCTCCATGACTAGAACTTCTGGAGACTTATCGTCTCCAAACTTCTCAAGAAAGCAGGATTCAAACTTCTTCCACGACACGATGGTATGGGGTTGCTGGGAAAAGTACCAGGTAGAGGCATTTCCCTCAAAAGTATAGGGAAACAACCTATAGAATACGTCTTCGTGCTCGACATTACGGAGTCTAATGGCTAACGTAAAATTTTTAATGTGATCTTCGACGATCTGTTTAGAGTCAGGGTCAAACTTGGGGAGCCACTTCTCCGGATGTTTGGGTAAGGGATGCTGAGGCCCGGGTACGGCTACTGCATCTTGGTCGAGTCAGGGTCTGGCAGGATTGTTCTGGTTGGCCATTGGTGTAGGCGGTGTGGAA
>JASDQU010104308.1:106637-120039 GCA_032191745.1 Picea mariana | reverse complement strand
TATATCATAGAAATCTAATGGTTGGTCCAAAGGTCGATTTGGTTGCCTTAAACAGGTGAAGGCACTATGTGTTCTTATGAGAGATTGTCGGACAATCTCTTGTACGTCACCACTCGTAGGATTTGGGGTTATTGGTTCAACTGTGATCCATAGATCGTCGTTTGATGTGGTTGTTGTTTGAGGG
The DNA here is from genome assembly GCA_032191745.1 of Picea mariana. Classification (NCBI taxonomy): domain Eukaryota; kingdom Viridiplantae; phylum Streptophyta; class Pinopsida; order Pinales; family Pinaceae; genus Picea; species Picea mariana. Next base: position 119,855 of record JASDQU010104308.1, on the reverse strand, counting down.
ACGATGTTGTTGTTTGAATGACTTCTTGTCACTATAGGTGAGCGGTTGGGTGGTGGAGGAGTCTTACGACCGCTTCATGCCATTAATAATTTTCAGGCCCTCCTTCTAGTGCCATTTGTTGACGAGCGAAATTGACTGCTCGTCAACTAGAGGAGTGGATCCGGTCCGGGGTTGTCTAAATAACTCAAGCTGTTTGGATTAACCCACTCCAACGGGTTTAGCGGCTCCGTTGGCCGATCTAAGTCCTAGGAAAACGAAAGAAAAACTAATCTAAGTGAAAAACAACTACTACAAACTATGTACAAATCGAAAATCTATATATACAGTTTACTAACTAATATTGTAAAACAATAATCCCACTTATTAAATGTTCAATTATCAATACAATTAAATTTCAATTATATATACAGTATTTACAAAATACAAATTTTGATCGAAATCTGCAAAATCATTTGTGAATTGTTTTATGACAGCGAAGCTATTATTCTTTATTTTTATAATTTTTATGAGAAATAAATAAAATGAAAGCTATCTAAGCTAAGCAATTAAAATAACAATACTAATTGTAAATCTGAACTATAGAAATGAACAGAGAGATGTGTTCAAATTACAAGAAATTTATATATTAACTAAACTAATTGAATAATACTAACAAACTGACATGTAGTAGCGCTTCCTATTTGTCCTGTGCACAGTATTCGATTTAGTTGTTTGATGGGGGAAACCCGCACCAGATTCTCCAAAACTTCACGTAAACACGAAGCAACAATGCTTCTGAATGTTGATGATAGAACAGGTAAAGGAGGCAGCAACAACAATTTTATATTTTACAAATAATCACATTAAGATAAATCCCTCTGCAAAGATTTGCACATAACTGCTAATTTAACAAAGAAGATTAACCTTCTGCTCATTAAATTCAAGCAGAGTAATTGCTGTGAGTAAAATGAGATACATCAAATATGGACAAAATTTAAATCATAACGCATCAACCTGTAACAAATCTTGATATCTAAAGTAGTCAATAATTTGATTACAAATTAAAATGCACGACAACTGGAACAAAAGTAAGATAAATTGAAAGCTAAAGTTGTTACAAAACATCCACTTTCATTCGAGTCTGTATAATCATAAGTCCATAGTCTCTGTTCTCCCAACAGTGATGGATTGTTTACAAAAAAATAATGAGTATATAAAGGCCATAGGATGAAACATCCCCTATGGAAAATATCAAAACTGTTTGCAAAAATATGGGAACAATCTCCCAGATTCCTATTTCTGCCTAAGGCTAACAACCTAAACCAAAACTATGTAACAAAAGCATGTTCTAAACTGCCACAGCAGATCCAATTCCCATTGAAATTCATGTGTACCTGTAGATGGGCAAGAGTAAACAATTTTAGATAGTGTTTTAATTGTAAAATCAACAAAAATCCAAATTTTATGACTAGCTACAGAATCTCACGATTTTGTAGCTGGTCATATTTACAAACAAAATCATTTTAAATTAATCCAAATGGTATCATAAATGTATGCGGTGAATCAAACAAACCCTTAATTACTAATTCAAAGCAAAGCAAATCATTCACACTAAAACAAACCAAATCTTTTATGTTAATTAAGAACAAACGAAATCATATTGAATCAATTCAATAAAAACAGACTATATTCGATCTATCCAACAAATCTTTTATACTAATTTAGAGAAAACACAATCGTTTATGCCAATTCAAAACTAACAGAATCGTTTTTGAATCAATTCAAACAAAACAGAAGTATATCAAACTAATTCAGAGCAAACACAATCGGCTATGCTAATTCAAAACAAACCAAATTATTCAAAAATGAATGTTGAAATAGCATACCTTGGCTGTAGGGATACGATTCGGTCAGGACAATTTTGAGTTAACAATGGCAGTGGCTGCCTCAACATGTTTGAACATGATAGAACCCGTGGTATTTTGCCTCTTATCGTTGGCTTGCAGTCTATCATTTTCCTTAGACAACACAGTCACCCAGTCCTCCAAGGACTTAATTTTGGATTGCAACAGAGGGACCTATGTATAGTATCTTTGGAGCCATGAGTTGCATTCATCGCACTGTGGTTGATCAGGCCATGTCACTGTAGGTAAAGGATCTTTTAGAATACTAGGGGTTCCACTGTCAAACTTGATCCCGGGGAAGTTAGGATCACCTTTTAGGCATGGCGGGAGGTTGGATATGTAGTCATAGGGTTCGACAGAACAGAGCCGTGAGAGTAAGGGTACTCCTCAGTCAAAAATTGCTCAATCTCAGAATCCAAATCTTCACTCAAAACAATAGGCTTCTGGTCTACATTTTGTTTGGGCTTATTACGAGCACACCTGGATACCCAGTGTGCATCCTTCTTTCCCTTACTGTTGACATATGTATTACCCTTGCCCTTTTTTCTTGCAGGCCTCTTAACAGGTTTAGCATTGTCTTTCAAACATGGGTCAGCCATGGTGTCGGGTAGGTCAGCGTTGGGGTAGGTCGGGGGTTTGACAGCGGGTAGGAGGGCAGGAGGTGGCATGGCAGACCCGACAAGGGTTTCGGTGACCACAGTCTTGTCCACTTGACCACATTCAGGAGTGACAAAACCATTTCTCAATAAGAAAACTTCCCAACAGTCACCACTCAACCTCAAATGATGAACAATAAAGATTTTAATCAGACAGTGATGGAAGAGGCTAGAGTTAGCCCTCTCCCTCTTAAATCATTTAGACATTTTATACAGAATGCGTAGGAGGTAGTGAGGCATATTTAAAGGGAAATCTATGAAGTTCATAAGCAGTCGGAGATGGTAAAGAAACACTAAACCATATCTACCTTCGCAAGTAACAAATTGCTTAATAATCACCAATAAATCATGCCACCTAGACTTAAGGTCCGTGACTGGCATACCTTTATCACAACTGATAATTTTCCTCGAGGTAAACATGAGCGGCCATGGTACTTCATCCACCTTCGAATTGTTAAACCACCTCTCCACTTTAGCTGGCAAACCTGTGGCTGAGCTGAGGAATTATTCGTTCAATTCAAGTTGGATGTCCCCAACTTTGGCCTTGCATCCATCGAATGTGAGGGAAAACTGTTGAGCGACCACGAGGTTGAAACCCTCAAATTTTTGGATGAAAACTAACCACCCACTACTCTCCAGGTCCTCACGAGTGTTGTCGAATAATAGCAGCGTTTGGACGCCATTAGCTTCTATGCGCACTACAGGGGCCATAGGAGAGAGCACACAGTCAACAGGGTAAACAGTGAAGAGGTTAGACAGGGTAGACACAGGACCAATTCCCATAGTTTCCTCAAAACAAACAGAGGTAGCCCGAGACGCAAGGCGGACGTTTAATTCCTATGCGTGCGAGGGTGGTGGAATGAAAAGAAACCATGAAAAACATTCATTTTGATATGTACAATCGATGGTGCCTTGGTAATTCAAATCACTTTTGGTGTGTGTGAAAAACCATGTAAACGACATGCCAAACAAATAACCATGGAAAACCATGACAAGTCGATCCTAATATTTGAACAAACAATAGCATTTGTATGATTTAAAACAAAACAACATGTCAAATATTGCACCAAATATTTGATCATAAAAATAATGCGTTCTATGAAACCATTGCACCAAGGATGTAACCAAAAATCACTGCATCATGGACTTATAAATTAAAACCATATTAACAAAAATGCAAAGCAAATAAAGGTTTGGTGTCTTGCCAACTGTATGACCATTATTGAGTTAGAGGTAAAAGAGTCATGATGAAATAAACAAAAATATCTGTAATAATCCAAAGATGATTTTAATGCCATCGATATGACTTGTGACTCAAGGTTTTCACGCTTGCAGTCGTGAAAATGAAAACGAGAAGCATATATGCGAAAGCAAAGATGATAGTGTCATTTTGATTTAAAGAATTGCGACGAGTATTGAGGGTTCAAAACCCTTGTGTAGGTAGCTTATAAGAAAAAGATAAAAATGCAAAATGGCTACCAACAGAGTCCCTTACTCCTAGTTTGAGCTACTAATCCTTCCTCCACCACTTCATCATCTTTAGCCAAATTCACACCAGGAAACATATCCCACGGGACCATGTATGTCTCATTGGAATGTTCTAGATATTATTCTTCCAAGTATCCCTCTAATTGTTGTTTGACAACATATGTATTCCAACATAGGATGAACACCTTCAATAACCACTCACACAACTAGATCAAAGATCAACACACCAATATTTTGATGTGGTAAAACCCCTACAGGGAAACATCCATGGCCCTAACCAACATGTCCACTTAGAGTGATTTATTAATGAAAAAGGAAAAAAAATATAGAGAGATTTACAAGAGAGTTTCTCACAATCGACCATCGACAAATGACCCTCCATGCTCTTTAAATAGAGACCATGGACCAATCGGGTGTTAAGTCACGGATCAATGTAACCATTAAGATCGAGGATAATATGATCCATCATATCAATCTATGTCGGAAACATATCGTGACTGTCATATTACCTAAATACAAATGCATACTAATGCATACTAAAGAAACACACTAAGAAACACACTTTTTACCGAACGACGCATTAGACTAAGTTGATCTTAACCAAATCCTAAGTGTATAAATATCCTAACATCTCCCCTTAAGAACAACTTGGGATATGATTGAAGGATTTAAAAATATGACACAATAGAAGAAGGAATGAGGCATTAGATCATATCCCCCCTTAATGAAAACTTCCTAAAATCCTAACATAGATTGAATTTTGGAGAACTTCTCTTCTACAAGAGACTTTGTGAAAATGTCTATAACTTGATCTTCTGCAAGGAAAAAGAGCACTTCAATAAATCAATCATGAATGAAATTTCTAATGAAGTGCATGTGTATCTCAATGTGTTTTTTGTGCTAAGGTTGAAATGGATCTTTGGAAAACTTGATGGCACTATGATTGTCACACCAGAGGGTGGTCGGAAGCTGGTGTTGAAATCTAAACTATGAAAGATCCATTGAAGCCACAAGGCTTCTTGACTTGAATTAATTGTTGCTTGATACTTTGCTTCTACTGAAGAAAGAGAAATATATCATTGTTTCTTACATGCCCAAGTGACAGGTCCTAAAGCAAGGTTGAAAACATAACCTGCGGTAGAATTTCGATCATCAAGGTCTCTGGCCCAATTTGAATCAATGAAAGCAACAAATAAAGGAGCCCCCCCTGAATTGTAATGTACCCCAAAATGAACTGTACCTCGAACATACTGAAGTATTATTTTAGTTGCTTTCCAATGGATTTCATGGGGTGTTTTCATATACCAGGCAACGAGAACAACAACAAAGGAAAGATCAGGATGAGTATGATTCAAATATAAGAGTCTACCAATTGATTGACGGTACAAAGTGGCATCAAATTCATGAGAAGTAGATGTGGTAGAAAGTTTGAATCCAGATTAAAAGGAAAAAGGGTTTATTTTGAATCTTCCATGTGAAAGCAACGAAGAAGGTCACAAGCATACTTAGACTGGGAAAGAAAAATTCCTTCCTTGGTTTGCAAAATTTGGAGGCCAAGGAAATAGTGGAAATAACATAAGTTGGTTATTTCAAATTTGTTCTTAAGGATGGTTTTCACATGGTTTAAAAATTTAGGATCACCACCAGTCAGGATAAGATCATCAACATAAAGAACACATATTATGAGATGGCTTCCTACTTTCTTGGTATAGACATTGGGGTTAGAATGACATCTAGAAAAGTCGGTATCAAGAATAAAGTTGTCCATTTTGGAATACCAAGCTCGAGGATCTTTCTTAAGACCATAAAGAGATTTCTTAAGGCGGAAAATGAGGCTAGAGTCATTCTAGACATAACTAGGAGGTTGTTCCATGTAGATTTATTCTTGTGAATCCCCATGCAAAAAGGCATATTTAACATCCATCGGATGGACCTCCCATTTATGTGAGGCAACAAGATGGATGGAATTATTTTTGGCTACATGGGAAGAGGTTTCATTATAGTCATTTCCTTCAACTTGAGAGAACCATTTTGCAACTAATTGGGCCTTGTGTCCTTCAACACTTTCATCTGATGCATACTTAGTTCTACATACACATTTACATCTGACAAGTTTTCTTACTTTCACAAGAGGTACAAGATCCCAAGTATTGTTTACCATTAAAGAATGATACTCTTCATTCATTGTTGTATCCCAATCGAATGACTTGAAGCTTTTGCAAATGTCTCTAGATCATGAGTCTCTGAAACTTGAGCCAAAAGAGAAGAGGCTTGTTGGAACTGTGAATGTGTTCGACAATGATCTGAAGGATCACTGACAAGATCACCATCTACTTCTCGTATTGAATGGACCCATCTAGGAAGTGGTGGTGTTGGTGCAGGTTCAGGTTCAATGGAATCATCTAGAGGAAGTGAGCAGGCAGAGGTGGGTTTTCATCTTCACTGTCATCATTTCAACTAGAGTAGGAACAAAAGAAGGCATAGATGTTGAAGATGACTCACATGCCAAATTTGGTTCACAAGCCAAGATATTTTCATCAAATTTAACATCTCTTCTAATTATAATTTCATTACAATGTGGCTGAGGAAGTCTGTAACCTTTCAAATCTTCAGAATAACCAAAAAATATACACTTCTCACTTTTAGGCCGCAATGCTTTCCTTTTCTCATCAAGAATATGAGCCCATGCTACATTTCCAAATACACAAAAGTGGCTTACGTCTGGCTTAATGTTATTCCATGGTTCTTTCGGTGTTACATTTTTAAGATCCTTTATGGGAGTGCGATTTACTATGTAATTTTCATAGTTAATGGCTTCCACCCAATACTTTAGACTTAATCCCTTGGATTAGATCATACGATTAACCATTTATTTTAATGTGCGATTATTTCTCTCAACAACACCATTTTGTTGTGCTGTATATGGAACAATGTGTTCATTTGGATGCCCTATGCATTGCAATAACTTGTAAATTGATTGTTCACATATTCTCCTCCATTATATGTTCCTAACATTTGAAGTTGTTATCCAAATTGCTTTTCTACAAGGGACTTGTAGGCCAAATATTATAAAAAAAAATTCTCTTAATTTTTAATAAGTAAACCCAGGTGTGTCTGGAAAAGTCGTCAATGAAAGTTAAAATATACTTGCACCCAGAAAAAGAAAGAGAAGGAAGCAAACCACACAATTCACTATGAACAAGTTGCAAATGGGACAAGGCATGCCAAGAGGCACAATTGTCAAAATTGTCCCAATGATGTTTGTTGAGAACACAACCAATAGAAATGCCATCTCTGCAAGAAACAAGAGGAAGACCAATCACCATCAATTGATTACATAGTTGTTGCAATGAATGATAATTTAGATGACCAAAACGATCATGCCAAAGTTTGCTCAAGTCATTGCTATGAGAAATAAAATCTGATGGAAAAGATGATGACCCAAAATTGTCAAACTTGTACAACCAATAATATCATCAACAATTTCAGTTGCGAGAACATGCTCAGAATATTTTAGATCCTTGATTACAACTTGGTGAGGTGAAAACTCTACGGTTTTACCTTCACCTGAATGAGTGATTTGATATATTGATAGAAGGTTATAGGAAAGACTTGGAACACATAATACAACATTGAAATGAACATTATCTACCTGAACTATTCCAGACCCTACAACACTAAGAGATATATCATCACCAACAAATATGTTCTTGGTGTTACATTCATTAAGAGAAAAAAAAAATATGATTTTATCCTTAGCCACATGATAAGATGTTGCAGAATAAATAAGCCACTCATAAGAAGAAGAAGTAGAAGTTGCATTGAAGTAGAAACCATAAGTAGAAAGTTCATGTACATGAGAAGAATAAGTAGTAGAATCAATACCGATGTTTTTCTTCTTCATTGTTGCTTCTGAAACTACCATCTTCTTAAACATTTGGACTCATCATGACCATGTTTCCCACAAAAGTTGCAATGTTTGTTAGTATTCTTATTTTTGGATTTCACTCCTTTGTCACCATTAGTAGAAAAAGTTGGCGAAGAGGGGTTGGTACCCTTGGTTTGCTTGTTGTTGTGGTGAGGATGTTGCTTCTTTGGATTCTTGTGTCTATGTTTTTGTTGGTCCACTAAGGCTTTGTTGGATGTATCTACAATGTTGATCAATCCAAGTTGCACAAACTTATCTTTCTCTTGAATAAGAGAATCACAAAAGGAATCAAGAGAGGATTCTTTATAAGCACTTCCTAAAGCTTCTTTGGTGGCATAAAAGGTAGATACCAAAACATAATATGCACTACCAAGCTTAGAAAGAATAACATATATGCATTGATCTTCCTTCAAGTCTAGTTCGCATTCTATACACAAAAGTCTAAATTTTTTTAACTTAGATGCAAGTAAAATTAGTTGGACTTAAGTTCATTAAATGATTTTCCAACTGGTGAGATCGAACAATATTTTGTTTACCAAACACAACTTCAAGATTTTCCCAAGCTTTATTTGGGATCTCAATTTTTTGAAGGTTAAACATTAAATCATGAGAGATGGACATTTTTATTAGTCCACATGCTTCGTCATTATTGTTAATCCATTTGGAATACTTGTCATCATCGGTGGGTTCTTGTTCTTTTCCCAAAGTAATCTGATACAATCCTTTACTTCTAAATAATTCCTCCATATGGGATTTCCATTAGAAGTAGTTGGTACTGATAAGAAAAATATCATAGAGAGGCTTCCACAGTGTAACATATTAGTTATCATTTTTGGGATTAACTGTGTAGTGTAAGTCATTAATCTATGACCCATATCCATGAGTATTAGTCGCAACTGACCAATAATTCTCATGATTTGAATAGTCCACTTAGCACTCATTGCATTGAGTGATGCTCATAAGGCACAACACTTGCTAAGGTTTTGGAAATGGGGTAGCAAGCTAAGTGAGATTGATTATGGGGAAAACTCCATAGTTAAGCGTGCTTGAGCTAGAGGCGTCTTAGGATGGATGGCCTCCTGGGAAGTCCTAGTTACCAGGTACAAGCCCCGAAAGTGATGATTGATGCTATGTGATTAATTTTGTTGGTTTCAATCCCATTTCTTCACCCCTGTGAGCTTCACCCAATGCAATGAGTGCTAAGTGGACTATTCAAATCATGAGAATTATTGGTCAATTGCGACTAATACTCATGGATATGGGTCATATATTAATGACTTACACTACGCAGTTAATCCCAAAAATGATATCTAATATGTTACATTGTGGAATCCCCTCTATGGTTAAATAATAAGAGTGAAGGGATCTCTAACTGGATAGTTCATAAGGCACAACACTTGCTAAGGTTTTGCAAATGGGGTAGCAAGCTAAGTGAGCTTGATTGTGGGGAAAACTCCACAGTTAAGTGCACTTGAGACATACATGTTTTGGGATGGGTGACCTCCTGGGAAGTCCTGATTACCAGGTGCAAGCCCCGGAGTTGATGATTGATGCTATGTGATTCACTTTGCTGGTTTCAATCCCATTTCTTCACCCCTGTAAGCATTACTCGATGCAATGAGTGCTAAGTGGACTATTCAAATCATGAGAATTATTGGTAGTTGTGACTAATACTCATGGATATGGGTCATAGATTAATGACTTACACTATGCAGTTAATCCCAAAAATGATATCTAATAAGAAAAATATCATTAGAAGAAGCCATATTAAATATGTAGAAAAAAAATGAAACTAATGGTCTGGATGGAAGGATCTCGAAAAAATTGGTTGTTTTAAAAAAATGACACTGAAAACGGGCTTTGGATGTGAAGGTTATGCCCTTTTGAAAAAAGACATAAATGGTAACCAAAGAGCCACATGGTAGGTAGAATTTGGTCCACATGGTGATACTCCTCCTAATAACCTACTTTTACATATAAGTTTCTTATGAAGTGACCCAATATTATAGAATAAGCGGGGATCACTTTTACAATGAAGTTACTTTATAAAAGAAAGTTGCATGCAAAATAAATAACTTTAAAATAAAATATTAAAGCTACTTATAGTGATTCACTTTTATAATTTAAGTGAAATACACTTTACAAAGGATGCAAGAACTTTTTCAAAAAAATTAACAAAAAAAAACTTGAACTCAAGGCCTCTTACTTAATGAAACAACTTTTAACCAAGCGATCTAGTGTGAAACATATTGTATTGTTTAGAAGGAGGATTGTTTTTGTTGACGACCTTAGAGAGCGTTCTCATAAAAAACTCTTGTCACACAAGAAAAAAATTTCTCCTCTTGATGACAACAAGGGTTATATCTCGGTTAGCTTACCCAGAAAATGTAAGTTTTCCCTTTATTTATGATTTACCTAGATTGCACAAAGCGCACAACAAAGAGCATACAAAGACATGAAAACCCTTTCTTATAAGTTTCTTATTTTTTTAGATCGCACAAGGAGCAGGGAAAAGAGCATACGAAGATTGAAAAGAGTAGCAACCCGAAAATAAAAAAATAAAAAACCAAAATATTATTTCTGCAAAAATTTAAAAGGGCGTATTCGGGATTTATACCTTCAAATCTAACTGAAATGGTTGTATCTTGGGAAAAAAAAAACATTTTCGAGTGAAACAAAAAAACATCTTGACTAAAATCAGTGTTTCGAATGCAATGGAACAATTCTCTTAGCCCATAAATGTATAAAAATGGCAGAAACTAGAGATTGGTCAACACAACATCACGATCTCGATCTACAATGGGAGTGAGTCTTCGCATGCACTCTAATACCATATTCAACAACACATGTATTCCAACCGAGGACAAACACCTTCAGAAACCTCTCACACAACCAGATCAAAGATCAACAAATCAATTTTTTGACATGGTAAAACCCCCTACGAGGAAACATCCACGGCCCCAACCAACATGGCCACTTGGAGAAATTTATCAATGCAAAAGAAAAAAAAAATTACAACAAGGTTTACAAGAGAGTCTTTCATAATCGATCATTGACAAATGACCATCCATGCTCTTTAAATAGAGATCATGGACCAATCGGTTTTTAAGCCACAGATTAATGTAGCCGTTAAGATCAAGGAGAATATGATCCGTCAGATCACTCTATGTCGGGAACATATCATCACCATCAGATTACCTAACTATAAATGATTACTAATGCATTTTTTACCTAATGACACATTAAACCAAGTTGATCTTAACTAACTCCTAAGTGTCTAAATATCCTAACAATTGTTCATTAGATTCTTCTGCTTATGCACAAATATCTAGAAATATGTTTGGCACCTAGTTCATTGTGTTTATCCATTGTGGAGAGGTTTTCTCAAAATGATTAGCTCGATTATAGTTGCAGTAGTTATCCATGGCTACTTGTTCCAAATCAATGTTTAAATTTGTAGGAGGTGGTTTTTTATTAGAATTTCCTTCTCTAGAACTTTGCTTCATATCTATTTTTTCATTGGATAATCATTTAATCATTCTCTACATGCTTTCCATATCCATGGAATTTTTTTCTTTACACTCTGTGGGTTGCTTTAGTTGAGGCCTAGGTAAAATAAGACCCTTTTTGGGTGCTGTAACCTCTTTCTTTCCCAATGTTGTCTAGTTTCTTTGCATCCTTTCATTTCGAATTCAACCTTCTTTCCTCAAATGTTAATGCCAAGGTATTGTTTGTTTCTCATTTAACGAATATTGAAATTACTGCAGGTAATGCATTAGCATAAACTTCGATTTGAAGCTCTAGTGTAGGCAGAACTCCATCTTTAAACTTATTTAGGACCATAGTAAACCATTAATTGAAATCATTAACCTTTTCCTTAGGACCCATGACTTGAGAAAATAATTCAACCATAAACACACTAGTGGTGGTTTCTTCCCCGAATTTATCTATAAAATCATTTTGAAACTCACCCTAATTAGTGATTAATCCCACTGGAAAATTGCAATACCAATTAGAGCCATTATTTCCAGAGGTATAATAGAAAAGTCTACACACCACATCCTCATGTTATACATTCACTAATCTGATGGCTAGAATAATTTTTTTAATGTGGTCTTCTGGAAGACCAACCACTTCAGGGTTGTACTTGGGAATCAATTGTTATAGATGCTTACAAAGGTTGTTTAGTTGACTAGGAAAAACCAAAACATCTTATCTTAACTAGGGTTGATTATGGTTGTTGGCCATATCTGAATGGTTTGAATGATTATAATATGAGTTTGAGCATCCTATATTGGGGTCCAGATCAAAATTGGAATCTAACTGTCTATTAGAGTGCTCATTTTATATTGGGGAAGTAATAAGGTTGATCAGTGTTGGAGGAATCAAGCCAAAAGGTTGAGTAATTTCTTTCAAGGCTACTTCTATCAAGTATTCTATAGTGTGAATTAGAATACAATTTCCAATGTTTGTCACAGTTCAAGTAATATGTATTCATCAAGGAAGCAAAGGGGTTATGGGAAAAGCATCGATCTATCTTGCATAAGCTCGAGTGATACATTAGAAAGTATTCATTTCCCCATGTGATACTACATATGGGATTGACTCGGTATCATGTCCAGGATTTTCCAAATCCCGAGATGCATGATTTTTAGAAGTTTGAACTTCATGTTTTGGAAGATTTTTAGAAAATGAGTTGTTAGTATGTCTTTCCATACAAACAAAGTTATCAACTTAACGAGAACTCTCCAAAGTTATCATTTTTTAGAGGTCGCATTTAGTGACTATTTATACCCTTGTTTCAAAAAATGGTGCTACTAGTAACACCCTTTTATTTTCAAAGTTAAAATTACAAAATTTTGCAACTACCAACTGTAAATTTGAAAACAAAGACCCTAAAATCAACCCCTGAAAACAAAAAAATGTTGCTACCAACATCACCCTCTTTTTTTTCGAAGTTCAAATTACAACTTGGTTGAAATTGTGGTTTCGACAATTAGTATAGTTTGAAACAAAAACCTTAAAATCAACCTCCAAAATGAAAATTGGTGCGATAACAACACCCCATTTTTTCTAGAGTTGACATTACAACTTGTTCGAAAGTGTGATCTGGACAATAAATATCATTTCGAACTGAAAGCATGAAACCAACCTCTGAATCGAAATGTGGTGCTACAAGTAGAACATTTGTTATTTTTCAGGATTGAAATTGCAAATTTTTTAGACCAAGACCCATTGTTGCAAACAAAATCATAGAAAAGAA
>JASDQU010104308.1:82981-103609 GCA_032191745.1 Picea mariana | reverse complement strand
TATAATTTTCAATTCCCGCTAGCTTAATTGGTTAAGGTATGGGTTTTTTTTGTTAGGTGATTCTAACTCAAGACCCTTACAATGAGTTTAGTTGGGAGGAGACACCCAAAAATCTAACGATGTTGAGGATTTGTGTGACCCAGGTTGGGTGTGATCCCCGGGTGATTTTGACGACTTAGATGCCCTTGAGTTGTTGTTTCTTAGCCAATGGTTAAAAATGTTGGCCTCACAGTTTACAGGCACATTTCTAAAAAAAACGATAAGAGTTATAATATAATTGTTTACTAGAATCACGATTATTGTATTTTATTAATATTTATTTTTTTCAAAGATTTTATTGATTATATTATCTAACTATTATAATATATGAATTTTATTTAATTAAATTTAAAAATATTAAATATAAAGAATAATAATAAATTTTGATCTATACACTTTCAATGAAATGGTTTCACAATTTTTTACTCTATTGCTTACTTTATGAATCTTCTATTAAAAAGAAAATGTAAAAGTATGTAAGTATTAGTTGGATCTTCTATTAAAAAATTAGGCTTAGTAATGTGTTTCATTGATTTTGTATTGAAATGTATGCAAATATTGGATTTGGTAAATGAATGAAATCAATTTGAAGAATTACTCCTATCAAATGTTAAATTTTCATCTATTTTAATGATAAATTTATACTAATTGTTCATTAAATCTATAATAGTTATATTTAATAATTTGTATTATTTAAAAAATATAATTAATTAAATGTCTTTAATTAAATTTAAATTATTAAATATGAAAAAGAATTCATTAATCATAATGATTTTCAATCTTTGGTTTCCATGGTAACACTTTATATCCAAGATTTCTATGGTTGGATTATAGTTAGGGGAAACTTTAGAGGCTAAACTTCATTATTTGTCTTGTTTTCTTCTAATAATGATTTGTTAATTTCTATTTTTTTTTAACTATTCACTCAAATTTTAATATGGAATAAAATTATTTTACTCTATAAGTTATCACTATTTTATAAAATATATACAAATACTTGGAATACTTGGAATACTTGGAATACTTTTACAAAAATATCACCAAACATTTTATAATTAGTATTTTAAGAATTAGTAAAATTGACAAAGGTTTATATACTTCTAGATAAGTATGGATCCTTCAAATATTCCTTAATTGTGTCTAGGCTCTAGAAAAATACTCTTTTAGAATTTTCATGGCCTTCCTACATTGGCACTTATTTCAAGGAGAATGTAGAAAGAATGATTAATATAAGTTTATATGATTAGAAAACTAAAGGATGGAGTGGAATAGGTGAAGGCCATGATAGTTTCACTAGTTAACATTGGGAACGCCATCAAAGTTGGTAATTCCAACACCACAAGTGTGATTCCAAAACTCATAGATGTTGCACAAAATTATTTTGTTGAAATTGTCCTTAGTTTCCATCAAAATAAGTATATATTTATTTGAATTTTTCAAACAATAAAAAATTTGAGGTTTGATTTTTTAATATCTTCATTTTTTTGTTAAATAAAATATAATTTAAAATAAATTGTATTACTATATTATATGAATATGTCACCAACTTTGTTATATCTCGGTTAATTCTTAGTAATTTAAAGGTTAACATAAACATATGTTAATACAATACAACATAAATTTTCTATAATAAACAATAAATATGAGAATAAAAATATATCAAAACCACATATTATGCTTGTACTATTTAATGTATTTTCACTATGGTGGTTGTAAATGGTTGTTAACTTTCTGTCCATTGGATGTAGCTTGGGTGGTTGGGAGGAATGATTGTTACCGTCCCCACCCGGGTTCAATTCCTTGTGAGTGACATGTTGTGCCCTTAAATGGGTCTATAAGATGTTCTTATTGTTGAGCCCCCAATATTCTGAAAATACTCGGCCTCCCTATGTTCTCTCATAGATTTCAGGGTGGTTTTATGTGGACGTAGTGAGCACCGATATCCAATGTCTTCCATATGCCCACATCAGCATACTCAGTGCAAACATTATGTCCATATGCCCACATAGATGGGAACAAATGCACCTAACAAAATGAAAACAAAGGACAGTGTCATATGTCTAATAACCCGAGCATTAATAAAACCATAATACATGTTACAATTCAAATGTGAAATATTACAAATTGAATGTGGTGCTTAGAGAGGTTATTACATATTTGTTGCACCCAATCCCTATGTTTAGTGCATCGAGATATTCTCCACATCGTTTACAACCATACACCACATATTTCTCTTGTATCTGGTTAGCCACCCAACTGTTGCGACACATTTTTGGCATATTTTCTTTCAAATGATTAGGATAAGTCGTGATTCTACCATTCAACCGTCTAAATGCTCTCACGTCACTAACCCATTTACTTACTTTCTCTTCATACAACGTGACCCATGTTGTGTTGCCTCTGCGTTGTAAGGAATGAATTTATTGGTGGCATCAATTTATAAATTTGTTGATGTATACAAGAATTCAAAATGAATAGCATGAGATCAAATATATATTATCAACGTAAATAATGAATTTATTGATGGCATCAATTTCTGAATTCACATATGTATACAAGAATTCTAAACAAATATCGTAAGATCAAATATATATTATCAACTTTAGTGTAAATAGTTGCTATGTACTAAATTGAAAAACTATAAGTGACTTACTCTTTATCAAGTGTTTTTTTCTGTTTATTTGGAGTATCCCCCCTTCCCTTTTGTCCTAATCTTGTTGATCATCCCAAACCACTGCACCTAGTGTGTCATCAATTTTCTTAATGTATGCACCAACATAATAGAATGACTTGTATACTATGTACCCCTCTACCACAGAGCCCTCTGGTTATGCCCTTTGTTGAACAAACCCCTTCAATTTTTTCATGTACCTCTTTAAGAAGAAAATCCAATGACATGAGAGCACCCCAACTGATCCATATTTATGAGGGAATAAAATGAAACACATAAATAAGACATAAACATAGAGATACAATAATACTCAATTTCTATTAAAGAATGAAATATGTAGATACTATAAAAGAAAATACAGAGTGAAATGAACTCGCTAGAATGGTGGTATCTTATCTATGTTAAGAGATGTGACGGCTACGATAATTTGAAATAATATGCCTAAAATGAGGCTCAAAATTCCTTTTTAACATAAATCATAAATGAGAAAACCCTAAACATACAAAACCCTAACCCCAAGAGATGAAACGCCAAAAGTTTTGTGGGGGTAGTTGATATGTCAACTTTCTAGGGGCACAACTTTTGCATACAATATTCCTTTAGGGGACTTGATACCTCGTTGGAAAGGTATATCCAAGGAGTACACATTCCATTCGACCTAGAGTCTTCCTTTCACTACATGTTAGGCACTGTCAAGCCAAAAACACATCATTTAGGGCCTCAAAGCGACCCTAGAAGTTTGGGACCCAAAAAACTATAGAAAAATTGCCAAGATGGAAATTGTATTTTGCGACATTGGAATGGGTGGGTGGCCACCGATTTCCACCTATATCATTCATCCCCCCTTAGGAATAAATGGTATCCATTTCATTGATACCCCCATAAAATAGGGAAACTTATGTTGAACTTGATGCTTGGTGAGCCACTTACCTTGGTGCAACAACTTCCCTACTTTGACAACCCGATAGAGTTGGATCTTTTGTTGGTGGGTGCCCTTGACTTGTGTGTCCATGATCTGATCAATGGTTACCTGTTCCATGCAATCAAGTTTTATCCTTGTAGGTGTCAACTACTGTCCCACTTTCGATGTGTCCAATAATGGTAGAAAATATGGCCGAAGGAGGTCCACATTGAATACTAGGTGCAAGCCAAGAAAGGGGGGAATACTTAACTCAAAAGCATTGTCTCCCACAACCTTGGTGGTGGTGTAAGGTCCATAGAAAAGTGGACACTAATTCCAATGGGGTCTCATAAGGTTGTATTTATGCAAATTTAACCAAACCTTGCGTCTCACCTAAAACTTGTGGGGAACCCAGTGTTGGTCACGACGTTGCTTGTACTTAGCATTGGATTTATGCAAAATATCATGAAATTGTACATGGATGTGTTGAATCTATTCAATGAATTTGGTGTCTTTTTTTACCTCAAATTGAGCATGGGAATATTATGCATGTGTGGATGCAAGGGGAAATGCTACATCAGTAGGGCCCAATGGTTGAAATCTTGGACCCACCTAAAAATGGTTGTGTTTGGTCGAGCTACGAAGGGATCTGTTGTAGTTGTGGTTAACATAAGGAAGGCTCTCATCCCATGTGTGTGGATTCTTGGAGTTGTACATGCACAATATATGCATGATCATCCTATTGATGACTTATGTCTGACGATCAGTGTGAGGGTGGAAGTCAGTGGATTTGGGTCCAACAATGATGAAAGGATCAACCAGAATGTATTCAAGAATATAATGTCTCAATCGGATATGATGGTCTATGGTAGTTCGAAGTGTACCCATACACACTCAAACCAGAGCTTGGAAGTGGCTTCGGTTGTGATACTCTTCTTGCAGATAGTCAGAATGGCCATCTTAGAGAATCGATCAACAACAATGAATACATGGTCATTTCCATGCTTGGTTGTAGGGAGACCTAACATGTAGTCCATCGAGATGGATTCCCAGAGCCAATTGGGAGTATATAGAGGGGTGTACAGTCCATCGGTTTTAATGGTTGGATTGGCAATGGAGGAGGTAGTGCAGGATCTTATATACTTACTAACATCATGTCGAAGCTTCGACCAATAAAAATACTTATATAGTACTTCCATTGTCTTCTCCATGCCAAAGTGTCTTTCCACCCGAATGTAGTGGGCTTCCCAAATAAACTTTGCACGCTCACTTAAAGGAACACATAGATGACCCAGATATCATTACAGTCCATCCTAAAGGTAAAAATCATCCACAATCGTGCTTGTTCCCAACATCCAGTAGGTTGTAGAAAAGTCAGGATCATTTTCATAGAGTTGGTACCATCAAAGGTCTCATGCATGTAAGAGTTGAGCACTGTGGTTAGTGTTGCAACTGGAGGCCAACTGAGGTAGTCAACAATGTTATTAGTTCTCCCTTTCTTATACTTAATTTTGAGGTGAAACTGTTGTAAGTATGTGGACCAATTTTGATGGAGATCATTCTACAATTTGCCTCATGTCTACATGAACTACAGATGCTTGTGATCCATATGGATGACTATCACCTTCCCAAGAATGTAATGCTTCTATTGGCGACAGGATTGTATGATGGAATACATTTATTTTTCATAGTTGGGGTACTTACAAACAACATTTGAAACTTTCTCACTACTATAGGCCACCAAATGACTGTGTTGAGTGAGAAAGACACTAACAACATATTTGGAAGCATATGTCTCAATCTCAAATGGTTGTGGAAGACCGGGTAAGGAGAGCACCAAGGATGAGCATAAGAAATGTTTCAAATCATCAAAGGCTTTCTATTGTGACATTCCCCACACAAATTTTTCTTTGCAACCACCCTTGATCACTTGGTTGAGATCCCATGTGATATTGGAGAACCCCAATACAAATCTACGATAGAAGTTGGCAAGGCATAAAAAACTCCTAAGCTCGGTGCGTTTTTTTGGGTTTGGATAGTCACTAATGACTTGGATATTGGTCAGATCGACATGCACCCCATTCTCATCTACAATGTATTTGAAGTAGTGGATCTTGTTCATTTCGAAGTAGCATTTTTTTAGGTTAGAATATAGCCTTTGTTGTCGCAGAGTGCGGAGGACCTGTTAAATGTGCTCCAAGTATTCTGACCAACTCTTGTTGAAGACAAGGATGCCATATAGATATACAACCACAAATGAATTGGTGAAGTGATGCAAGATGTCGTCCATCAACCTCATGAACTTCTTTTAGGCATTCGTCAAGCCAAAGGGCATGATCAACCACTCAAAAATACCTTCTTTAGACTCGAAAGTACTCTTCCATACATTTGTTTGTTCTATGGGGAACTGGTGGTAATTGTACTTCAGATCAATATTAAAAAATTAATTGGGTCCCTTGAGTTGGTCAAGAAGGTCATGAATTCAAAGAATTGGGTATCGATTCTTGATTGTAATTTTGTTCATATCTTTCTTCTGCACAAGCACGATTGAGCCCTTTTTGGAGCAACTCTCGAATCTGGCACTTTATTTCCTCATTTTCCATGAGAGAGAGTTGTTACACTAGCACATTAGACAAAGGTGTTCCAAGGATCAACTCAATTTAATGCTTGACCTGACAATGCAAAGGCACCCTGGTAGGTGAGGTGAAGATGTCATGGTATTCTTCCATGAAATTTTTCAATTGCTTCTATTGCGAAGAGGAGACTTATGTGGAGGCCATGGATATGGACCTGACCTTCCATTCACTTTGAGATTGAATCATGAAGAAGAAAAATTTCCCATTCTGGGAGATGGCCTTCCTGCACTGCTTAGCTGACACCAAAGAAAGTGTGGTAGGTGGAGCTAACTTTATTATTTTGTACAGTTGTTTATCCACGGTAACAATGAAACTACTAGATTTAGACTCATATACAACAAGAGGTTTCCACATGTATGGCTGGACTAAAATAACATCATAAATTTCAAGTGGGGCAACATCACAGAATACATCATCCTTGAAGAGATTGATGCCATATGGGAGGTGACACTATTGGTTGATGTGAAGATCTTGTCCTTGGTTGAGACACCTAATGTTGTATGGTTGTGGATGTGGTGTTGTTGACAACTTTGATCATTTGATGACCTCTGTTGAGATGAGGTTCTTTTGGCTTCTTCTATCAATAATAAAATGTAGTAGATCACCCTTCACCCACATTTGCGAGTGAAAAAGGAACTCACCTTCCTCTGTCTCTTCTGGTTTGTTTGGCTAGATCTTGGTGGTATCGAATGAGGAATTGGGTTCTGCATCAATGATCCACTTCCTCTTATATAGCTCTGAATCATAGTCGAAGTATGGATCTCACTCTAAGGCTTTCATCTCAGCCACTAATGACTACTTCGCGCCACATTCATTGGTGTTGTGCCAGGGGATTTTATGGAACTCTCACAATTTGTGAGTGTCTTTCTTTGTCTTCCCATTAACTTTCTTTGTTTTTTTCTTAGAGTGGTTTTCCTGAGGTCCATCCTTGCTTTGTCCTTTTTTGGGTGTGTTGGGGCCACATTTTCCTTGCTTCTGCTACGATGCATTTGCATATCCAAACTCCCGCTTATTCCTCTGCTTATATTTTTGTTAGATTTTGACAACATATCGATATGTGACTCCTAACGATGAGATGTCCAACAACTCTATTTATGTTTGGATGTACCTATGTAGACCCCCGAGTGAAATCATGAAGATGGGTGTCTATTTTTCTTGTTTTATGAGAAAAAAAACTATATTTTCACAAGTTCTTCAACTTCCGTCATACAAAAGTATTTTTTTATTTAGAATTTCACTTTATAGTAAAAAAAAAAACTTGTGAAGAATTTTGTTATCTTTCCAATGACTATTTTTCAAATTTGTTTTATTGAAATTCGATAAGTCAATTTGACAATTGTTTAACAGTATGTTCCTTAAACATGAAAGGAATGATAATGAGTTATTTTTTCCCCCAACAATGTATCTATTATTAAACTTTTGTTTTTAACAAACGAAATATACTGAAACAATCTACAGAGACTATGTTTTATTATGACTATAATTTTGAATCTAACGGATGAATATTATAATTTCTAGAATTTTTTGAAGTTAACCAAGTTGAAAATGTTCCAGATTTTAAACACATTTTTCCCCCACCTTGTATCTATCTTAATTTTTACTTAAAAGTAAAATCTAAAAATACCCTTTTGAAAAGAATAGTTTAAGGATTATGAATATAATATTTTCTAAATTTTCACTGTGTATTTTTAGAGATACGGATATTTCATTTCACTGAATCATAATGTCAGCTGAAAATATTATGCAGTGATTTTTTAAAAAAAATAAATAAAATTAGATAAAAATAATGAAAATGAAAACAAATTATAGGAATTGAAAGTAGATTCAATTTTGCAAATGTTGGTGTCACTTTCGAACCCAAATTCCAAGTATTTGCAGGAGTTTGTAACCTCCAAAGTTTAGGTAAGCTAGAGGGAATTTTTTGGTTCTTGCAAACAGTCCCAATCACTAGTTTTCGATGGAAAGAATCTTTCAACCGAAAAAACATTTCTTTCGGCCGAAAAATGTAATTCTAACGGAATCCGTCAAAATTAAACAGTTTCCTAGCATTTAATCTGAAAAAAGCCTTTTTTCGACCGAAAGATGGGTGAGAAAATTCTGTCTGCCGGAAAGAATGAAAAGACACGTCATATCGTTTCATTTCACGTCAAATCATATAAATATGCTTCTGGCTAAACACATTTAACACAATTCATCTCTTGTCTCATGGTTTTCTAGAGCACCTAAACAAACTTTTGAATAATCTTTTTCATTTTTGTTAAACAAGGTAATTGATGTTTGTTCAAGTTTTTATTGGAATAACAATTTATATATTGAAAGCTAAATGTTGAGAATTTTTTCAAGGTGAAGCCTTTGTTGAACATAAAATTATTGATATTAATTTTTAATAATTTTTGTGACAATGGAGTTTTTCTGAGACTATTCTGAAATGGTGATTTTGTTAAAAAAATTTACAGATAACTATACTCATGGGAAAAACATAAGTTTGCGCAAGAGAAAATTTGATCGCACTCGAGATGAAACTCACCATAATGATCAAAGGAAAGAGAATTATTAGAGAAATAAAAGAAAACGTGCAAATATTGAAGAAAAAAATGATGATACTGTAAAAAGTGATTTTCAACAAGAAAAAGTCCAACCAGGTATGCATGCACATATTGTTTATATTAAAAGTATAGAATTCAAATTTAAAATATTGTTTAATATGATTGACTGTAATTACGATTTGGTGTTTTTCAAAAAACATAAATAGATTTGTCTCATAACGTCGATGAAGACGTTGAAACCGAAATTGAAGCAGAAGATGAATCACCTATAGGTATGTACATAAATTTAGATAATACAACATGAACACTTGTATATAGTTTAGTGAATTTATGTTCGTATTTTGTTTTTAAATATAAACTTTAAATTGAAATATGCAGGAGAAACTATCAACATTGATGATGAAATATTAGAAAATGTTGATACTTACAAATTTGGGAAGAAAGAAGTTAAGCATTATATAAGATATCGAACTAAGAATATGTATAATACTTTTTTCAAATATGAATCAGTAACAGTACAAGCTCAACTTTTACTCTCTCTAATAAAGTCGAGAAATTTAAAAGAATCTACATCATTATTGGGTATTCAAAAGTCGAAAAAAGATACAAAGGTGAAACGGGATGTCTTTGACAATATAACTAGTGTATTAAAAGCCTTTGGAAAATCTTGAAAAAAAGATGGCAGTGTTGCACGTAGAGTGATACAAACAACAGTTGTTTCATCTAGCAATATTAAAGATCGTTTGACACGACACATGGAAAAAACGATGGGAATGTCAAGAAAAACATTGTACAAACATAGAAAATTTTGATTGTAAATAGATGCAAATGATGAACTTTCTTGTTGGACAGTGATTTCTAGACAACCCTACAAAGATAGACTTGCAGAAAATGTTAAAGAATTGGCCCGTAATTGTTGGTTGACAGAATCTCATGTTTCACCACATACAAGGGATGTGTTGCAACGAAGAATAACACGAAAAAAATATGAAGAACATCCAAAACATATATTTCCAATGACACAAATAGAATTGTTCAATAAGTTCAAAGAAGAGCACAAAGAAATTAAAATTTCCATCAATACATTTGTGCAACAAAAACCATGGTTTGTTAAACCCATCATTGTTCGTGACACTTGTTGTTGTCATTATCATGTGGAATTTGAGTTATATTATGATTCTTTTCTTGATTTTGGTAAAACTTTATGGCCAAGTTCACCTCCTCCTTCCACATTTCGTGCTTTTATATCTGAAATTCTATGTGAAAGAGAAGGTGATGAATTATTTTACCAAAAAAATGTGTTGGTGGAAAGAAATGTGATCGTTGTGGAAATATAAGTTTGTTTCACTCAAAGTATCCTAGTGATATGAATGATCAATCATTTTCTAATATAACAGTCAATTGGAAGAGATATGAATATATCAACAGCACGACTCCACATTCTTCAAATGTTATTTCCAAAAGGATTGATTTGAAAGTAGATAAAATATGTGTGATAGATTTTTTGAAGAAGTTTGAGGGAGAAATTTATAAATACACCAAGCATTCACATAGAGCTCAATGGAAAGACGTACAATTCAAACAATCCTGTGAAGTGTTTCCACCAAGGACAATTTTTTCTATATTTGATTTTGCAGAGAATTACACATTCGTTGCACAAAAAGAAATATAGAGTGAATATTATAATTATGATCAAGTCACTATATTTGTCCATGTTCTATATAGATATTCTCAATGGAGTATTTATAACATAGAAAGCACCAACGACAATTGGCATGTTATTAAATAATATCATTTTTATATAAGTGATGATCGAGCACACGACACACATTATGTACAACATTGTTTTGATAAATTTTATGATTCATTGAAAGAATGTGGGATCGGGTTCGATCGACATTGGATATGGTCAAATGGGTGTCTTGGTCAGTTCAAATATTCACGATCATTCTATTGGTTGTGTCGTCTTCATAAAAAATCAAACATTACACATTGTTGGAATTTTTTTTAGACTGGTCATGGAAAAGGTGACCACGACGGTGCAAGGGCATGTGTAAAACGAGCACTTTGAAGGTATTAGATGAACCCTCGTGCCGATCGATTTGAATCCGTTGATAAATTTGTTGAATGGTGTAAAATGGCACTAAGACATGAAAATAATCTGTCAAGGGATGTGCGCAGGTGTGTCTATATATATGTTACAAATGTACACATGATATTTTTATTCACATGTTCAAATTTATATTCGATCTTCAATCATTTTCTTGAGAGATTTCAAGTTAACAAGTTCTTGTCTTGTGCAGGTTTTTTTGGTATGTTGGAATCCAAGATGTAAATAGATCAATCCCATATGAAGCCGGTATGATACATGGGACACAAAAAATGTATTCAGTTAAAACAAAATGCTATCAAAATGTGTTTTCATTTGATAGAATAAATGAGTCTTGTTTTTGTTCAGTTTGCATAGAGGACACATAATCCATAGAGATTTGCGAAAACAAAAATGCGGAATATGTTAAAGCTTGGAGACATACTGAACTTAATATAAAAGGGAAAATTCCACTTGCAAGCTCAGAGGAGATGTAATCAAATGAAACTATAGTGTCAATTGATGGCGATAGAGTTTTTGATCTTGTTAGAGAAGGTAATTTTTATGTTTAATTTTTTCAAATAACTTGTAGATGTACTAGTTGTGTGATAATCTAACACGAACTATTTGTTGTCCAATATATTGAATTATTTTCAGGTGTTGTCTTTGTCATTGTTGCACTTGTAGACAACACTGAAAATGTGAAATATTATTTGATGCAATGCACAAAACAAAAGATGAGGTTATTAGAATATTTTGATAATAACGGTTTTATATATGAAAGAGGATCCATCGTATTGAAAGGATATTTTTTCAAGAAACCCATCAAACCGATACTCATGTTCATTGTCTCTACCAGTCAGATGTCATAAGTTGTCAATATAGTCATTTGGTATGTGCAGTGCGCATAAAATTAATAGAAGTTCAATCAAGAAAAAAAAAAAAAAAAAGTTAGAAAATGGAAAATGTCCAAAGTCGATCATGAACGAATAATTGAAAATGGAATACCATTATGATTTCTTTAAACAAGTGACATGTACATTCCAGAATTTTATAGTTTGCATTGAAAGTACACATATTTATGAATATATAGGATTCTAGAATCATTTTCAGTTTAGTTTAATTTCATGGTTCATTCAATTCAAAAAAAAAAAAATATTTTTGATGAATTATAAAGTTTACCAAGCCTTATTTACAATTTCAGGGAAGAACCTATAGATTGTATTTAGGGAAGCTAAATTGACCTATACTTTGGATGATTATACTTTAATCCTACAAATTATTCAGATCATATACACAAATCCTTTAATGCATGTAACCAATTTACTACATACAGGATTTGCGTTCATTATTTGCAATGATTGTTCAATGTTTTTTCATATGAAGAGGATAACTTCATATAAAAACTAGGACCCATTTCCATGTCAATATAAGGGACTATTGATGGCTTAGAAAAACTTTAAAGACATCTTAAAGTGAATGATTGACATCCTAATTAAAGAATTCAAGGTAATACATATGATTAACATCCTAATTAAAAAATTTAAAGACATCTTAAAAAGTATCAATTTTAATTATGAAATTCTCAATTTTGATTCCAAAAGTGTTGATATTATACTAAATTATTAAATTTCTGCATTTAGATTTCAATATATTGAAGCAAATTGAAAACAAAATTGAAAATGTGAGCTACTTTAAAAATGTGTATGATGAACCTAACACTACTTATATTCTACACATTAAATGTAGTTTTCATTGAGTTTGATTGAAAAAAACTTAAGTTGAAAACGAATTTGATTTTCTGGCCTGATAACAAAAAACAAAAAATAAGAGGCCATCTACTATGGCTTGGTTTGTTGCATTTAGATTTTCATAATTTTAATTGAATTAATGGTATTAGTGAATACTTCCAATGTGTAGAGGATTGATAATTTCCATCAACCATTTTCTACTCTTTTCGATACATAAACAATTTATATCAATATAAATTTTAATGAAAATCGCTTACTTATATTAAAGTATATTTTAATTTTACATATTAAAATAGGTTCTAAATCATGTTTTTATTTCAATTTTTATTTCAAAGTACATTTTTTTTCACATTTTCTTGAATAAATATATTGAAAGCTCGAAAAGAAACCAAAGACTAACATAACCAGTTTAGTGTTGGACTGTCATAGTGAATACTTCCATTAATGGTATAGTGAATACTTCCATTAATGGTGGGTTTCATATTGATGGCATTAGTGAATACTTCCAATGTGCATAGGACTGATAATTTCCAGATCAACCATTTTCGATACATAAACAATTTATATCAATATAAATTTTAATGAAAATCGCTTATTTATATTAAAGTATATTTTAATTTTACATTCTAAGTCATGTTTTTATTTCAATTTTTATTACAAAGTACACATTTTTATTTCACATTTTCTTGAATAAATATATTGAAAGATCGCAAAGAAACCAAATACTAACATAACCAGTTTAGTGTTGGACTGTCATTTCGTTGTGAAATTTCATAAGAAACTATAAAATTTGATGACTTGTTTGACTATTTTCAACCATATTTCCAAATCAAACAAAATTTAAATTATAAGTTAGAAACTATAATTTGATAACTACCCAGATCTTCCATCACTACAGAATCAACTCCATTGTATACAAAATCAGCTCTACTTCACATAGTACAAATCAAACAAAATTTAAATTTTATAAGTTAGAAACTATAATTTGATAACTACCCAGATCTCCCATCACTACATAATCAGCTCCATTGTATACAGAATCAGCTCTACTTCACATAGTACAATGATGTTTATACAATGATGTTTATAAATAAAATGAAATAAAACATTTTTAATTCCAGCACAATATCGTAAAACATACTTTAACCTTTTGTTTTTGTTTAATAAAGTAGGATCCTTATATTAATAACTATTTATGTCTATACAATCCCACCTATTATCCACTTGTTCTTCCACAAAAGGGAAACCAGAACATGTGATTTTCAGCAAAATCTTATCATTTCACCATCATAAAAATTGAAATTACAAAATCATAAAAATTGAATTTTTTTTTTTGCAAGTTAGAAAGATGTATTAAAGCCTTCTTATATCAAAAAATTACATTTGTCAGCATAAACAGTGACACAGTGGTTGCATCGCCTAGATGGGAAACCAATGATGCCACTTGTCCAAATAGTTCACAATTGCAGAAAAAAGAAAATTTGAGGTTTGATTTTTTAATATCTTCATTTTTTTGTTAAATAAAATATAATTTAAAATAAATTTTATTACTATATTATATGAATATGTCACCAACTTTGTTATATCTCAGTTAATTATTTGTAATTTAAAGGTTAACATAAACATATGTTAATACAATACAACATAAATTTTCTATAATAAAAAATAAATATGAGAATAAAAATATATCAAAACCACATATTATGCTTGTACTATTTAATGTATTTTCACTATGGTGGTTGTAAATGGTTGTTAACTTTCCATCCATTGGATGTAGCTTGGGTGGTTGGGAGGAATGATTGTTACTGTCCCCACCCGGGTTCAATTCCTTGTGAGTGACATGTTGTGCCCTTAAATGGGTCTATAAGATGTTCTTATTGTTGAGCCCCCAATATTCTGAAAATACTCGGCCTCCCTATGTTCTCTCATAGATTTCAGGGTGGTTTTATGTGGACGTAGCGAGCACCGATATCCAATGTCATACATATGCCCACATCAACATACTCAGTGCAAACATTATGTCCATATGCCCACATAGATGGGAACAAATGCACCTAACAAAATGAAAACAAAGGACAGTGTCATATGTCTAATAAATCGAGCATTAATAAAACCATAATACATGTTACAATTCAAATGTGAGATATTATAAATTAAACATGGTGCTTAGAGAGGTTATTACATATTTGTTGCACCCAATCCCTATGTTTAGTGCATCGAGATATTCTCCACATGGGTTACAACCATACACCACATATTTCTATTGTATTTGGTTAGCCACCCAACTGTTGGGACACATATTTGGTATATTTTCTTTTAAATGATTAGGATAAGTCGTGCTTCTACCATTCAACCATCTGAATGCTCTCACGTCACTGTCCCATTTTCTTACTTTCTCTTCATACAACGTGACCCATGTTGTGTTGCCTCTGCGTTGTAAGGAATGAATTTATTGGTGGCATCAATTTATAAATTTGTTGATGTATACAAGAATTCAAAATGAATAGCATGAGATCAAATATATATTATCAACGTAAATAATGAATTTATTGATGGCATCAATTTCTGAATTCACATATGTATACAAGAATTCTAAACAAATATCATAAGATCAAATATATATTATCAACTTTAGTGTAAATAGTTGGTATGTACTAAATTGACAAAATATAAGTGACTTACTCTTTATCAAGTGTCTTTTTCTGTTTATTTGGAGTATCCCCCCTTCCCTTTTGTCCTAATCTTGTTGATCATCCCAAACCACTGCACCTAGTGTGTCATCAATTTTCTTAATGTATGCACCAACATAATAGAATGACTTGTATACTATGTACCCCTCTACCACAGAGCCCTTTGGTTATGCCCTTTGTTGAACAAACCCCTTCAATTTTTTCATGTACCTCTTTAAGAAGAAAATCCAATGACATGAGAGCACCCCAACTGATCCATATTTATGAGGGAATAAAATGAAACACATAAATAAGACATAAACACAGAGATACAATAATACTCAATTTCTATTAAAGAATGAAATATGCAGATACTATAAAAGAAAATACAGAGTGAAATGAACTCGCTAGAATGGTGGTAGCTTATCTCTGTTAAGAGATGTGATGACTACAATAATTTGAAAGAATATGCCTAAAATGAGGCTCAAAATTCCTTTTTAACATAAATCATAAACATCCAAAACCCTAACCCCAAGAGATGAAATGCCAAAAGTTGTGTGGGGGTAGTTGATATGTCAACTTTCTGGGGGCACAACTTTTGCATACAATCTTCCTTTAGGGGACTTGATACCTCATTGGAAAGGTATATCCAAGAAGTACACATTCCATTCGACCTAGAATGTTCCTTTCACTACATGTTAGGCACTGTCAAGCCAAAAACACATCATTTAGGGCCTCAAAGCGACCCTAGAAGTTTGGGACCCAAAAAACTATAGAAAAATTGCCAAGATGGAAATTGTATTTTGTGACATTGGAATGGGTGGGTGGCCATCGATTTCCACCTATATCATTCCTCCCCCCTTAGGAATAAATGGTATCCATTTCATTGATACCCCCATAAAATAGGGAAATTTATGTTGAACTTGATGCTTGGTGAGCCACTTGCCTTGGTGCAGCAACTTCCCTACTTTGACAACCCGATAGAGTTGGATCTTTTGTTGGTGGGTGCCCTTGACTTGTGTGTCCATGATCCGATCAATGGTTACCTATTCCATGCAGTCAAGGTTTATCCTTGTAGGTGTCAACTATTGTCCCACTTTCGATGTGTCCAATAATGGTAGAAAATATGGCCGAAGGAGGTCCACATTGAATACTAGGTGCAAGCCAAGAAAGGGGGGAATACTTAACTCAAAATCATTGTCTCCCACAACCTTGGTGATGGTGTAAGGTCTATAGAAAAGTGGACACTAATTCCAATGTGGTTCCGTAAGGTTGTCTTTATTCAAATGTAACCAAACCTTGCCTCTCACATAAAACTTGTGGGGAACCCAGTGTTGGTCACGACGTTGCTTGTACTTAGCATTGGATTTATGCAAAATATCATGAAACTGTTCATGGATGTGTTGAATCTGTTCAATGAATGTGGTGTCTTTTTTTACCTCAAATTGAGCATAGGAATATTATGCATGTGTGGATGCAAGGGGAAATGCTACATCAATAGGGCCCAATGGTTGAAATACTGGACCTACCTGAAAATGGTTGTGTTTGGTCGAGCTATGGAGGGATCTGTTGTAGTTGTGTTGAACATAAGGAAGGCTCTCATCCCATCTGTGTGGATTCTTGGAGTTGTACATGCACAATATATGCACGATCATCCTATTGACGACTTATGTCTGACCATCAGTATGAGGGTGGAAGTCAGTGGATTTGGGTCCAACAATGACCAAAGGATCAACCAGAATGTATTCAAGAATATAATGTCTCAATCGGATATGATGGTCTGTGGTAGTTTGAAGTGTACCCATACACACTCAAAGAATACCTTGGAAGTGGCCTCGGTTGTGATACTCTTCTTCCAGATAGTCAGAATGGCCATCTTAGAGAATCAATCAACAATCATGAATACATGGTCATTTCCATGCTTGGTTGCGGGGAGACCTAACATGTAGTCCATCGAGATGGATTCCCAAAGCCAATTGGGAGTATATAGAGGGGTGTACAGTCCATGGATTTTAATGGTTGGCTTGGAAATGGAGGAGGTAGTGCAAGATCTTATATAATTACTAACATCATGTCAAAGCTTCGACCAATAGAAATACCTATATAGTACTTCCATTGTCTTCTCCATGCCAAAGTGCCTTTCCACCCGAATGTAGAGGGCTTCCTAAATAAACTTTGCACGCTAACTTAAAGGAACACATAGATGACCCAGATATCATTACAATCCATCCTAAAGATGAAAATCATCCACAATCGTGCTTGTTCCCAACATCCACTAGGTCGTATCAAAGTCAAGATCATTTTCATAGAGTTGGGACCATCGAAGGTCTCATGCATGCAAGAGTTGAGCACTGTGGTTAGTGTTGCAACTGGAGGCCAACTGAGGTAGTCAACAATGTTATTAGTTCTACCTTTCTTATACTTAATTTTGAGGTGAAACTGTTGTAATTATATGGACCAATTTTGATGGAGATCATTCTACAATTTGCCTCATGTCTACATGAACTATAGATGCTTGTGATCCATATGGATGACTATCATCTTCCCAAGAATGTAATGCTTCCATTGGCGACAGGATTGTATGATGGAATACATTTATTTGTCATAGTTGGGGTACTTACAGACAACATTTGAAACTTTCCCACTACTATAGGCCACCAAATGACTGTGTTGAGTGAGAAAGACACTAACAACATATTTGGAAGCATATGTCTCAATCTCAAATGGTTGTGGCAAACCGGGTAAGGTGAGCACCAGGGATGAGCATAAGAAATGTTTCAAATCATCAAAGGCTTTCTATTGTGACATTCCCCACACAAATTTGGCTTTGCAACCACCCTTGATCACTTGGTTGAGATCCCATGTGATATGGGAGAACCCCAATACAAATCTGCGATAGAAGTTGGCAAGGCATAAAAAACTCCTAAGATCAGTGCATTTTTTGGGTTTGGATAGTCACTAATGACTTGGATATTGTTCGGATCGACATGCACCCCATTCTCATCTACAATATATTCGAAGTATTGGATCTTGTTCATTCCGAAGTAGCATTTTTTTAGGTTAGAATATAGCCTGTGTTTTCGTAGAGTGCGGAGGACTTGTTAAATGTGCTCCAAGTGTTCTGACCAAATCTTGTTGAAGACAAGGATGCCATCTAGATATACAACCACAAATGAATTGGTGAAGTGATGCAATATGTCATCCATCAACCTCATGAACTTTTTTGAGGCATTCATCAAGCCAAAGGGCATGATCAACCACTCGAAAATACCTTTTTTAGAATCGAAAGTAGTCTTCCATACATTTGTTTGTTCTATGGGGAACTGGTGGTAACTATACTTCATATCAATATTAAAAAATTAATTGCGTCCCTTGAGTTGCTCAAGAAGGTCATCAATTCAAAGAATTGGGTATCGGTTCTTGATTGTAATTTTGTTCATATCTTTCTTCTGCACAAGCACGATTGAGCCCTTTTTGGAGCAACTCTCGAATATAGCACTTTATTTCCTCATTTTCCAGGAGAGAGTGTTGTTACACTAGCGCATTATACAAAGGTGTTCCAAGGATCAGCTCAATTTAATGCTTGACCTGACAATGCAAAGGCACCCTCGTAGGTGAGGTGAAAATGTCATAGTATTCTTCCATGAAATTTTTCAGTTGCTTCTATTGCGTAGAGGAGCCTTATGTGGAGGCCATGGATATGGACATGAACTTCCATTCACTTTGATATTGAATCATGAAGAAGACAAATTTCCCATTATGGGAGATGGCCTTCCTGCACTGCTTAGCTGAGACCAAAGAAAGTATGGTAGGTGGAGCTACCTTTATTATTTTTTATAGTTGTTTATCCACGGTAACAATGAAACTACGAGCTTTAGACTCATATACAACAAGACGTTTCCACATGTATGGCTGGACTAAAATAACATCATAAATTTTAGGTGGGGCAACATCACAGAATACCTCATCCTTGAAGAGATTGATGTCGTAGGGCAGGTGACACTATTGACTGAAGTGAAGATCTTGTCCTTAGCTGAGCCACCTGATGTTGTATGGTTGTGGATGTGGTGTTGTTCACAACTTTGATCGTTTGATGACCTCTATTGAGATGAGGTTCTTTTGGCTTCTGCTATCAATAATAAAATGTAGTAGATCACCCTTCACCCACATCTGCGAGTGAAAAAGAAACTCACCTTCCTCCATCTCTTCTGGTTTGTTTGGCTAGATATTGGTGGTATCGAATGAGAAACTGGGTTCTGTTGACGGGAGAAATTGACCGTCCATCAACTGGGAGAGTGGAACCGGTACGGGGTTGTCTAATAACCCAAGTCATTTGGGATGAACCACCCTGACGGGTTTAGCGGCTCCATTAGCTGATCTAAGGTTCTAAGAAAACCAAAGAGAAAACTAATCTAAACTAACTAATCTAACTAAAACTAAACAAACTAAACTAACTAAAACTAAATAAAACAAACTAAACTAACTAACAATAAATAAAACGAACTAATCTAACTAATCTAATTAAAACTAACTATTAAACAAACTAACTAATCTACTATTTCTATATATATAAACTAATAACTGAAATATAACTTATTCACAAAATGTACAATATTCACAAAATACAGATTTAAATAAAACCTGGAAAACTCATTTGCTTTCTGCCCTAAGATAGAGAAAGATATTTTTTGTTGATTTTATGATTTTATGAACAAGAGATAAAACTTACTGAAATTAAACAATCTAATATACTAACTACACATATATCTAACTAAAATACTAACAAATACACTAAATGAATAAACAACAAACTGACCTGGAAACGCTCCAGATTTGTCCTGTGTATGATGACTGTTCAAGCAGATCAGAGGGAGGAAACCTGCACCGAATAATCCAGAACTTCTCGTAAACGATACGCTGCAATTCTCTTTGAGTTGGTTTACAAGACAAACAAGACATAAAAATCACAACAATTATATAATTTATAAATCTCCATAATTAGGTAAACCTGTTATGCAAAGACTTATACAGAATAATCCAATTGATGAAGAAGAGAAATCTGTCATTCATAAACTGAATCAAGTAATTGCTATGTTTTTAAATAATGGAAGAAATCAGACATGGATCATATTAATTAATTCATATCATTTTCAAAAGACTAAGATAGCTAAAGTAGTCATTAATCAGATGCAAACTGATAACATAAACATGAAACAAAGATTGATATTATGAAAA
This sequence comes from Picea mariana, assembly GCA_032191745.1. NCBI lineage: Eukaryota > Viridiplantae > Streptophyta > Pinopsida > Pinales > Pinaceae > Picea > Picea mariana. The sequence continues at coordinate 83,072 of JASDQU010104308.1, read as the reverse complement.
GCTAAAGCTGTAGCAGAACATCAACTTCTGTCTCAGTTTGTATTAAAATTCCATATCCTTGTTCTCCCACGAATGAGGATGATTATTACAA
>JASDQU010104308.1:52747-79226 GCA_032191745.1 Picea mariana | reverse complement strand
TTTAATTTGGATTGTGATTGCAAAAAGTTATAATCATTAATTCCATATAATGTTTAACTCTTCTTCCAAGGAGAATTGTTTGTTGTACAACAAAATACAATATGTTGATTAAATGTCTTTAGAAACAAAAATACTTAAATATGATGAGTGAAATGATTGTGATTTGAATAGTTATGTATTTTTTATATATTGTAATAATAACATTATAATATAATTATTCACTAATAATAATGGTTTTTTTTTTTTCAAAGATTACAAGACAAAGTTATAATATAATTTTCAATTCCTGCTAGCTTAATCGGTTAAGGTATGGGTTTTTTTTGTTAGGTGATTCTAACTCAAGACCCTTACAGTGAGTTTAGTCGGGAGGATACACCCAAAAATCTAACCATGTTGAGGATTGGTGTGACCCAGGTCGGGTGCGATCCCCGGGTGATTTTGACGACTTAGATGCCCTTGAGTTGTGGTTTCTTAGCCAATGGTTAAAAATGTTGGCCTCGCAGGTTACGGGCACATTTCTAAAAAAACCGAAAAGAGTTATAATATAATTGTTTACTAGAATCACGATTATTGTATTTTATTAATATTTATTTATTTCAAAGATTTTATTGATTATATTATCTAACTATTATAATATATGAATTTTATTTAATTAAATTTAAAAATATTAAATATAAAGAATAATAATAAATTTTGATCTATACACTTTCAATGAAATGGTTTCACAATTTTTTACTCTATTGCTTACTTTATGAATCTTCTATTAAAAAAAAAATGTAAAAGTATGTAAGTATTAGTTGGATCTTCTATTAAAAAATTAGGCTTAGTAATGTGTTTCATTGATTTTGTATTGAAATGTATGCAAATATTGGATTTGGTAAATGAATGAAAACATCAATTTGAAGAATTATTCCTATCAAATGTTAAATGTTCATCTATTTTAATGATAAATTTATACTAATTGTTCATTAAATTTATAATAGTTATATTTAATAATTTGTATTATTTAAAAAATATAATTAATTAAATGTCTTTAATTAAATTTAAATTATTAAATATGAAAAAGAATTCATTAATCATAAAGATTTTCAATCTTTGGTTTCCATGGTAACACTTTATATCCAAGATTTCTATGGTTGGATTATAGTTAGGGGAAACTTTGTAGGCTAAACTTCATTATTTGTCTTGTTTTCTTCTAATAATGATTTGTTAATTTCTTTTTTTTTTAACTATTCACTCAAATTTTAATATGGAATAAAATTATTTTACTCTATAAGTTATCACTATTTTATAAAATATATACAAATACTTCGAATACTTGGAATACTTGGAATACTTTTACAAAAATATCACCAAACATCTTATAATTAGTATTTTAAGAATTAGTAAAATTGACAAAGGTTTATATACTTCTAGATAAGTATGGATCCTTCAAATATTCCTTAATTGTGTCTAGGCTCTAGAAAAATACTCTTTTAGAATTTTCACGGCCTTCCTACATTGGCACTTATTTCAAGGAGAATGTAAAAAGAATGATTAATATAAGTTTATATGATTAGAAAACTAAAGGATGGAGTGGAATAGGTGAAGGCCATGATAGTTTCACTAGTTAACGTTGGGAACGCCATCAAATTTGGTAATTCCAACACCACAAGTGTGATTCCAAAACTCATAGATGTTGCACAAAATTATTTTGTTGAAAATGTCCTTAGTTTCCATCAAAATAAGTATATAATTATTTGAATTTTTCAAACAATAAAAAATTTGAGGTTTGATTTTTTAATATCTTCATTTTTTTGTTAAATAAAATATAATTTAAAATAAATTTTATTACTATATTATATGAATATGTCACCAACTTTGTTATATCTCAGTTAATTCTTAGTAATTTAAAGGTTAACATAAACATATGTTAATACAATACAACATAAATTTTCTATAATAAACAATAAATATGAGAATAAAAATATATCAAAACCACATATTATGCTTGTACTATTTAATGTATTTTCACTATGGTGGTTGTAAATGGTTGTTAACTTTCCGTCCATTGGATGTAGCTTGGGTGGTTGGGAGGAATGATTGTTACCATCCCCACCCGGGTTCAATTCCTTGTGAGTGACATGTTGTGCCCTTAAATGGGTCTATAAGATGTTCTTATTGTTGAGCCCCCAATATTCTGAAAATACTCGACCTCCCTATGTTCTCTCATAGATTTTAGGGTGGTTTTATGTGGACGTAGTGAGCACCGATATCCAGTGTCGTCCATATTCCCACATCATCATACTCAGTGCAAACATTATGTCCATATGCCCACATAGATGGGAACAAATGCACCTAACAAAATGCAAACAAAGGACAGTGTCATATGTCTAATAACCCGAGCATTAATAAAACCATAATACATGTTACAATTCAAATGTGAAATATTATAAATTGAATGTGGTGCTTAGAGAGGTTATTATATATTTGTTGCACCCAATCCCTATGTTTAGTGCATCGAGATATTCTCCACATGGGTTACAACCATATACCACATATTTCTCTTGTATCTGGTCAGCCACCCAACTGTTGGAACACATTTTTGGCATATTTTCTTTTAAATGATTAGGATAAGTCGTGCTTCTACCATTCAACCGTCTGAATGCTCTCACGTCACTAACCCATTTACTTACTTTCTCTTCATACAACATGACCCATGTTGTGTTGCCTCTGCGTTGTAAGGAATGAATTTATTGGTGGCATCAATTTATAAATTTGTTGATGTATACAAGAATTCAAAATGAATAGCATGAGATCAAATATATATTATCAACATAAATAATGAATTTATTGATGGCATCAATTTCTGAATTCACATATGTATACAAGAATTCTAAACAAATATCATAAGATCAAATATATATTATCAACTTTAGTGTAAATATTTGCTATGTACTAAATTGACAAAATATAAGTGACTTACTCTTTATCAAGTGTCTTTTTTTGTTTATTTGGAGTATCCCCCCTTCCCTTTTGTCCTAATCTTGTTGATCATCCCAAACCACTGCACCTAGTGTGTCATCAATTTTCTTAATGTATGCACCAACATAATAGAATGACTTGTATACTATGTACCCCTCTACCAYAGAGCCCTYTGGTTATGCCCTTTGTTGAACAAACCCCTTCAATTTTTTCATGTACCTCTTTAAGAAGAAAATCCAATGACATGAGAGCACCCCAACTGATCCATATTTATGAGGGAATAAAATGAAACACATAAATAAGACATAAACACAGAGATACAATAATACTCAATTTCTATTAAAGAATGAAATATGCAGATACTGTAAAAGAAAATACAGAGTGAAATGAACTTGCTAGAATGGTGGTAGCTTATCTTTGTTAAGAGATGTGACAGCTACGATAATTTGAAAGAATATGCCTAAAATGAGGCTCAAAAATCCTTTTTAACATAAATCATAAATAAGAAAACCCTAAACATCCAAAACCCTAACCCCGAGAGATGAAACGCCAAAAGTTTTGTGGGGGTAGTTGATATGTCAACTTTCTGGGGGCACAACTTTTGCATACAATCTTCCTTTAGGGGACTTGATACCTCGTTGGAAAGGTATATCCAAGGACTACACATTCCATTCGACCTAGTGTCTTCCTTTCACTACATGTTAGGCACTGTCAAGCCAAAAACACATCATTTAGGGCCTCAAAGCGACCCTAGAAGTTTGGGACCCAAAAAACTGTAGAAAAATTGCCAAGATGGAAATTGTATTTTGCGACATTGGAATGGGTGGGTGGTCACCGATTTCCACCTATATCATTCCCCCCCCCCTTAGGAATAAATGGTATCCATTTCATTGATACCCCCATAAAATAGGGAAATTTATGTTGAACTTGATGCTTGGTGAGCCACTTGCCTTGGTGCAGCAACTTCCCTACTTTGACAACCCGATAGAGTTGGATCTTTTGTTGGTGGGTGCCCTTGACTTGTGTGTCCGTGATCCGATCAATGGTTACCTGTTCCATGTAGTCAAGGTTGAGCCTTGTAGGTGTCAACTACTATCCCACTTTCGATGTGTCCAATAATGGTAGAAAATATGGCCGAAGGAGGTCCACATTGAATACTAGGTGCAAGCCAAGAAAGGGGGGAATACTTAACTCAAAAGCATTGTCTCCCACAACCTTGGTGATGGTGTAAGGTCCATAGAAAAGTGGACACTAATTCCAATGGGGTCCCATAAGGTTGTATTTATTCAAATATAACCAAACCTTGCCTCTCACCTAAAACTTGTGGGGAACCCAGTGTTGGTCACAACGTTGTTTGTACTTAGCATTGGATTTATGCAAAATATCATGAAACTGCTCATGGATGTGTTGAATCTGTTCAATGAATTTGGTGTCTTTTTTGACCTCAAATTGAGCATGGGAATATTATGCATGTGTGGATGCAAGGGGAAATGCTACATCAATAGGGCCCAATGGTTGAAATCCTGGACCCACCTAAAAATGGTTGTGTTTGGTCGAGCTACAGAGGGATCTGTTGCAGTTGTGTTGAACATAAGGAAGGATCTCATCCCATGTGTGTGGATTCTTGGAGTTGTACATGCACAATATATGCATGGTCATCCTATTGATGACTTATGTCTGACCATCAATATGAGGGTGGAAGTCAGTGGATTTGGGTCCAACAATGACCAAAGGATCAACCAGAATGTATTCAAGAATATAATGTCTCAATCAGATATGATGGTCTGTGGTAGTTCGAAGTGTACCCATACACACTCGAAGCAGAGCTTGGAAGTGGCCTCGGTTGTGATAATCTTCTTGCAGATAGTCAAAATGGCCATCTTAGAGAATCAATCAACAATCATGAATACATGGTCATTTCCATGCTTGGTTGCGGGGAGACCTAACATGTAGTCCATCGAGATGGATTCCCAGAGCCAAGTGGGAGTATATAGAGGGGTGTACAGTCCATGGGTTTTAATGGTTGGATTGGAAATGGAGGAGGTAGTGCAGGATCTTATATACTTACTAACATCATGTCAAAGCTTCGACCAATAGAAATACTTATATAGTACTTCCATTGTCTTCTTCATGCCAAAGTGCCTTTCCACCCGAATGTAGTGGGCTTCCCAAATAAACTTTGCACGCTCACTTAAAGGAACACATAGATGACCCAGATATCATTACATTCCATCCTAAAGATGGAAATCATCCACAATCGTGCTTGTTCCCAACATCCGGTAGGTTGTAGCAAAGTCAGGATCATTTTCATAGAGTTGGGACCATCGAAGGTCTCATGCATGCAAGAGTTGAGCACAACGGTTAGTGTTGCAACTCGAGGCCAACTGAGGTAGTCAACAATGTTATTATTTCTCCCTTTCTTATACTTAATTTTGAGGTGAAACTGTTGTAAGTATGTGGACCAATTTTGATGGAGATCATTCTACAATTTGCCTCATGTCTACATGAACTACAGACGCTTGTGATCCATATGGATGACTAACACCTTCCCAAGAATGTAATACTTCTATTGGCGACAGGATTGTATGATGGAATACATTTATTTTTCATAGTTGGGGTACTTACAGACAACATATGAAACTTTCTCACTACTATAGGCCACCAAATGACTGTGTTGAGTGAGAAAGACACTAACAACATATTTGGAAGCATATGTCTCAATCTCAAATGGTTGTGGAAGATCGGGTAAGGTGAGCACCAAGGATGAGCATAATAAATATTTAAAATCATCAAAGGATTTCTATTGTGACATTCCCCACACAAATTTGGCTTTGCAACCACCCTTGATCACTTGGTTGAGATCCCATGTGATATGGGAGAACCCCAATACAAATCTACGATAGAAGTTGGCAAGGCATAAAAAACTCCTAAGCTCGGTGCGTTTTTCTGGGTTTGGATAGTCACTAATGACTTGGATATTGGTCAGATCGACATGCACCCCATTCTCATCTACAATGTATTTGAAGTAGTGGATCTTGTTCATTTCGAAGTAGCATTTTTTTAGGTTAGAATATAGCCTGCGTTGTCGCAGAGTGCGGAGGACCTGTTAAATGTGCTCCAAGTGTTCTGGCCAACTCTTGTTGAAGACAAGGATGCCATTTAGATATACAACCACAAATGAATTGGTGAAGTGATGAAATATGTCGTCCATCAACCTCATGAACTTTTTCGAGGCATTCGTCAAGCCAAAGGGCATGATCAACCACTCGAAAATACCTTCTTTAGACTCGAAAGTAGTCTTCCATACATTTGTTTGTTCTATGGGGAACTGGCGGTAACTGTACTTCAGATCAATATTAAAAAATTAATTGGGTCCCTTGAGTTGGTCAAGAAGGTCACGAATTCAAAGAATTGGGTATAGGTTATTGACTGTAATTTTGTTCATATCTTTCTTCTGCACAAGCACGATTGAACCCTTTTTGGAGCAACTCTCGAATCTGGCACTTTCTTTCCTCATTTTCCAGGAGAGAGCATTGTTACACTACCACATTAGACAAAGGTGTTCCAAGGATCAACTCAATTTAATGCTTGACCTGACAATGCAAAGGCACACTGGTAGGTGAGGTGAAGATGTCATGGTATTCTTCCATGAAATTTTCCAGTTGCTTCTATTGCGTAGAGGAGCCTTATGTGGAGGCCATGGATATGGACATGACCTTCCATTCACTTTGAGATTGAATCATGAAGAAGAAAAATTTCCCATTCTGGGAGATGGCCTTCCTGCACTTCTTAGCTGAGACCAAAGAAAGTGTGGTAGGTGGAGCTACCTTTATTATTTTGTACAGTTGTTTATCCACTGTAACAATGAAACTACGATCTTTAGACTCATATACAACAAGACGTTTCCACATGTATGGCTGGACTAAAATAACATCATAAATTTCAGGTGGGGAAACATCACAGAATACCTCATCCTTGAAGATATTGATGCCATATGGCAGGTGACACTATTGGCTGACGTGAAGATCTTGTCCTTGGCTGAGCCACCTGATGTTGTATGGTTGTGGATGTGGTGTTGTTGACAACTTTGATCGTTTGATGACCTCTGCTGAGATGAGGTTCTTTTGGCTTCTGCTATCAATAATAAAATGTAGTAGATCACCCTTCACCCACATCTGCGAGTGAAAAAGGAACTCACCTTCCTCCGTCTCTTCTGGTTCGTTTGGCTAGATATTGGTGGTATTGAATGAGGAACTAGGTTCTGCATCAATGATCCACTTCCCTTTATATAGCTCTGAATCATATTCCAAGTATGGATCTCACTCTAAGGCTTTCATCTCAGCCACTAATGATTACTTCACGCCACATTCATTGGTATTGTGCCAGGGGATTTTATGGAATTCTCACAATTTGTGAGTGTCTTTCTTTGTCTTGCCATTAACTTTCTTTGTTTTTTTCTTAGAGTGGTTTTCCCTAAGTCCATCCTTGCTTTGTCCTTTTTTTGGTGTGTTGGGGCCACATTTTCCTTGCTTCTGCTATGATGCATTTGCATATCCAAATTCCCTCTTATTCCTCTGCTTATATTTTTGTTAGATTTTGACAACATATCGATATGTGACTCCTAATGATGAGATGTCCAACAACTTTATTTATGTTCGGATGTACCTATGTAGACCCCCGAGTGAAATCATGAAGATGGATGTCTATTTTTCTTGTTTCATGAGAAAAAAAACTATAATTTCACAAGTTCTTCAACTTTCATCATACAAAAGTATTTTTTTATTTAGAATTTCACTTTATAGTAAAAAAAAAACTTGTGAAGAATTTTGTTATCTTTCCAATGACTATTTTTCAAATTTGTTTTATTGAAATTTGATAAGTCAATTTGACAATTGTTTAACAGTATGTTCCTTAAACATGAAAGGAATGATAATGAGTTATTTTTTCCCCCAACAATGTATCTATTATTAAACTTTTGTTTTTAACAAATGAAATATACTGAAACAATCTACAGAGACTATGTTTTATTATGACTATAATTTTGAATCTAACGGATGAATATTATAATTTCTAGAATTTTTTTAAGTTAACCAAGTTGAAAATGTTCCAGATTTTAAACACATTTTTCCCCCACCTTCTATCTATCTTAATTTTTACTTAAAAGTAAAATCTAAAAATACCCTTTTGAAAAGAATAGTTTAAGGATTATGAATATAATATTTTCTAAATTTTTCACTGTGTATTTTTAGAGATACGGATATTTTATTTCACTTAATCATAATGTTAGCTGAAAATATTATGTAGTGATTTTTTTTTAAAATTAAATAAAATTAGATAAAAATAATGAAAATGAAAAAAAATTATAGGAATTGAAAGTAGATTCAATTTTGCAAATGTTGGTGTCACTTTCGAAACCAAATTCTCAGTATTTGCAGGAGTCTGTAACCTCCAAAGTTCAGGTAAGCTAGAGGGAATTTTTTGGTTCTTGCAAACAGTCCCATTCGCTAGTTTTCAATGGAAAGAATCTTTCAACCGAAAAAACATTTATTTCGGTCGAAAAATGTAATTCTAACGGAATCCGTCAAAATTAAACAGTTTCCTAGCGTTTCATCCAAAAAAGCCTTTTTTCAGTCGAAAGATGGGTGAGAAAATTCCATCTGCCGAAAAGAATGAAAAGACACGTCGTATCGTTTCATTTCGCGTCAAATCGTATAAATATGCTTCCGGCTAAACACATTTAACACAATTCATCTCTTGTTTCATGGTTTTCTAGAGCACCTAAACAAACTTTTGAATCATCTTTTTCCATTTTTTTTAAACAAGGTAATTGATGTTTGTTCAAGTTTTTATTGGAATAACAATTTATATATTGAAAGCTTAATGTTGAGAATTTTTTCAAGGTGAAGCCTTTGTTAAACGTAAAATTATCGATATTATTTTTTAATAATTTTTGTGACAATGGAGTTTTTCTGAGACTATTCTGAAATGGTGATTTTGTTAAAAAAATTTACAGATAACTATACTCATGGGAAAAACATAAGTTTGTGCAAGAGAAAATTTGATCGCACTTGAGATGAAACTCACCATAATGATCAAAGGAAAGAGAATTATTGGAGAAATAAAAGAAAACGTGCAAATATTGAAGAAAAAAATGATGATAATGTAAATAGAGATTTTCAACAAGAAAAAGTCCAACCAGGTATGCATGCACATATTGTTTATATTAAAAGTATAGAATTCAAATTTAAAATATTGTTTAATATGATTGATTGTAATTACAATTTGGTGTTTTTCAAAAAACATAAATAGATTTGTCTCATAACGTCGATGAAGACGTTGAAACCGAAATTGAAGAAGAAGACGAATCACCTATAGGTATGTACATAAATTTAGATAATACAACATGAACACTTGTATATAGTTTAGTGAATTTAAGTTCGGGTTTTGTTTTTAAATATAAACTTTAAATTGAAATATGCAGGAGAAAATATCAACATTGATGATGAAATATTAGAAAATGTTGATACTTACAAATTTGGGAAGAAAGAAGTTAAGCATTATATAAGATATCGAACTAAGAATATGTATAATACTTTTTTCAAATATGAATCAGTAACAGTACAAGCTCAACTTTTACTCTCTCTAATAAAGTCAAGAAATTTAAAAGAATCTACATCATTATCGGGTATTCAAAAGTCGAAAAAAGATACAAAGGTGAAACGGGATGTCTTTGACAATATAACTAGTGTATTAAAAGCCTTTGGAAAATATCGAAAAAAAGATGGCAGTGTTTCACGTAGAGTGATAAAAACAACAGCTATTTCATCTAGCAATATTAAAGATCGTTTAACACGACACATGGAAAAAACGATGGGAACGTCAAGAAAAACATTGTACAAACATAGAAAATTTTGATTGCAAATAGATGCAAATGATGAACTTTCTTGTTGGACAGTGATTTCTAGACAACCCTACAAAGATAGTCTTGCAGAAATTGTTAAAGAATTGGCCTGTAATTTTTGGTTGCCAGAATCTCATGTTTCACCACATACAAGGGATGTGTTGCAATGAAGAATAACACGAAAAAAATATGAAGAACATCCAAAACATATATTTCCAATGACACAAATAGAATTGTTCAATAAGTTCAAAGAAGAGCACAAAGAAATTAAAATTTCCATCAATACATGTGTGCAACAAAAACCATGGTTTGTTAAACCCATCATTATTCGTGACACTTGTTGTTGTCATTATCATGTGGAATTTGAGTTATATTATGATACTTTTCTTGATTTTGGTAAAACTTTATGGCCAAGTTCACCTCCTCCTTCCACATTTCGTGCTTTTATATCTGAAATTCTATGTGAAAGAGAAGGTGATGAATTATTTTACCAAAAAAATGTGTTGGTGGAAAGAAATGTGATCGTTGTGGAAATATAAGTTTGTTTCACTCAAAGTATCCTAGTGATATGAATGATCAATCATTTTCTAATATAACAGTCAATTGGAAGAGATATGAATATATCAACAACACGACTCCACATTCTTCAAATGTTATTTCCAAAAGGATTGATTTGAAAGTAGATAAAATATGTGTGATAGATTTTTTGAAGAAGTTTGAGGAAGAAATTTATAAATACACCAAGCATTCACATAGAGCTCGATGGAAAGACGTACAATTCAAACAATCCTGTGAAGTGTTTCCACCAAGGACAATTTTTTCTATATTTGATTTTGCAGAGAATTGCACATTCGCTGCACAAAAAGAAATACAGAGTGAATATTATAATTATGATCAAGTCACTATATTTGTCCACGTTCTATATAGACATACTCAATGGAGTATTTATAACATAGAAAGCACCAACGACAATTGGCATGTTATTAAATAATATCATTTTTATATAAGTGATGATCGAGCACACGACACACATTATGTACAACATTGTTTTGATAAATTTTATGATTCATTGAAAGAACGCGAGATCGGGTTCGATCGACATTGGATATGGTCAAATGGGTGTCTTGGTCAGTTCAAATATTCACGATCATTCTATTGGTTGTGTCGTCTTCATAAAAAATCAAACATTACACATTGTTGGAATTTTTTTGAGACTGGTCATGGAAAAGGAGACCACGACGGTGCAAGGGCATGTGTAAAATGAGCACTTTGAAGGTATTAGATGAACCCTCGTGCTGATCGATTTGAATCCATTGATAAAGTTGTTGAATGGTGCAAAATGACACTAAGCCATGAAAATAATATGTCAAGGGATGTGCACAAGTGTGTCTATATATATGTTACAAATGTACACATGATATTTTTATTCACATGTTCAAATTTATATTCGATCTTCAATCATTTTCTTGAGAGATTTCAAGTTAACAAGTTCTTGTCTTGTGCAGGTTTTTTTGGTATGTTGGAATCCAATATGTAAATAGATCAATCCCATATGAAGCCGGTACGATACATGGGACACAAAAAATGTATTCAGTTAAAACAAAACGCTATCAAAATGTGTTTGCATTTGATAGAAGAAATGAGTCTTGTTTTTGTTCAGTTTGCATAGAGGACACATAATCCATAGAGATTTGCAAAAACAAAAATGCGGAATATGTTAAAGCTTGGAGACATACTGAACTTAATATAAAAGGGAAAATTCCACTTGCAAGCTCAAAGGAGATGTAATCAAGTGAAACTATAGTGTCAATTGATGGCGATAGAGTTTTTGATCTTGTTAGAGAAGGTAATTTTTATGCTTAATTTTTTTCAAATAACTTGTAGATGTACTAGTTGTGTGATAATCTAACATGAACTATTTGTTGTCCAATATATTGAATTATTTTCAGGTGATGTCTTTGTCATTGTTGCACTTGTAGACAACACTGAAAATGTGAAATATTATTTGATGTGATGCACAAAACAAAAGATGAGGTTATTAGAATATTTTGATAATAACGGTTTTATATATGAAAGAGGATCCATCGTATTGAAAGGAYATTTTTTCAAGAAACYCATCAAACCGATACTCATGTTCAYTGTCWAGACTACCAGTCAGATGTCATAAGTTGTCAATATAGTCATTTGGTATGTGCAGTGCGCATAAAATTAATAGAAGTTCAATCAAGAAAAAAAAAAAAAAGTTAGAAAATGGAAAATGTCCAAAGTCGATCATGAACGAATAATTGAAAATGGAATACCATTACAATTTCTTTAAACAAGTGACATGTACATTCCAGAATTTTATAGTTTGCATTGAAAGTACACATATTTATGAATATCTAGGATTCTAGAATCATTTTCAGTTTAGTTTAATTTCATGGTTCATTCAATTAAGAAAAAATATATTTTTGATGAATTATAAAGTTTACCAAGCCTTATTTACAATTTCAGGGAAGAACCTATAGATTCTATTTAGGGAAGCTAAATTGACCTATACTTTGGATGATTATACTTTAATCCTACAAATTATCTAGATCGTATACACAAATCCTTTAATGTATGTAACCAATTTACTACATACAGGATTTGCGTTCATTATTTGCAATGATTGTTCAATGTTTTTTCATATGAAGAGGATAACTTCATATAAAAACTAGGACCCATTTCCATGTCAATATAAGGGACTATTAATGGCTTAAAAAAACTTTAAAGACATCTTAAAGTGAATTATTGACATCCTAATTAAAGAATTCAAGGTAATACATATGATTAACATCTTAATTAAAAAATTTAAAGACATCTTAAAAAGTATCAATTTTAATTATGAAATTGTGAATTTTGATTCCAAAAGTGTTGATATTATATTAAATTGTTAAATTTATGCATTTAGATTTCAATATATTGAAGCAAATTGAAAACAAAATTGAAAATGTGAGCTACTTGAAAAATGTGTATGATGAACCTAACACTACTTATATTCTACACATTAAATGTAGTTTTCATTGAGTTTGATTGAAAAAAACTTAAGTTGAAAACGAATTTGATTTTGTGGCCTGATAACAAAAAACAAAAAATAAGAGGCCATCTACTATGGCTTGGTTTGCTGCATTTAGATTTTCATAATTTTAATTGAATTAATGGTATTAGTGAATACTTCCAATGTGTAGAGGATTGATAATTTCCATCAACCATTTTCTACTCTTTTCTATACACAAACAATTTATATCAATATAAATTTTAATGAAAATCGCTTACTTATATTAAAGTATGTTTTAATTTTACATATTAAATTAGGTTCTAAATCATGTTTTTATTTCAAAGTACAGTTTTTTTTCACATTTTCTTGAATAAATATATTGAAAGCTCGAAAAGAAACCTAAGACTAACATAACCAGTTTAGTGTTGGGCTGTCATAGTGAATACTTCCATTAATGGTGGGTGTCATATTGATGGCATTAGTGAATACTTCCAATGTGCAGAGGACTAATAATTTCCAGATCAACCATTTCGATACATAAACAATTTATATCAATATAAATTTTAATGAAAATCGCTTATTTATATTAAAGTATATTTTAATTTTACATTCTAAATCATGTTTTTATTTCAATTTTTATTACAAAGTACACATTTTTATTTAACATTTTCTTGAATAAATATATTGAAAGCTCGCAAAGAAACCAAATACTAGCATAACCAGTTTAGTGTTGGATTGTCATTTCGTTGTGAAATTTCATAAGAAACTATAAAATTTGATGACTTGTTTGACTATTTTCAACCATATTTCCAAATCAAACAAAATTTAAATTATAAGTTAGAAACTATAATTTGATAACTACCCAGATCTTCCATCACTACAGAATCAACTCCACTATATACAAAATCAACTCTACTTCACATAGTACAAATCAAACAAAATTTAAATTTTATAAGTTAGAAACTATAATTTGATAACTACCCAGATCTCCCATCACTACATAATCAGCTCCACTGTATACAGCACCAGCTCTACTTCACATAGTACAATGATGTTTATAAATAAAATGAAATAAAACATTTTTAATTCCAGCACAATATCGTAAAACATACTTTAACCTTTTGTTTTTGTTTAATAAAGTATGATCCTTATATTAATAACTATTTATGTCTATACAATCCCACCTATTATCCACTTGTTCTTCCACAAAAGGGAAACCAGAACATGTGATTTTCAGCAAAATCTTATCATTTCACCATCATAAAAATTGAAATTACAAAATCATAAAAATTGAATTTTTTTTTTTTGTAAGTTAGAAAGAAGTATTAAAGCCTTCTTATATCAAAAAATTACATTTGTCAGCATAAACAGTGAGACAGTGGTTGCATCGCCTAGATGGGAAACCAATGATGCCACTTGTCCAAACAGTTCACAATTGCAGAAAAAAGAAAAATTGAGGTTTGATTTTTTAATATCTTCATTTTTTTGTTAAATAAAATATAAATTAAAATAAATTTTATTACTATATTATATGAATATGTCACCAACTTTTTTATATCTCAGTTAATTCTTAGTAATTTAAAGGTTAACATAAACATATGTTAATACAATACAACATAAATTTTCTATAATAAACAATAAATATGAGAATAAAAATATATCAAAACCACATATTATGCTTGTACTATTTAATGTATTTTCACTATGGTGGTTGTAAATGGTTGTTAACTTTCCGTCCATTGGATGTAGCTTGGGTGGTTGGGAGGAATGATTGTTACCGTCCCCACCCGGGTTCAATTCCTTGTGAGTGACATGTTGTGCCCTTAAATGGGTCTATAATATGTTCTTATTGTTGAGCCCCCAATATTCTGAAAATACTCGGTCTCCCTATGTTCTCTCATAGATTTCAGGGTGGTTTTATGGGGACGTAGCGAGCACCGATATCCAATGTCGTCCATATGCCCACATCAGCATACTCAGTGCAAACATTATGTCCATATGCCCACATAGATGGGAACAAATGCACCTAACAAAATGCAAACAAAGGACAATGTCATATGTCTAATAACCCGAGCATTAATAAAACCATAATACATGTTACAATTCAAATGTGAAATATTATAAATTGAACATGGTGCTTAGAGAGGTTATTACATATTTGTTGCACCCAATCCCTATGTTTAGTGCATCGAGATGTTCTCCACATGGGTTACAACCATACACCACATATTTCTCTTGTATCTGGTTAGCCACCCAACTGTTGGGACACATTTTTGGCATATTTTCTTTTAAATGATTAGGATAAGTGGTGCTTCTACCATTCAACCGTTTGAATGCTCTCACGTCACTGTCCCATTTTCTTACTTTCTCTTCATACAACGTGACCCATGTTGTGTTGCCTCTGCGTTGTAAGGAATGAATTTATTGGTGGCATCATTTTATAAATTTGTTGATGTATACAAGAATTCAAAATGAATAGCATGAGATCAAATATATATTATCAACGTAAATAATGAATTTATTGATGGCGTCAATTTTTGAATTCACATATGTATACAAGAATTCTAAACAAATATCATAAGATCAAATATATATTATCAACTTTAGTGTAAATAGTTGCTATGTACTAAATTGACAAAATATAAGTGACTTACTCTTTATCAAGTGTCTTTTTCTGTTTATTTGGAGTATCCCCCCTTCCCTTTTGTCCTAATCTTGTTGATCATCCCAAACCATTGCACCTAGTGTGTCATCAATTTTCTTAATGTATGGACCAACATAATAGAATGACTTGTATACTATGTACCCCTCTACCACAGAGCCTCTGGTTATGCCCTTTGTTGATCAAACCCCTTCAATTTTTTCATGTACCTCATTAACAAGAAAATCCAATCACATGAGAGCACCCCAACTGATCCATATTTATGAGAGAATAAAATGAAACACATAAATAAGACATAAACATAGAGATACAATAATACTCAATTTCTATTAAAGAATGAAATATATAGATACTATAAAAGAAAATACAGAGTGAAATGAACTCGCTAGAATGGTGGTAGCTTATCTCTGTTAAGAGATGTGACGACACGATAATTTGAAAGAATATGCCTAAAATGAGGCTCAAAATTCCTTTTTAACATAAATCATAAATGAGAAAACCCTAAACATCCAAAACCCTAACCCCAAGAGATGAAATGCCAAAAGTTTTGTGGGGGTAGTTGATATGTCAACTTTCTGGGGGCACAACTTTTGCATACAATCTTCCTTTAGGGGACTTGATACCTCATTGGAAAGGTATATCCAAGGACTACACATTCCATTCGACCTAGAATCTTCCTTTCACTACATGTTAGCCACTATCAAGACAAAAACACATCATTTAGGGCCTCAAAGCGACCCTAGAAGTTTGGGACCCAAAAAACTGTAGAAAATTTGCCAAGGTGGAAATTGTATTTTGCGACATTGGAATGGGTGGGTGGCCACCGATTTCCACCTATATCATTCCTCCCCCCTTAGTAATAAATGGTATCCATTTCATTGATACCCCCATAAAATAGGGAAACTTATGTTGAACTTGATGCTTGGTGAGCCACTTGCCTTGGTGCAGCAACTTCCCTACTTTGACAACCCGATAGAGTTGGATATTTTGTTGGTGGGTGCCCTTGACTTGTGTGTGCATGATCCGATCAATGGTTACATGTTCCATGTAGTCAAGGTTGAGCCTTGTAGGTTTCAACTATTGTCCCACTTTCGATGTGTCCAATAATGGTAGAAAATATGGTCGAAGGAGGTCCACATTGAATACTAGGTGCAAGCCAAGAAAGGGGGGAATACTTAACTCAAAATCATTGTCTCCCACAACCTTGGTGATGGTGTAAGGTCCATAGAAAAGTGGACACTAATTCCAATGGGGTCATGTAAGGTTGTCTATATGAAAATGTAACCAAACCTTTCCTCTCACATAAAACTTGTGGGGAACCCAGTGTTGGTCACGACGTTGCTTATACTTAGCATTGGATTTATGCAAAATATCATGAAACTGTTCATGGATGTATTGAATCTGTTCAATGAATTTGGTGTCTTTTTTTACCTCAAGTTGAGCATGGGAATATTATGCATGTGTGGATGCAAGGGGAAATGCTACATCAATGGGGCCCAATGGTTGAAATCCTAGACCTACCTGAAAATGGTTGTGTTTGGTCGAGCTATGGAGGGATCTGTTGCAGTTGTGTTGAACATAAAGAAGGCTCTCATCCCATGTGTGTGGATTCTTGGACTTGTACATGAACAATATATGCAGGATCATCCTATTGATGACTTATGTCTGACCATCAGTATGAGGGTGGAACTCAGTGGATTTGGGTCCAACAATGACCAAAGGATCAACCAGAATGTATTCAAGAATATAATGTCTCAATCGGATATGATGGTTTGTGGTAGTTCGAAGTGTACCCATACACACTCGAAGAAGACCTTGGAAGTGGCCTCGGTTGTGATACTCTTCTTGCAGATAGTCAAAATGGCCATCTTAGAGAATCGATCAACAATCATGAATACATGGTCATTTCCATGCTTGGTTGCGGGGAAACCTAACATGTAGTCCATCGAGATGGATTCCTAGAGCCAATTGGGAGTACATAGAGGGGTGTAAAATCCATGGATTTTAATGGTTGGCTTTGCAATGGAGGAGGTAGTGCAGGATCTTATATAATTACTAACATCATGTCGAAGCTTTGACCAATAGAAATACTTATATAGTACTTCCATTGTCTTCTCCATGCCAAAGTGCCTTTCCACCCGAATGTAGTGGGATTCCCAAATAAACTTTGCACGCTCACTTAAAGGAACACATAGATGACCCAGATATCATTACAGTCCATCCTAAAGATGAAAATCATCCACAATCGTGCTTGTTCCCAACATCCGGTAGGTTGTTGCAAAGTCAGGATCATTTTCATAGAGTTGGGACCATCGAAGGTCTCATGCATGCAAGAGTTGAGCACTGTGGTTAGTGTTGCAACTGGAGGCCAATTGAGGTATTCAACAATGTTATTAGTTCTACCTTTCTTATACTTAATTTTGAGGTGAAACTGTTGTAAGTATATCGACCAATTTTGATGGAGATCATTCTACAATTTGCCTCATGTCTACATGAACTACAAACGCTTTTGATCCATATGGATGACTATCACCTTCCCAAGAATGTAATGCTTCCATTGGCGACAGGATTGTATGATGGAATACATTTATTTGTCATATTTGGGGTACTTACAGACAACATTTGAAACTTTCCCACTACTATAGGCCACCAAATGACTGTGTTGAGTGAAAAAGACACTAACAACATATTTGGAAGCATATGTCTCAATCTCAAATGGTTGTGGCTGAATGGGTAAGGCAAGCACCAGGGATGAGCATAAGAAATGTTTCAAATCATCAAAGGCTTTCTATTGTGACATTCCCCACACAAATTTGTCTTTGCAACCACCCTTGATCACTTGGTTGAGATCCCATGTGATATGGGAGAACCCCAATATGAATCTGCGATAGAAGTTGGCAAGGCATAAAAAACTCCTAAGCTCAGTGCATTTTTTTGGGTTTGGATAGTCACTAATGACTTGGATATTGGTTGGATCGACATGCACCCCATTCTCATCTACAATGTATTCGAAGTAGTGGATCTTGTTCATTCCGAAGTAGCATTTTTTTAGGTTAGAATATAGCCTATGTTGTCGTAGAGTGCGGAGGACCTGTTAAATGTGCTCCAAGTGTTCTGACCAACTCTTGTTGAAGACAAGGATGCCATATAGATATACAACCACAAATGAATTGGTGAAGTGATACAAGATGTCATCCATCAACCTCATGAACTTTTTTGAGGCATTCATCAAGCCAAAGGGCATGATCAACCACTCGAAAATACCTTTTTTAGACTTGAAAGTAGTCTTCCATACATTTGTTTGTTCTATGGGGAACTGGTGGTAACTATACTTCAGATCAATATTAAAAAATTAATTTTGTCCCTTGAGTTTCTCAAGAAGTTCATCAATTCAAAGAATTGGGTATCGGTTCTTGATTGTAATTTTGTTCATATCTTTCTTCTGCACAAGCACGATTGAGCCCTTTTTGGAGCAAATCTCGAATCTGGCACTTTGTTTCCTCATTTTCCAGGAGAGAGCGTTGTTAAAATAGCGCATTAGGCAAAAGTGTTCCAAGGATCATCTCAATTTAATGTTTGACCTGACAATGCAAAGGCACCCTGGTAGGTGAGGTGAAGATGTCATGGTATTCTTCCATGAAATTTTTCAATCGCTTCTATTGCGTAGAGGAGCCTTATGTGGAGGCCATGGATATGGACATGACCTTCCATGCACTTTGAGATTGAATCATGAAGAAGACAAATTTCCCATTTTGGGAGATGGCCTTCCTGCACTGCTTAGTTGAGACCAAAGAAAGTGGGGTAGGTGGAGCTACCTTTATTATTTTGTATAGTTGTTTATCCACGGTAACAATGAAACTACGAGCTTTAGACTCATATACAACAAGACGTTTCCACATGTATGGCTGGACTAAAATAACATCATAAATTTTAGGTGGGGAAACATCACAGAATACCTCACCCTTGAAGAGATTGAAGCCATAGGGCAAGTGACACTATTGGCTGACGTGAAGATCTTGTCCTTGGTTGAGACACCTAATGTTGTATGGTTGTGGATGTGGTGTTGTTGACAACTTTGATCGTTTGATGACCTCTGCTGAGATGAGGTTCTTTTGTCTTATGCTATCAATAATAAAATGTAGTAGATCACCCTTCACCCACATCTGCGAGTGAAAAAGGAACTCACCTTCCTCTGTCTCTTCTGGTTCGTTTGGCTAGATCTTGGTGGTATCGAATGAGGAACTGGGTTCTGCATCAATGATCCACTTCCCCTTATATAGCTCTGAATCATAGTCGAAGTATGGATCTCACTCTAAGGCTCTCATCTCAACCACTAATGACTACTTCACGCCACATTCATTGGTGTTGTGCCAGGGGATTTTATGGAACTCTCACAAATTGTGAGTGTCTTTCTTTGTCTTCCCATTAACTTTCTTTGTTTTTTTCTTAGAGTGGTTTTCCCAAGGTCCATCCTTGCTTTGTCCTATTTTTGGTGTGTTGGGGCCACATTTTCCTTGCTCCTGCTATGATGCATTTGCATATCCAAATTCCCTCTTATTCCTCTGCTTATATTTTTGTTAGATTTTGACAACATATCAATATGTGACTCCTAACGATGAGATGTCCAACAACTCTATTTATGTTTGGATGTACCTATGTAGACCCCCGAGTGAAATCATGAAGATGGGTGTCTATTTTTCTTGTTTTATAAGAAAAAAAACTATATTTTCACATTCTTCAACTTCCCGCATACAAAAGTATTTTTTTATTTAGAATTTCACTTTATAGTAAAAAAGAAAACTTGTGAAGAATTTTGTTATCTTTCCAATGACTATTTTTCAAATTTGTTTTATTGAAATTTGATAAGTCAATTTGACAATTGTTTAACAGTATGTTCCTTAAACATGAAAGGAATGATAATGAGTTATTTTTTCCCCCAACAATGTATCTATTATTAAACTTTTGTTTTTAACAAATGAAATATACTGAAACAATCTACAGAAACTATGTTTTATTATGACTATAATTTTGAATCTAACGGTTGAATATTATAATTTCTAGAATTTTTTTAAGTTGACCAAGTTGAAAATGTT
This sequence comes from Picea mariana, assembly GCA_032191745.1. Classification (NCBI taxonomy): domain Eukaryota; kingdom Viridiplantae; phylum Streptophyta; class Pinopsida; order Pinales; family Pinaceae; genus Picea; species Picea mariana. The sequence continues at coordinate 58,587 of JASDQU010104308.1, read as the reverse complement.
CCAGATTTTAAACACATTTTCCCCCCACCTTGTATCTATCTTAATTTTTACTTAAAAGTAAAATCTAAAAATACCCTTTTGAAAAGAATAGTTTAAGGATTATGAATATAATATTTTCTAAATTTTTCACTGTGTATTTTTAGAGATACGGATATTTCATTTCACTGAATCATAATGTCAGCTGAAAAATATTATGCAGTGATTTTTTAAAAAAATAAAATAAAATTAGATAAAAATAATGAAAATGAAAACAATTATAGGAATTGAAAGTAGATTCAATTTTGCAAATGTTGGTGTCACTTTCGAAACCAAATTCTGAGTATTTGTAGGAGTCTGTAACCTCCAAAGTTTAGGTAAGCTAGAGGAAATTTTTTGGTTCTTGCAAATAGTCCCATTCGCTAGTTTTCAGTGGAAATAATCTTTCAACCGAAAAAACATTTCTTTCGGCCAAAAAATGTAATTCTAACGGAATCCATCAAAATTAAACAGTTTCCTAGCGTTTCATCAGAAAAAGCCTTTTTTCGGTCGAAAGATGGGTGAGAAAATTCCGTCTGCCGGAAAGAATGAAAAGACACGTCGTATCGTTTCATTTCACGTCAAATTGTATAAATACGCTTCCGGCTAAACACATTTAACACAATTCATCTCTTGTTTCATGGTTTTCGAGAGCACCTAAACAAACTTTTGAATCATCTTTTTCATTTTTGTTGAACAAGGTAATTGATGTTTGTTCAAGTTTTTATTGGAATAACAATTTATATATTGAAAGCTAAATGTTGAGAATTTTTTCAAGGTGAAGCCTTTGTTGAACATAAAATTATTGATATTGTTTTTTAATAATTTTTGTGGCAATGGAGTTTTTCTGAGACTATTCTGAAATGGTGATTTTGTTAAAAACTTTTACAGATAACTATACTCATGGGAAAAACATAAGTTTGCGCAAGAGAAAATTTGATCGCACTTGAGATGAAACTCACCATAATGATCAAAGGAAAGAGCATTATTGGAGAAATAAATGAGAACATGCAAATATTGAAGAAAAAAATGATGATAATGTAAATAGAGATTTTCAACAAGAAAAAGACTAACCAGGTATGCATGCACATATTGTCTATATTAAAAGTATAGAATTCAAATTTAAAATATTGTTTAATATGATTGATTGTAATTACGATTTGATGTTTTTCAAAAAACATAAATAGATTTGTCTCATATNGTCGATGAAGATGTTGAAACCAAAATTGAAGCAGAAGACGAATCACCTATAGGTATGTACATAAATTTAGATAATACAACATGAACACTTGTATATAGTTTAGTGAATTTATGTTTGGGTTTTGTTTTTAAATATAAACTTTAAATTGAAATATGCAGGAGAAACTATCAACATTGATGATTAAATATTAGAAAATGTTGATACTGACAAATTTGGGAAGAAAGAAGCTAAGCATTATATAAGATATCGAACTAAGAATATGTATAATACTTTTTTCAAATATGAATCAATAACAGTACAAGCTCAACTTTTACTCTCTCTAATAAAGTCAAGAAAGTTAAAAGAATCTACATCATTATTGGGTATTCAAAAGTCGAAAAAAGATACAAAGGTAAAACGGGATGTCTTTGACAATATAACTAGTGTATTAAAAGTCTTTGGAAAATCTCGAAAAAAAGATGGCAGTGTTGCACATAGAGTCATACAAACAACAGTTGTTTCATATAGCAATATTAAAGATCGTTTGACAGGACACATGGAAAAAACGATGGAAACGTCAAGAAAAACAGTGTACAAACATAGAAAACTTTGATTGCAAATAGATGCAAATGATGAACTTTCTTGTTGGATAGTGATTTCTAGACAACCCTACAAAGATAGACTTGCAGAAAATGTTAAAGAATTGGCTCGTAATTGTTGGTTGACAGAATCTCATGTTTCACCACATACAAAGGATGTGTTGCAACGAAGAATAACACGAAAAAAATATGAAGAACATCCAAAACATATATTTCCAATGACACAAATAGAATTGTTCAATAAGTTCAAAGAAGAGCACAAAGAAATTAAAATTTTCATCAATACATGTGTGCAACAAAAACCATGGTTTGTTAAACCCATCATTGTTCATGACATTTGTTGTTGTCATTATCATGTGGAATTTGAGTTATATTACGACACTTTTCTTGATTTTGGTAAAACTTTATGGCCAAGTTCACCTCCTCCTTCCACATTCCGTGCTTTTATATCTGAAATTCTATGTGAAAGAGAAGGTGATGAATTATTTTACTAAAAAAATGTGTTGGTGGAAAGAAATGTGATCGTTGTGGAAATATAAGTTTGTTTCACTCAAAGTATCCTATTGATATGAATGATCAATCATTTTCTAATATAATAGTCAATTAGAAGAGATATGAATATATCAACAGCACGTCTCCACATTCTTCAAATGTTATTTCCAAAAGGATTGATTTGAAAGTAGATAAAATATGTGTGATAGATTTTTTGAAGAAGTTTGAGGAAGAAATTTATAAATACACCAAGCATTCACATAGAGCTCGATGGAAAGACGTACAATTCAAACAATCTTGTGAAGTGTTTCCACCAAGGACAATTTTTCTATATTTGATTTTGCAGAGAATTACACATTCGCTGCACAAAAAGAAATACAGAGTGAATATTATAATTCTGATCAAGTCACTATATTTGTCCACGTTCTATATAGACATGCTCGATGGAGTCTTTATAACATAGAAAGAACCAACGACAATTTGCATGTTATTAAATAATATCATTTTTATATAAGTGATGATTCATTGAAAGAACGCGGGATCGGGTTCGATCGACATTGGATATGGTCAAATGGGTGTATTGGTCAATTCAAATATTCACGATCATTCTATTGGTTGTGTCGTCTTCATAAAAAATCAAACATTACACATTGTTGGAATTTGTTTGAGACTGGTCATGGAAAAGGAGACCACGATGGTGCAAGGGCATTTGTAAAACGAGCACTTTGAAGGTATTAGATGAACCCTCGTGCTGATCGATTTGAATCCATTGATAAAGTTGTTGAATGGTGTAAAATGGCACTAAGCCATGAAAATAATCTGTCAAGGGATGTGCGCTGGTGTGTCTATATATATGTTACAAATGTACACATGATATTTTTATTCACATGTTCAAATTTATATTTGATCTTCAATCATTTTCTTGAGAGATTTCAAGTTAACAAGTTCTTGTCTTGTGCATGTTTTTTTGGTATGTTGGAATGCAAGATGTAAACAGATCAATCCCATATGAAGCCGGTACGATACATGGCACACGAAAAATGCATTCAGTTAAAACAAAACGCTATCAAAATGTGTTTGCATTTGATAGAAGAAATGAGTCTTGTTTTTGTTCAGTTTGCATAGATGACACATAATCCATAGAGATTTGCGAAAACAAAAATGCGGAATATGTTAAAGCTTGGAGACATACTGAACTTAATATAAAAGGGAAAATTCTATTTGCAAGCTTAGAGGAGATGTAATCAAATGAAACTATAGTGTCAGTTGATGGCGATAGAGTTTTTGATCTTGTTAGAGAAGGTAATTTTTATGTTTAATTTTTTTCAAATAACTTGTAGATGTACTAGTTGTGTGATAATCTAACACAAACTATTTGTTGTCCAATATATCGAATTATTTTCAGGTGATGTCTTTGTCATGGTTGCACCTGTAGACAACACTGAAAATGTGAAATATTATTTGATGCGATGCACAAAACAAAAGATGAGGTTATTAGAATATTTTGATAATAACGGTTTTATATATGAAAGAGAATCCATCGTATTGAAAGGATATTTTTTCAAGTTACCCATCAAACCGATGCTCATGTTCACTTTCAAGACTACCAGTCAGATGTCATAAGTTGTCAATATAGTCATTTGGTATGTGCAACGCGCATAAAGTTAATAGAAGTTCAATCAAGAAAAAAAACCAAAAGTTAGAAAATGGAAAATGTCCAAAGTCGATCATGAACGAATAATTGAAAATGGAATACCATTACGATTTCTTTAAACAAGTGACATGTACATTCTAGAATTTTATAGTTTCCATTGAAAGTACACATATTTATGAATATCTAGGATTCTAGAATTATTTTCAGTTTAGTTTAATTTCATGGTCCATTCAATTAAGAAAAAATATATTTTTGATGAATTATAAAGTTTACCAAGCCTTATTTACAATTTCAGGGAAGAACCTATAGATTGTATCTAGGGAAGCTAAATTGACTTATACTTTAGATGATTATACTTTAATCCTACAAATTATCCAGGTCGTATACACAAATCATTTAATGCATCTAACCAATTTACTACATACATGATTTGCGTTCATTATTTGCAATGATTGTTCAATGCTTTTTCATATGAAGAGGATAACTTCATATCAAAACTAGGACCCATTTCCATGTCAATATAAGGGACTATTGATGGCTTAGAAAAACTTTAAAGACATCTTAAAGTGAATGATTGACATCCTAATTAAAGAATTCAAGGTAATACATATGATTAACATCCTAATTAAAAAAATTAAAAACATCTTAAAAAGTATCAATTTTAATTATGAAATTGTGAATTTTGATTCCAAAAGTGTTGATATTATATTAAATTGTTAAATTTCTGCATTTAGATTTCAATATATTGAAGCAAATTGAAACTGTGAGCTACTTGAAAAATGTGTATGATGAACCTAACACTACTTATATTCTACACATTAAATGTAGTTTTCACTGAGTTTGATTGAAAAAAACTTAAGTTGAAAACGAATTTGATTTTGTGGCTTGATAACAAAAAACAAAAAGTAAGAGGCCATCTACTATGGCTTGGTTTGCTGCATTTAGATTTTCATAATGTTAATTGAATTAATGGTATTAGTGAATACTTCCAATGTGTAGAGGATTGATAATTTACATCAAACATTTTCTACTCTTTTCGATACACAAACAATTTATATCAATATAAATTTTAATGAAAATCGCTTACTTATATTAAAGTATATTTTAATTTTACATATTAAAATAGGTTCTAAATCATGTTTTTATTTCAATTTTTATTTCAAAGTACATTTTGTTTTCACATTTTCTTGAATAAATATATTGAAAGCTCGAAAAGAAACCAAAGACTAACATAACCAGTTTAGTGTTGGTCTGTCATAGTGAATACTTCCATTAATCGTTGTTAGGACCACACAATGTACCTTTTTGCCTATACTTTTTGCCACTATTACACTCTTGATCACTCATATTTAAACTCATATTATCACTTTATCTGATCATTCCAAAGGTAACACAACGTCCCTTCTCAATACTATACGTTTAATATGTTTTGCATAATATTTTACATCACTCTCGTACTTAACCATTGATTATAAATGTATAAGTGTTCAAACTGCAGATTAGCATTTAAAGCCTGTTGTTGAAACACAGAGTTGTCACACAGTCCAAGGTCGCAGATGCTGAAACACAAGAGATGTTACACATCCAAGGTCGCAGATGCTGAAACACAGAGCTGTTACACAGTCCAGAGTCGCAGATGCTGAAACACAGAGTTGTTACACAGTCCAGAGCTACAGATGCTGAAACACAGAAGAAACCGCCAGGACCAACGATGCTGAAACACAGAGGAAACCGCCAGGACCAACGATGTTGAAAGACAAGGAAGCCGTTACAGTCAGCGGTCAACAAGCACCAACCGTCACTCCTACATAAATGCTGACACAGTCAAGAGCGCAATTCATGTGGCTGAAATAGCCCGCGAATTGCGATGCTGAAACAGCAATCAGTAGCAATGAGAAGA
>JASDQU010104308.1:33895-46530 GCA_032191745.1 Picea mariana | reverse complement strand
TCAAACTTCAAATACCACTACCTTTGAGCTTGCTTTAAGCCATACAAGCTCTTATTCAACCTGCATACCAAATTTTCCTTCCCTTTGACCTCATACCCCTGTGGCTGTTGCATATAAGCCTCTTCTTCCAAATCCCCATGGAGAAAAGTTGTTTTTACATCTAACTGTTCAAGATGTAAATATTCTACTACCACAAGACTTAAAATAGTCCTAATTAAAGTCATTTTAAAAACAAGGTAAAATATTTCATCAAAACGTATACATTTCTTTTGTGCAAACCCCTGTACAACAAGTCTAGCCTTGTGTTAGTCTCTAATTTTGTCTTGGTTTAGTGAGAAACCCTTATCCTAAACCCTTCTTACCCACACTTCATTTTCTGTTTCCAGTTGATTTCGATTTTTGTTTTTTGTGTCTTATAGTTTGCATTACAGTTTTTGGATAGTTTATTTAAGTTTGATTTTGAAAGACATGGTTTTAAGACGAGGTGTCACCTTATATGCCTGTTTGAATTTCAAACTTTCAAATTTTGCTAAATCATTAATAGCGCTACGAGAATAAGGCTATTCCTGTAGTGCCAAAATAATCATGCCTTGATACACGCCTTCCATCCAGATTTTGTTATGATGACACGAATCGTGGATTGAGAGTTTGCATGCGTCCACGAAAGCTTGGAATCATTTACAGATTCAAACCATTTCATAATCCGATTGATGTGTACCTGCGCACGACTTATTTTAAATCATCCAATTCTCAATGATCATTATATTATACCTATTATATTTTGTTGAATTTAGGCGCAGGTATTCTCTTAAAGGAATGGTATACACTAACAGATTGCAGGTGGAAAATTTGGAACCTGAGGGCGCTAGTTACATAATTGTGTTTTGATGGTGCCAAAGAGGAGCAGACAGGTAGTCAGAATAGAACCAGAGGGTGCCGAACTTCTTGAATCCTATCCTCAGATGGATTGAAGGTTCAAAGACGCTGGGTGGTTTGAATTCCTTACCACTTTTCAGGGTTACGATGAGTAGGTCTCCATGGAGTTCGCTCTGAATTTTGATGGTCACGAGGTGGAGATCGGTAAGATGCTAATGCTAGTGACATAGAAGACTATCGCAAAGGCTTACAGGTTGGTGGTTGGAGGAGAAAGATGGTGGAAGAAAGAGCATGTGGTTACAAAGTTTGTAAACCAATCCCTGCTTCCAGATAAGCAAAATCTGAATTGGAAAAGGGGAGTACCTCGTAGCTGGATTCGACCTGAATGGCACACGAATCTGATCATGATTCATAGGTATATCACCTGCGAAGGTAGATTCTCACTGGTCTATATCTACCACATTAGGATACTAATGCATTTAAATGGTGATTACCCTTTAAATCTCCCTTATTTTCTACTCAAAAGCTTGACAAAGATGTCAAAGAGAGTGCAGTCACTCTCCACCAATGCTAAGAGCAGTCTATTTCATCAAGTCCTAATTAAAACTTTAGTCATGTATTCTTTGAGTGAATTACAAAAGCCTTGGAGCTGGCTCACACAATCTTTAAACCCTAACACTCAGTCCAATAAACAAAAGAAAGGCAAAGGGAGAAAGACCGTTACACAGAGCCGAGATATTTCAATCGATGAAACCCCTGTGAAAGAGGAGATGCCTGATATCAGGGTGACTAGGAAGAGTAGAAGTAAAAGAACTAGGTGGGATCCATACATTGAAATGTTTTCTAAAGAATATGTTAAAGGAGAAAATGATTCAGATAAATATCTTGATACTCAAACTACAGTCAAGCATGAAACACCATCAACCAGTAAAAGGGGTGCTGCAGTCAAAGGGAAAAAGGTTAAAGGTGTGTCTGTATCACAAAAACCTAGAAGGAATTCTACTAGGGTCACCAACAAGTATAGACTAAAGTCAAAGGCCATGTTTAATCCATCAATCAAAGAATAAAATGTCATAGTCATAGAAGATGACTTTGAGAATGTTGAAGCAGGTACCAAGAAAAGGGCAAAAAGAACTTCATTGCCTAAGAAACCAGTCAGCAAAGGTAAAAGAATGATTTCACCATCTACAAGACCTGTAACGAGAGCTTCAACCAGATTAACAAAATCTAAAGAGATGGCTAAAGGTATCAGTGAAACCCCTGAGGATAAACATGATTACTTTGAAGACTCAGATCGCATATCAAATGTGGCTGAAGCTATAGATTCAACAAGTTCTGATGAAGAACATAGCTCAGGATTAGTCTCAAAGTACCAAGTTAAAGAAAAAGAACCCAAAGTTTCCTTAAACCTGAATGAATCTGCACCTCTTGAAGAATGCTCAGGATTCAGAGTTAAAATCAAAACTGATAAAGAAAGGATCAAGGAATTTCAGAAAACAGTAAGACAGTTAAAGAAAGAAAAGGCACAAATAGAACAATGGAATGCTCGTCAGCAAGAAAGGATTCAAGGTTTTAAAAAGAAGAAGAAAGAGCAAAGGGCATTGCTCAAAGAACTCAGGGAGATAAATTTCAGACTCTATTGGCACAATGCCATGCTTACCACAAAGCTCAAACAGAAAAATGCTAAAGCTACTGTTATGATTATATCTTAAAGGTTACATGGAGATTTTCTACAATCATTATTTAAATGTTTTCCAGAAAATATGGCAAAGCCTATTCGTTTTTGGTCATTGAGATGCTAAGACCTCGATCTGTTTGACTAAATCAAATTAATTCCTATTTTGTAGAATCAAATGTAAATGCTGGCAATATTTTGCAATATCAAGTTGTTGAGATGTGATCTATTTTGGGAATGTAGAAGCTCTTTTTGAGTGAACTACCTTAGTAGATAGATACTATTCGAATCTAGTCACTAAAGATATACTAGATGATAGGATTTGGAAGTATTATAGACAGTTTAAATAGACAGAGGAAAGCCTATGTGATGGTCAAAAATTTGGAGATCCAGGGGACCTTTTTGTGAAACTCCTTGTAAAGGCATTTATGCTCAATTTGACACTTAATAGCAAAGTCATATGGATGGTTAGACACTCTTTTCTACTCTGTTATTTCTTTCTTCATGATTGAATTCATTATTCAGATTGCAATGCTTTTGATTCTTGACCGTTAATTAATACAATGAAAATTTTACTGTGGAAATTATTTTTCAAGTTTTGATATCAAGCTGATAGTCTTGTTTCGTTATGATATTTTGAGACAATAATTTATGTGAAGTTGACAAATTGAAGACTTCATCTTCCTTTTTCTTAATTGGTTTAATCCATCTATGTGTCTACCTATTATTCAACCAATGGGATATGCTATGTTCTAATCTTGATTTTTATGTCATGTTGTAACCTTGAGCCAGTTTTCAACCACCCTACTAAAAAAACCAAACCAGAAAAACCCTCAAAACACTTTTGCAATAACTCGATGATTCCCTAGATTTCCCTCTCACAATCAAGTGCAACTTTAGAGACTAACATATTTTGGCGTCGTTGCCGGGGATGAAGAAACGAAGAGATCTTCCCTGGGGAAACGACAAGTTTACATTCAGATCTTGGTGGTGAACAAGATTTTGGATAATTATTTAAGACTGTGATTTTTCACCTGGTGATTCCTCTGTGGTAATTCTGGCTCCTAAAAGAGAAGTTAAATGACCTAAAACTCCTCTAAATTCTTCATCATCTAATAAGAGACCAGTAACCAGGAAAAATCCAGATCTTGAGCATGTTGCATCAATTCTAAATCCTGAAAAGTTATTAAGAAAACCTAAAGTTCTTTCCGGTTAGTCTTCACTCTTAAAGGGAAAATTATCTTTAGAAAGTTCTCAAGGAAAATCCTATGAAATCATCAAAACCCAATTAGATGAAGATGTGAATACTAAAAGTGAAATTAAACCTATTATTGAGTTTGATATAGTTTCATTTCCTTCAACTATTTCAGAATTAAATCTAGAACAAGGGAAGTTACTTACTGAACTCATTAAACAAGAGTATCCAAACATTTTTCCCGTGAATGAAACTTCAAGAGCTCACAACACATATATTAAGAGCGAACCAGAGACACCTTCTTCATCTCTTGGATCAGTCTCATCTGAGGATTTTAGATCACATTATTTTTCTTTTGAGAATCCTTTGTTTCTCAACCCATTAATTGATCTTATTCCAGAAGATAAATCCTTATCTGCTAAAGATCAAGACTCAAGGACAATACATATAGGTTGTAATACACAAGGTATGCCTTCTCCTTCAGCATTACCAATCTTACTCACTCCCAGAGATCCAAAAATAGTTAATATGGCTGAAGACAGAATGGACGAAATAGTTGCAACAAGGTATGCTCCCTTGGTTCTTCCACAAGTCATGTATGCCTTTTCACCAAATGATTATATGAGATACTTGCTCAAATTCAATGGAGATGGATCAGTTACTGCTGAAGAGCATTTGAGTTCATTTTATAATTTTGTAGATAATTTCAATGTAGAGCATGTTGATGTGTGGATGAGACTATTCGTACAAAGTCTAAATGGGGAAGCAAGAAAGTGGTTCAAGAGTTTGCCTCCTAATTTAATAGTTTATATTGTAGCCTTAAATGATGCCTTTCTTAAACACTGAGCAGACAAGAAGGACTTTTTATACTACATCACCGAATTCGGTGCTTTAAGAAGGAAACAAGGTGAATCAATACTTGATTTTACCAAAAGGTTCAACCAAATGTATGGTAAAATTCCAGAGGAGATAAAACCTTCAGAGACATCAATTAAAATCACTTTTGTCAATGCATTCGATGCCAAATTTTCCTTGTTTCTTAGAGAAAGAAGAACCAATACCCTCAGCCTGATGCAAGATGCTGCTATCGAGGTAGAATCAAACATATTAGCAACAGACAAATTGAAGTCTAGAAATGAAAGAGATAGGAAAAAGCAAAAGGAAGAATTGCCTTCATCTTCTAATTCAACATCTGACTCTAAAATGGATGAAATGGCTAAGATGATGAAAAATATGACATCTAAAATGGAAAGGTTGAATATATAACAAAAACAACCCAATAGACCTGCACAGGAGGGTGGTTACAGAAATCCAAATCAGTTCAGGAGACCAAACAATGTACCTCAATTCTTACCAAGAGAAAGAAAAAACCAAGATGACCAAAAGGTGTTACCTCCTTTTCAGAATAATGCAGTAGATGAGGAGGAGGATGATACAGAAGAAGACCCTGCAGTTTATTTGAATGATTCTGAATCATCTCCTCTACATGTGACACAAGATGATTATGAAGATTCTTTGATTGTAAATCAGTTTGAAAAAGGGGATGAAGATGAGATCATCCAATAGGAACCTAAAAGGAAAAAATACAATCTTAGATCTAGTTCGAATGCACCTAAAGTTGATACACCTGTTTCCACAAAGAAGGTCGGTACTCTAGTTAAGACAGGAATTATCAAAGGTGTTCCCAAGATCCAAGTTGATCAACCATTGAAACAACCTGCCAAGGATAGTATTGTTGACATAAAGGAACCAGATAGAAATGTTTCTTCTTTCAGTTTAGAACACAAAATCAACAAAATCAATATTTCAGTGCCATTATTAGAACTCATGAGAACAAGACCTTTCAGAAAGACTGTCCTCAAGGCTCTATAGGCTCTAGCTCATGTCACCTTTTCAGATACAATCAATCTAGAGGATGAAAACCTTGCTATAACTATTGGACCTCACATTGAAGATATAATTGATGCCTCTCCACCTTTTTACATTTCATTAAATATCCATGACAAGATATTGCACAACTGCTTAATGGATTCTGGTGCCTCACATAATGTAATGCCCAAGGTGGTGATGGAAGAATTAGGGTTGGACATTAATAGACCGTATCATGATCTATATTCTTTTGACTCCAAGAAAGTCAAATGCCTTGGAGTTATGAAAGATGTGGTTGTTACTCTTTCCCAATTGCCTATGAAAAGTGTGGTATTAGATGTTATCGTGGCTGACATACCACCAAAATTTGGAATGCTTCTTTCAAGATCTTGGGCTAACAAGGTATGTGGTACTCTACATATGGGCCTTATCTATGCAACCATACCTGTTTTTGGTGGGGAACAACGAAGATTATACAGAGAAGTTAGATTGGCTTATTTGGTAAGTGATCACAATAATACCACTAATCATCCGATATATGCTGTAGAAGATGATATTGGTTCTTCTATTTTTCATATGAGTGAGGAAATGGCAGAAGTATCAGTCAGAAAGTCAACAACTGCAGTGGCAGACAGTAAAGACAATTTTGTTTGGAAAATGTATTTTGACGGAGCATGTTCTAAAGAAGGTTTTGGATCTGGTATTGTCTTCATTTCCCCTACCAAGGAGGTTATCCCCATGTCATATAAACTTGAATTTGACACCACTAATAACATCAGTGAGTATGAAGCTTTGCTGTTAGGTTTGAAAGATGTTAGAGATATGGGAGTAGATAAGCTGTCTGTTTTTGGAGACTCATAACTTATTATTCGCCAGATCAAGAATATATACCAAACCAAATAGCAAAGGTTAAAACAATACAAAAATGAGGTGTGGGATTATGTGGATAATTTCTTTTCGGCATTTAATATTACTTTTGTGCAAAAAAATTTGAATCAGCAGGCTGACTCTTTGGCACTTGTAGCTAGCAACTTTAAAACTCCGATGTTTCCTAATCTAAAATTCGAAGTTGAAGTCAGAAACAGACCTTCAATACCGGATAATATAAAACACTGGCAGGTTTTTAAAGATGATGAGGAAATTCAAAGATTTTTGAAAACTATTGAAGAGTTTTCTAACATTTCAATTGATCAAGATGATGAAGATGGAGAAGCAGAAATACATGCTGCAAAAGTCCTTCAAGATACAATTGTTGGCCACAAAATCATTGAACTGAAGACAAACCATCTGCCCAAGGGTTTGGTTCCACTAGAAAGGTTGTTCGATCATAATGATGTTTCCAGGAAGGCTGTTATCCAAATAGAAGAAACAGATGTAGTAGACCGTGACATTAGTCCGGATGCAAATCCCAGGTTGGTAAAAATATATAGGAAACTGTCACAAAAACATAAAGAAGCATATGTTGAATTAATGAAACATTATTCAGACATTTTTGCATGGTCTTATGAAGATCTGAAGGTGTTTGATACAGAGATTATTCAACACAAAATTCCTCTGAAACCTGGATCAAAACCTGTTAAACAAAAGTTCAGGCAATTTAATCCTTTACTATTACCTATAATAGAAAAGGAGCTGAAAAGGTTGTTGGAAGCAAAAATCATAGTGCCACTAAGATACTCAGAATGGGTAGCCAACCTTGTACCTGTCAGAAAAAAGAACGGAGAGATAAGGCTCTGTGTAGACTTCAGGAATCTAAATAGGTGCTCTCTGAAAGACAATTATCCATTACCAAAAATGGATTATATATTACAAAGAGTTGTCGGCACAAAGAGAATCTCTATGCTTGATTGATATTCAGGGTACAATCAAATATCAATAATGGAAGAAGACAAAAAGAAAACAACTTTTACCACTCCTTGGGGCACCTTTATGTATGAAAAGATGCCTTTCGGATTGATGAACGCAAGAGCTACATTTCAAAGGGCTATGGACATTGCTTTCATTGGGGAGAAAGACAGGTTTGTGGTTATTTACCTTGATGACATCACTATTTTTTCGGCATCCAATGAAGAACATTTACAACACTTGAAGCAGACCTTTGAGAAATGTAGGAGGTACGACATATCACTTAATCCCAAAAAATCACATTTTTCCATGGAGGAAGGAAATCTTCAACTGGAGGTATTAAAATAGATCTGGAAAGAGAAAAGGCTATTCAAAAAATCAACATTCCAAGAAATAAAAAGTCTATTTTTTCATTCATTGGTAAAATTAATTTTTTAAGGAGGTTTATACCTAACTTTGCAGAAATTGTCAAGTACACCACTGACATGTTGAAAAAGGATGTAGAAATTAAATGGATACCAGAAGCGAGAGAATCCTTTGAAAGGATCAAACAGGCTATTGTTCAAGCACCTGTTCTAATTAGCCCAGATTACTCCAAAGAATTCATGATTTTTTCATTTGCATCAGAGAATACCATAGTTGTTGTTCTTCTGCAGAGAAATGAGCAAGGATACAAGCAACCTATCTCCTTCTTTAGCAAAACCCTCAGAGACTCTGAATTGAAGTATGATTTAATAGAAAAATAGGCCTATGCCTTGGTAAAGGATTTAAAATCCTTCAGAGTATATGTTATTCAATCTAAAATTACAGCTTATGTCCCAAGCAGTGCAGTCAAAGAAATATTGGTTCAACCTGATTGTGAAGGAAAGTGAGGGAAATGGATAACCAAAATCCTGGAATATGATCTCACCATAAATCCTACTCAGCTGATAAAAGGACAAGGCCTCACCAAATTAATGATAGAATATAATTGCAAAGCAATTAGGTTATACCATCTTTCAGACATGACACATGAATCTTCTGTCCATATTGAATAAATAAATTTACAGATAAACAACAAGTATTTTTCTTCAAAATGGTACAAAGATATCGTATTTTTTCTGCTAAATTTTCAATCTCCCCCAGAGTTGGATAAATCAAAATTCAGATCATTAAAGTTGAGAGTTGTAAATTATTGTATTGTTGATCATACCATGTTCTAGAAGAACCCCAACGATTTTTTGTTGAGGTGTGTGGATGAAAAGGAAGCTAAAAAAATCTTTCATGATCTGCATCATGGTGTCTGCGGAGGCCATCATCATTGGAAGGCTACTGCCTTCAAGATTCTTAGAGCAGGCTATTATTGGCCAGTTCTATTCTCAAATATTTTTGCTCAGGTCAGGGCATGTGAACCTTGTCATAAATTTGCTGGAAAGAAGAAACTTATATCCCTGCCTCTGAAACCAATCATCGCCCATGGACTGTTTCAATAGTGGGGATTGGATTTCATCAGAGAGATCAATCCTCCATCCTTAGGACAACATAGATGGATTCTTACAACCACAGATTATTTTACGAAGTGTATTGAAGCAATTCTGACTCGGAATACAACAGACAAGGTAATAATGGAATTTCTAGAAGGATATATTTTTTCTAGGTTTGGTTGTCCTAAAAAACTGGTCATTGATAATGCACATGTTTTTAAATCAAATTCCATGATTGAATTCTACAATAAGTATAGTATCAAATTGGTTCATTCTACCCCCTACTACCCCCAAGGGAACGGATTGGTAGAATCTTCAAATAAAACTCTGATAAGAATTATCAAAAAATTACTAACAGAAAATAAAAAATCATGGGATTCCAAGTTAAATTTTTCCCTTTGGGATGATCGTATCAGTAACAAGAAGTCTATTGGGACATATCCTTTCCAGATGGTATATGCTACATAATCAATTCTTCCAATTCAATTGGGCCTACCGATCTTAAAGTTTCTACAAGAAGAACTAGAGGAACCCAATGATGTCCAAAGAAGAATTTTTCAGATGATTGAAGTTCAGTAGGTCAGAGAACATGTTAATCAGAAAGCTGCTGCTTATCAGAGAAAAATCAAGGCTACATTCGATAAGGGAACTAAGAAAGATGTTTTCAATGAAGGGGATTTGGTGTTAAGATGGGATTCCAGGAGAGAGGATAAAGCAAAAAATGGAAAGTTCGATAACCTATGGTATGGTCCTTTCAGGATAGCCAAGGTAATGAACAATAACACCTTTCTCCTGCATAATTTAGATAACACTGAAATTTTTGGGGGCCCAGTGAATGGGAGGTTCTTGAAGCACTATTTTCTCTAAGGGCTCATCAGATTTCAGTTAGTACAGTAGGTTTTCCTTTCAATAAAGACTCCATATACCCAATGAACTTGTTTTTACAGTTATGCTGAGAATAAAAGACTGGCAGTTGTAGGGGAATCAGTGAATCAGAGATAAAGGAAAGACATTGGTCTGCAGTTCTTGGAGTTTATTATCAAAAATCCATCCCCATAAGGAGCCAGTGTTAGTCTCTAATTTTGTCTTGGTTTAGTGAGAAACCCTTATCCTAAACCCTTCTTACCCACACTTCACTTTCTATTTCCAGTTGATTTTGATTTTTGTTTTTAGTGTCTTATGGTTTGCATTACAGTTTTTGGATAGTTTATTTAAGTTTGATTTTGAAAGACATGGTTTTAAGACGAGGTGTCACCTTATATGCCTGTTTGAATTTCAAACTTTTAAATTTTGCTAAGTCATTAATAGCACTATGGGAATAAGGCTATTCCCATAGCGCCAAAATAATCATGCCTTGATACGTGCCTGCCATCCAGATTTCATTATGATGACACAAATCGTGGATTGAGAGTTCGCATGCATCCACAAAAGATTGGAATCATTTACAGATTCAAACCGTTTCATAATCCGATTGTTGTGTACCCGCACAGGGCTTATTTTAAATCACCCAATTCTCAATGATCATTATATTATGCCTGTTAGATTTTGCTGAATTTAGGCTCAGGTATTCACTCAAAGGAACGGTATACACTAACAGATTGCAGGTGGCAGATTTGGAACCCGAGGGTGCTAGTTATAGAATTGTGTTTTGATGGCGCCAAAGAGGAGCGAACATGTAGTCAGAATAGAGCCAGAGGGTGCCGAACTTCTTGAAGCCTATCCTCAGATGGCTCAAAGGTGCAGAGACGCTGGGTGGTTTGAATTCCTTACCACTTTTCAAGGTTATGATGAGCAGGTCTCCATAGAGTTCACTCTGAATTTTGATGGTCACGAGGTGGAGATCGGTAAGATGCTGATGCTAGTGACAGAGAAGACTATCACAAAGTCTTGTAGGTTGGTGGTTGGAGGAGAAAGATGGTGGAAGAAAGAGCATGTGGTTACAAAGTTTGTAAACCAATTCTTGCTTCCAGATAAGCAAAATCCAAATTGGAAAAGGGGAGTACCTCGTAGCTGGATTCGACCCGAATGGAACACGACTCAGATCGTGATTCATAGGTATATCACCTGCGAAGGTAGATTCTCATTGGTCTATATCTACCACATTAGGATACTAATGCATTTAAATGGTGATTACCCTTTAAATATCCCTTATTTTCTACTCAAAATCTTGACAAAGATGTCAAAGAGAGTGCAGTCACTCTCCACCAATGCTAAGAGCAGTCTGTTTCATCAAGTCCTAATTAAAAATTTAGTCATGTTTTCTTTGAGCGAATTACAGAAGCCCTGGAGCTAGCTCACGCAATCTTTAAACCCTAACACTCAGTCCAATAAATAGAAGAAAGGAAAAGGGAGAAAGACCGTTATAGAGAGTCGAGATATTTCAATCGATGAAACCCCTATGAAAGAGGAGATACCTGATATCAGGGTGACCAGGAAGAGCAGAAGTAAAAGACCTAGGTGGGATCCAGAAATTGAAACTTTTTCTGAAGAATATGTTAAAGGGGAAAATGATTCAGATAAAGATCTCGATACTCAAACTATAGTCAAGCATGAAACGCCATCAACTAGTAAAAGGGGTGTTGCAGTCAAAGGGAAAAAGGTTAAAGGTGTGTTTGTATTACAAAAACCTAGAAGGAATTCTACTAGGGTCACCAACAAGTATAGACTAAAGTCAAAGGCCATGTTTAATCCATCAATCAAAGAAGAAAATGTCATAGTCATGACTCTGAGAATGTTGAATCAGGTACCAGGAAAAAGGAAAAAATAACTTCATTGCCTAAGAAACCAGTTAGTAAAGGTAAAATAATGATTTCACCATCTACAAGACCTGTAACGAGAGCTTCAACCAGATTCGAAAAAGCTAAATATATGTCTAAAGGTATCAGTGAAACCCCCGAGGATAAATAGGATTACTTTGAAGACTCAGATCGCATATCAAATGTGCCTGAAGCTATAGATTCAACAAGTTCTGATGAAGAACATAGCTCGGGATTAGTCTCAAAGTACCAAGTTAAAGCAAAAGAACCCAAAGTTTCCTTAAATCTGAATGAACCTGCACCTCATGAAGAATGCTCAGGATTCAGAGTTAAAATCAGAATTGATAAAGAAAGGATCAAGGAATTTCAGAAAACAGTAAGACAGTTGAAGAAAGAAAAGGCGCAAATAGAACAATGGAATGCTCGCCAGCAAGAAAGGATTCAAGGTTTTAAAAAGAAGAAGAAAGAGCAAAGGGCATTGCTCAAAGAACTTAGGGAGATAAATTTTAGACTCTATTGGCACAATGTCGTGCTTACCACAAAGCTCAAATAGAAAAATGCTAAAGCTATTGCTATGATTATATCCTAAAGGTTACATGGAGATTTGCTACAATCATGATTTAAATGTTTTCCAAGAAATATGGCAAAGCCTATTCATTTTTGGTCAGTGAGATGCTAAGACCTCGATATGTTTGACTAAATCAAACTAAATCCTATTTTGTAGAATCAAATGTAAATGCTGGCAATATTTTGCAATATCAAGCTGTTGAGCTGTGATCTATTTTGGGATTGTAGAAGCTCTTTTTGAGTGAACTACCTTAGTAGATAGATACTATTCAAATCTAGTCATTAAAGCTATACTAGATGATAGGATTTGGAAGTTTTATAGATAGTTTAAATAGACAGAGGAAAGACTATGTGATGGTCGAAAATTTGGAGATCCAGGGGACCTTTTT
>JASDQU010104308.1:6739-20667 GCA_032191745.1 Picea mariana | reverse complement strand
AGAGCATTGTAGAATAAATGGTTTTACAAGTTGAAGGAAGAAGATGGAGGAAAAAAAGGGTACAAGGTGTTAGTCCCTAAAGTTGAACTTGAATGTGAGAGGGAAATCTAGGGCATCATCGAGTTATTGCAAAAGTTTTTTGAGGGTTTTTATGGTTTGGTTTTTTTAGTAGGGTGGTTGAAAACTGGCTCAAGGTTACAACATGACATGAAAATCAAGATCAGAACATAGCATATCCCATTGGATGAATAATAGGTAGACACATAGATGGATTAAACCAATTAAGAAAAAGGAAGATGAAGTCTTCAATTTTTCAACTTCACATAAATTCTTGTCTCAAAATATCATAAAGAAACAAGACTATCAGCTTGATATCAAAACTTGAAAAATAATTTCCACAGTAAAATTTTCACTGTATTAATTAACAGTCAAGAATCAAAAGCATTGCAATCTGAATAATGAATTCAAGCATGAAGAAAGAAATAACAGAGTAGAAAAGAGTGTCTAACCATCCATATGCCTTTGCTATTAAGTGTCAAATTGAACATAAATGCCTTTACAAGGAGTTTCACAAAAAGGTCCCCTGGATCTCCAAATTTTCGACCATCACATAGTCTTTCCTTTGTCTATTTAAACTATCTATAAAACTTCCAAATCCTATCATCTAGTATAGCTTTAATGACTAGATTTGAATAGTATCTATCTACTAAGGTAGTTCACTCAAAAAGAGCTTCTACAATCCCAAAATAGATCACAGCTCAACAACTTGATATTGCAAAATATTGCCAGCATTTACATTTGATTCTACAAAATAGGATTTAGTTTGATTTAGTCAAACAGATCGAGGTCTTAGCATCTCACTGACCAAAAACAAATAGGCTTTGCCATATTTCCTGGAAAACATTTAAATCATGATTGTAGCAAATCTCCATGTAACCTTTAGGATATAATCATAGCAGTAGCTTTAGCATTTTTCCATTTGAGATTTTTGGTAAGCACGACATTGTGCCAATAGAGTCTGAAATTTATCTCCCTGAGTTCTTTGAGCAATGCCCTTTTCTCTTTCTTCTTCTTTTTAAAACCTTGAATCCTTTCTTGCTGGCGAGCATTCCATTGTTCTATTTGCACATTTTCTTTCTTCAACTGTCTTACTGTTTTCTGAAATTCCTTGATCCTTTCTTTATCAGTTCTGATTTTAACTCTGAATCCTGAGCATTCTTCAAGAGGTGCAGGTTCATTCAGTTTTAAGGAAACTTTGGGTTCTTTTGATTTAACTTGGTACTTTGAGACTAATCCCAAGCTATGTTCTTCATCAGAACTTGTTGAATCTATAGCTTCAGGCACATTTGATAGGCGATTTGAGTCTTCAAAGTAATCCTATTTATCCTCAGGGGTTTCATTAATACCTTTAGCCATCTATTTAGCTTTTTCTAATCTAGTTGAAGCTCTCGTTACAGGTCTTGTAGATGGTGAAATCATTATTTTACCTTTGCTAACTGGTTTCTTAGGCAATGAAGTTATTTTTTCCCTTTTCCTGGTACCTGCTTCAACATTCTCAGAGTCATCTTCTATGACTATGGCATTTTCTTCTTTGATTCATATATTAAACATGGCCTTTGACTTTAGTCTATACTTGTTGGTGACCCTAGTAGAATTCCTTCTAAGTTTTTGTGATACAAACACACCTTTAACATTTTTCCCTTTGATTGCAACACCCCTTTTACTGGTTGATGGCATTTCATGCTTGACTATAGTTTGAGTATCAAGATATTTATCTGAATCATTTTCCCCTTTAACATCTTCTTCAGAAAACATTTCAATTTTTGGATCCCACCTAGGTCTTTTACTTCTGCTCTTCCTAGTCACCTTGATATCATGCATCTCCTCTTTCACAGGGGTTTCATCGATTGAAATATATCGACTCTCTGTAACGGTCTTTCTCCCTTTTCCTTTCTTCTGTTTATTGGACTGAGTGTTAGGGTTTAAAGATTGTGTGAGCCAGCTCTGGGGCTTCTATAATTCGCTCAAAGTAAACATGACTAAAGTTTTAATTAGGACTTGATGAAACAGACTGCTCTTAGCATTGGTGGAGAGTGATTGCACTCTCTTTGACATCTTTGTCAAGCTTTTGAGTAGAAAATAAGGGAGATTTAAAGGGTAATCACCATTTAAATGCATTAGTATCCTAATGTGGTAGATATAGACCAGTGAGAATCTACCTTCGCAGGCGATATACCTGTGAATCACGATCTGAGTCGTGTGCCATTCGGGTCGAATCCAGCTACGAGGTACTCCCCTTTTCCAATTTGGATTTTGCTTATCTGGAAGCAGAAATTGGTTTACAAACTCTGTAACCACATGCTCTTTCTTCCACCATCTTTCTCCTCCAACCACCAACCTGCAAGACTTTGTGATAGTCTTCTCTGTCACTAGCATCAACATCTTACCGATCTCCACCTCGTGACCTTCAAAATTCAGAGTGAACTCCATGGAGACCTGCTCATCATAACCCTGAAAAGTGGTAAGGAATTCAAACCACCCAGCGTCTCTGCACCTTCGAGCCATCTGAGGATAGGCTTCAAGAAGTTCAGCACCCTCTGGCTCTATTCTGACTACATGTACGCTCCTCTTTGGAGCCATCAAAACACAATTCTATAACTAGCACCCTCGGGTTCCAAATTTGCCACCTGCAATCTGTTAGTGTATACCATTCCTTTGAGTGAATACCTGAGCCTAAATTCAGCAAAATCTAACAGGTATAATATAACGATCATTGAGAATTGGGTGATTTAAAATAAGTCCTGTGCGGGTACACAACAATCGGATTATGAAACAGTTTAAATCTGTAAATGATTCCAAGATTTTGTGGACGCATGTGAACTCTCAATCCACGATTTGTGTCATCATAATGAAATCTGGATGGCAGGCGCGTATCAAGGCATGATTATTTTGGCGCTACAGGAATAGCCTTATTCCCGTAGCGCTATTAATGACTTAGCAAAATTTAAAAGTTTGAAATTCAAACAGGCATATAAGGTGACACCTTGTCTTAAAACCATGTCTTTCAAAATCAAACTTAAATAAACTATCCAAAAACTGTAATGCAAACCATAAGACACTAAAAACAAAAATCAAAATGAACTGGAAATAGAAAATGAAGTGTGGGTAAGAAGGGTTTAGGATAAGGGTTTCTCACTAAACCAAGACAAAATTAGAGACAAACACAGGCTCCTTTTGGGGATGGATTTTTGATAATAAACTCCAATAACTACAGACCAATGCCTTTCCTTTATCTCCGATTCACTGATTCCCCTACAAATGTCAGTCTTTTATTCTCAGCATAATTGTAAAAACAAGTTCATTGGGTATATGGAGTCTTTATTGAAAGGAAAACCTACTGTACCAACTGAAACCTGATGAGCCCTTAGAGAAAATAGTGCTTCAAGAACCTCCCATTCACTGGGCCCCCAAAAATTTCAGTGTTATCTAAATTATGCAGGAGAAAGGTGTTATTGTTCATTACCTTGGTTATCCTAAAAGGACCATACCATAGATTATCGAACTTTCCATGTTTTTCTTTATCCTCTCTCCTGGCATCCCATCTTAACACCAAATTCCCTTCATTGAAAACATCTTTCTTAGTTCCCTTATCGAATGTAGCCTTGATTTTTCTCTGATAAGCAACAACTTTATGATTAACTTGTTCTCTGACCCGCTGAACTTCAATCATTTGAAAAATTCTTCTTTGGACATCATTGGGTTCCTCTAGTTCTTCTTGTAGAAACTTTAAGATCAGCAGGCCCAATTGAATTGGAAGAATTGATTATGTCGCATATACCATCTGGAAAGGAGATGTCCCAATAGACTTCTTGTTACTGATATGATGATCCCAAAGGGAAAACTTTAACTTGGAATCCCATGATTTTTTATTTTATGTTAGTAATTTTTTGATAATTCTTATCAGAGTTTTATTGGAAGATTCTGCCAATCCGTTCCCTTGGGGGTAGTAGGGGGTAGAATGAACCAATTTGATACTATACTTATTGTAGAATTCAATCATGTAATTTGATTTAAAATCATGTGCATTATCAGTGACCAGTTTTTTAGGACAACCAAACCTAGAAAAAATATATCCTTCTAGAAATTCCATGATTACCTTGTCTGTTGTATTCCGAGTCGGAATTGCTTCAATACACTTCGTAAAATAATCTGTGGCTGTAAGAATTCATCTATGTTGTCCCGAGGATGGAAGATTGATCTCTCTGATGAAATCCAATCCCCACTGTTGAAACGGTCCATGGGCGATGATTGGTTTCAGAGGCAGGGATATAAGTTTATGCTTTCTAGCAAATTTATGACAAGGTTCACATGCCCTGACCTGAGCAAAAATATTTGAGAATAGAACTTGCCAGTAATAGCCTACTCTAAGAATCTTGAAGGCAGTAGCCTTCCAATGATGATAGCCTCTGCAGACACCATGATGCAGATCATGAAAGATTTGTTTAGCTTCCTTTTCATCCACACACCTCAACAAAAAATCGTTGGGGTCCTTCCAGAACAGGGTCTGATCAACAATATAATACTTTATATCTCTCAACTTTAATGATCTGAATTTTGATTTATCCAAATCTGGGGGAGATTGAAAATTTAGCAGAAAAAATACGATATCTTTGTACCATTTTGAAGAAAAATACTTGTTGTTTATCTGTAAATTTATTTATTCAATCTGAACAGAAGAGTCATGTGTCATGTCTGAAAGATGGTATAAACTAATTGCTTTGCAATTAGATTCTGTCATTAATTTGGTGAGGCCTTGTCCTTTTATCAGCTGAGTAGGATTTATGGTGAGATCATATTCCAGGATTTTGATTATCCATTTCCTTCACTTTCCTTCACAATCAGGCTAAACCAATATTTCTTTGACTGCACTACTTGGGACATATGCTGTAATTTTAGATTGAAGAACATATACTCTGAAGGATTTTAAAGCCTTTTCCAAGGCATAGGCCTGTTTTTCTATTAAATCATACTTCAATTCAGAGTCTCTGAGTGTTTTTCTAAAGAAGGAGATAGGTTGCTTGTATCCTTGCTCATTTCTCTGTAGAAGAACAGTAGCTATGGTATTCTCTGATGCAAATGAAAAAATCATGAATTCTTTGGAGTAATCTGGGCTAATTAGAATAGGTGCCTGAATGATAGCCTATTTAATCCTTTCAAAGGATTCTCTCGCTTCTAGTATCCATTTAATTTATGCATCCTTTTTCAACATGTCAGTGATGTACTTGACAATTTATGCAAAGTTAGGTATAAACGTCCTTAAAAAATTAATTTTACCAATGAATGACAAAATAGACTTTTTATTTCTCGGAATGTCGATTTGTTGAATAGCCTTTACTCTTTCCAGATCTATTTTAATACCTCCAGTTGAAGCTTTCCTTCCTCCATGGAAAAATGTGATTTTTTGGGATTAAGTGATATGTCATACCTCCTACATTTCTCAAAGGTCTGCTTCAAGTGTTGTAAATGTTCTTCATCGGATGCCGAAAAAATAGTGATGTCATCAAGGTAAATAACCACAAACCTGTCTTTCTCCCCAATGAAAGCGATGTCCATAGCCCTTTAAAATGTAGCTCTTGCATTCATCAATCCGAAAGGCATCTTTTCATACATAAAGGTGCCCCAAGGAGTGGTAAAAGTTGTTTTCTTTTTGTCTCCTTCCATTATTGATATTTGATTGTACCTTGAATATCCATCAAGCATAGAGATTCTCTTTGCACCGACAATTCTTTGTAATATATAATCCATTTTTGGTAATGGATAATTGTCTTTTAGAGAGCACTTGTTTAGATTCCTGAAGTCTACACAGATCCTTATCTCTCCGTTCTTTTTTCTGAAAGGTACAAGGTTGGCTACCCATTCTGAGTATCTTAGTGGCACTATGATTTTTGTTTCCAACAACCTTTTCAGCTCCTTTTCTATTATAGGTAACAGTAAAGGATTAAATTGCCTGAACTTTTGTTTAACAGGTTTTGATCCAGGTTTCAGAGGAATTTTGTGTTGAATAATCTATGTATCAAACACCTTCAGATCTTCATAAGACCATGCAAAAATGTTTGAATAATGTTTCATTAATTTAACATATGCTTCTTTCTGTTTTTGTGATAGTTTCCTATATATTTTTACCAACCTGGGATTTGCATCCGGACTAATGTCACAGTCTACTACATCTGTTTCTTCTATTTGGATAATAGCCTTCCTGGAAACATCATTATGATCGAACAACTTTTCTAGTGGAACCAAACCCTTGGGCAGATGGTTTGTCTTTAGTTCAATGATTTTGTGGCCAGCAATTGTATCTTGAAGGACTTTTGCAGCATGTATTTCTGCTTCTCCATCTTCATCATCTTGATCAATTGAAATGTTAGAAAACTCTTCAATAGTTTTCAAAAATCTTTGAATTTCCTCATCATCTTTAAAAACCTGCCAGTGTTTTATATTATTCAGTATTGAAGGTCTATTTCTGACTTCAACTTCGAATTTCAGATTAGGAAACATCAGAGTTTTAAAGTTGCTAGTTGCAAGTGCCAAAGAGTCAGCCTGCTGATTCAAATTTTTGTGCACAAAAGTAATATTAAATGTCGAAAATAAATTATCCACATAATCCCACACCTCATTTCTATATTGTTTTAACCTTTTTTGTTTGGTTTGGTATATATTCTTGATCTGGTGAATAATAATTTCTGAGTCTCCAAAAACATACAGCTTATCTACTCCCATATCTCTAGCAACTTTCAAACCTAACAATAAAGCTTCATACTCACTGATGTTATTAGTGGTGTCAAATTCAAGTTTATATGACATGGGGATAACCTCCTTGGTAGGGGAAATGAAGACAATACCAGCTCTAGAACCTTCTTTAGAACATGCTCTGTCAAAATACATTTTCCAAACAAAATTGTCTTTACTGTCTGCCACTGCAGTTGTTGACTTTCTGACTGATACTTCTGCCATTTCCTCACTCATATGAAAAATAGAAGAACCAAGATCATCTTCTACAACATATATCAGATGATTAGTGGTATTATTGTGATCACTTACCAAATAATCCAATCTAACTTCTTTGTATAATCTTCGTTGTTCCCCACCAAAAACAGGTACGGTTGCATAGCTAAGGTCCATCTATAGAGTACCACATACCTTCTTAGCCCGAGATCTTGAAAGAAGCATTCCAAATTTTGGTGGTATGTCAGCCACGATAACATCTAATACCACACTTTTCATAGGCATTTGGGAAAGAGTAACAACCACATCTTTCATAACTCCAAGGCATTTGACTTTCTTGGAGTCAACAGAATATAGATCATGATACGGTCTATTAATGTCCAACCCTAATTCTTCCATCACCACCTTGGGCATTACATTATGCGAGGCACCATAATCCATTAAGCAGTTGTGCAATATCTTGTCATGGATATTTAATGAAATGTAAAAAGGTGGAGAGGCATCAATTATATCTTCAATGTGAGGTCCAATAGTTATAGTAGGGTTTTCATCCTCTAGATTGACTGTATCTGAAAAGGTGACATGAGCTGGAGCCTATAGAGCCTTGAGGACGGTCTTTCTGAAAGGTTATGTTCTCATGAGTTCTAATATGGCACTGAAATATTGATTTTTTTTATTTCGTGTTCTAAAATGAAAGAAGAAACATTTCTATCTGGTTCCTTTATGTCAACAATACTATTCTTGGCAGGTTGTTTCAATGGTTGATCAACTTGGATCTTGGGAACACCTTTGATAATTCCTGTCTTAACTGGAGTACTGGTCTTCTTTGTGGAAACAGGTGTATCAACTTTAGGTGCATTCGAACAAGATCTAAGATTGTATTTTTTCCTTTTATGTTCCTATTGGACGATCTCATCTTCATCCCTTTCTTCAAACTGATTTACAATCAAAGCATCTTCATAATCATCTCGTGTCACATGTAGAGGAGATGATTCAGAATCATTCAAATGAACTGCAGGGTCTTCTTTTGTATCGTCCTCCTCCTCGTCTACTGCATTATTCTGAAAAGGAGGTAACACCTTTTGGTCATCTTGGTTTTTTCTTTCTCTTGGTAATATTTGAGGTACATTGTTTGGTCTCCTGAACTGATTTGGATTTCTGTAACCACCCTCCTGTGCAGGTCTATTGGGTTGTTTTTGTTCTATCTTCAACCTTGCCATTTCAGATGTCATATTTTTCATCATCTTAGCCATTTCATCCATTTTAGAGTCAGATGTTGAATTAGAAGATGAAGGCAATTCTTCCTTTTTCTTTTTCCTGTCTCTTTCATTTCTAGACTTCAATTTGTCTGTTGCTAATATGTTTGATTCTACCTTGATAGCAGCATCTTGCATCAGGCTGAGGGTAGTGGTTCTTCTTTCTCCAAGAAACAAGGAAAATTTGGCATCAAATGCATTGACAAAAGTGATTTTAGTTGATGTCTCTGAAGGTTTTATCTCCTCTGGAATTTTACCATACATTTGGTTGAACCTTTTGGTAAAATTAGGTATTGATTCACCTTGTTTCCTCCTTAAGGCACCGAATTCGGTGATGTAGTATAAAAAGTCCTTCTTGGCTGCCCAATGTTTAAGAAAGGCATCATTTAAGGCTATAATATCAGCTATTGAATTAGGAGGCAAACTCTTGAATCACTTTCTTGCTTCCCCATTTAGACTTTGTACGAATAGTCTCATCCACACATTAGCATGCTCTACATTGAAATTATCTGCAAAATTATAAAATGAACTCAAATGATCTTTTGCAGTAACTGATCCATCTCCATTGAATCTGAGCAAGTATCTCATATAATCATTTGGTGGAAAGGCATACATGACTTGTGGAAGAACCAAGGGAGCATACCTTGCTGCAACTATTTCGTCCATTTTGTCTGCAGCCATATTAACTATTTTTGGAGCTCTGGGAGTGAGTAAGATTGGTAATGCTGAAGGAGAATGCATCCCTTGTGTATTACAACCTATATGTATTGTCCCTGAGTCTTGATGTTTAGCAGATAAGGATTTATCTTCTAGAATAAGATCAACTAATGGGTTGAGAAACAAAGGATTCTCAAAAGAAAAATAATGTGATCTAAAATCCTCAGATGAGACTGATCCAAGAGATGAAGAAGGTGTCTCTGGTTCACTCTTAATATATGTGTTGTGAGCTCTCAAAGTTTCAATCACGGGAAAAATGTCTGGATACTCCTGTTTAATGAGTTCAGTAAGTAACTTCCACTGTTCTAGATTTAATTCTGAAATAGTTGAAGGAAATGAAACTATATCAGACTCAATAATAGGTTTAATTTCACTTTCAGGATTCACATCTTCATCTAATTGGGTTTTGATGATTTCAGAGGATTGTCCTTGAGAACTTTCTAAAGATAATTTTCCCTTTAAGAGTGAAGACTAACCGGAAAGAACTTTAGGTTTTCTTAATAACTTTTCAAGATCTAGCACTGCTGCAACAGGATCAAGATCTGGATTTTTCCTGGTTACTGGTATCTTATTAGATGATGAAGAATTTAGAGGAGTTTTAAGTCATTTAACTTCTCTTTTAGGAGCCAGAATTACCACAAAGGAGTCGTCGGGTGAATAATCACAGTCTTAAATAATTGTCCAAAATCTTGCTCACCACCAAGATCTGAATGTAAAATTGTCATTTCCCCAGGGAAGATCTCTTTATTTCTTCGTCCCCGGCAACAGCGCCAAAAGATGTTAGTCTCTAAAGTTGCACTTGATTGTGAGAGGGAAATCTAGGGCATCATCGAGTTATTGCAAAAGTGTTTTGAGGGTTTTTTTGGTTTGGTTTTTTTAGTAGGGTGGTTGAAAACTGGCTCAAGGTTACAATATGACATGAAAATCAAGATTAGAACATAGCATATCCCATTGGTTGAATAATAGGTAGACACATAGATGGATTAAACCAATTAAGAAAAAGGAATATGAAGTCTTCAATTTGTCAACTTCACATAAATTATTGTCTCAAAATATCATAAAGAAACAAGACTATCAACTTGATATCAAAACTTAAAAAATAATTTCCACAGTAAAATTTTCACTGTATTAATTAACAGTCAAGAATCAAAAGCATTGCAATCTGAATAATGAATTCAATCATGAAGAAACAAATAACAGAGTAGAAAAGAGTTTCTAACCATCCATATGCCTTTGCTATTAAGTGTCAAATTGAACATAAATGCCTTTACAAGGAGTTTCACAAAAAGGTCCCCTGGATCTCCAAATTTTTGACCATCACATAGACTTTCCTCTGTCTATTTAAACTATCTATAAAAATTCCAAATCCTATCATCTAGTATAGCTTTAGTGACTAGATTCGAATAGTATCTATCTACTAAGGTAGTTCACACAAAAAGAGCTTCTACATTCCCAAAATAGATCACAGCTCAACAACTTGATATTGCAAAATATTGCCAGCATTTACATTTGATTCTACAAAATAGGAATTAGTTTGATTTAGTCAAACAGATCGAGGTCTTAGCATCTCACTGACCAAAAATGAATAGGCTTTGCCATATTTCCTGGAAAACATTTAAATCATGATTGTAGCAAATCTCCATGTAACCTTTAGGATATAATCATAGCAGTAGATTTAGCATTTTTCTGTTTGAGCTTTGTGGTAAGCATGACATTGTGCCAATAGAGTCTGAAATTTATCTCCCTGAGTTCTTGGAGAAATGCCCTTTTCTCTTTCTTCTTCTTTTTAAAACCTTGAATCCTTTATTGCTGGCGAGCATTCCATTTTTCTATTTGTGCCTTTTCTTTCTTTAATTGTCTTACTGTTTTCTGAAATTCCTTGATCCTTTCTTTATCAGTTCTGATTTTAACTCTGAATCCTGAGCATTCTTCAAGAGGTGCGGGTTCATTCAGGTTTAAGGAAACTTTGGGTTCTTTTTCTTTAACTTGTTACTTTGAGACTAATCCCGAGCTATGTTCTTCATCAGAACTTGTTGAATCTATAGCTTCAGCCACATCTGATATGCGATCTAAGTCTTCAAAGTAATCATGTGTATCCTCAAGGGTTTCACTGATACCTTTAGCCATCTCTTTCTCTTTTGTTAATCCGGTTGAAGCTCTCGTTATAGGTCCTGTAGATGGTGAAATCATTCTTTTACCTTTGCTAACTGGTTTCTTAGGCAATCAAGTTCTTTTTTCCCTTTTCCTGGTACCTTCTTCAGCATTCTCAAAGTCATCTTCTATGAATATGAAATTTTCTTCTTTGATTGATGGATTAAACATGGCATTTGAATTCAATCTATACTTGTTGGTGACCCTAGTAGAATTCCTTCTAGGTTTTTGTGATACAGACACACCTTTAACCTTTTTCCCTTTGACTGCAGCACCCCTTTTACTGGTTGATGGCGTTTCATGCTTGACTGTAGTTTGAGTATCAAGATCTTTATCTGAATCATTTTCCCCTTTAACATATTCTTCAGAAAACATTTCAATTTATGGATCCCACCTAGGTATTTTACTTCTGCTCTTCCTGGTCACCCTGATATCAGGCATCTCCTCTTTCACAGGGGTTTCATCGATTGAAATATCTCGGCTCTGTGTAACGGTATTTCTCCCTTTTCCTTTC
The DNA here is from genome assembly GCA_032191745.1 of Picea mariana. NCBI lineage: Eukaryota > Viridiplantae > Streptophyta > Pinopsida > Pinales > Pinaceae > Picea > Picea mariana. The sequence continues at coordinate 9,027 of JASDQU010104308.1, read as the reverse complement.
TTTTGTTTATTCGACTGAGTGTTAGGGTTTAAAGATTGTGTGAGCCAGCTCCAGGGCTTCTGTAATTCACTCTAAGCAGACATGACTAAAGTTTTAATTAGGACTTGATGAAACAGACTGCTCTTAGCATTGGTGGAGAGTGATTGCACTCTCTTTGACATCTTTTTCAAGCTTTTGAGTAGAAAATAAGGGAGATTTAAAGGGTAATCACCATTTAAATGCATTAGTATCCTAATGTGGTAGATATAGACCAGTGAGAATCTACCTTCGCAGGTGATATACTTATGAATCATGATAAGAGTCGTGTGCCATTCAGGTAAAATCCAGCTATGAGGTACTCCCCTTTTCCAATTCAGATTTTTCTTATCTGGAAGCAGGAATTGGTTTACAAACTTTGTAACCACATGCTCTTTCTTCCACCATCTTTCTCCTCCAACCACCAACCTGTAAGCCTTTGCGATAGTCTGCTCTGTCACTAGCATTAGCATCTTACTGATCTCCACCTCGTGACCATCAAAATTCAGAGTGAACTCCATGGAGACCTGCTCATCGTAACCCTGAAAAGTGGTAAGGAATTCAAACCACCCAGCGTCTTTGAACCTTCAAGCCATCTGAGGATAGGCTTCAAGAAGTTCGGCACCCTATCGTTCTATTCTGACTACCTGTCCGCTCCTCTTTGGCACCATCAAAACACAATTATGTAACTAGCGCCCTCGGGTTCCAAATTTGCCACCTGCAATCTGTTAGTGTATACTATTCCTTTAAGCGAATACCTGCGCCTAAATTCAACAAAATCTAATAGGTATAATATAACGATCATTGAGAATTGGATGATTTAAAATAAGTCTTGCGTGGGTACACAACAATTGGATTATGAAACGGTTTGAATCTGTAAATGATTCCAAGCTTTCGTGAATGCATGCGAACTCTCAATCCACGATTCATGTCATCATAATGAAAACTGGATGGCAGGCGCGTATCAAGGCATGATTATTTTGGCACTACAGGAATAGCCTTATTCCCGTAGCACTATTAATGACTTAGAAAAATTTGAAAGTTTGAAATTCAAACAGGCATATAAGGTGACACATCGTCTTAAAACCATGTCTTTCAAAATCAAACTTAAATAAACTATCCAAAAACTGTAATGCAAACCATAAGACACAAAAAACAAAAATCGAAATCAACTGGAAACAGAAAATGAAGTGTGGGTAAGAAGGGTTTAGGATAAGGGTTTCTCACTAAACCAAGACAAAATTAGAGACTAACACAAGGCTAGACTTGTTGTAAAGGGGTTTGCACAAAAGAAATGTATACGTTTTGATGAAATATTTTACCTTGTTTTTAAAATGACTTTAATTAGGACTATTTTAAGTCTTGTGGTAGTAGAATATTTACATCTTGAACAGTTAGATGTAAAAACAACTTTTCTCCATGGGGATTTGGAAGAAGAGGTTTATATGCAATAGCCACAGGGGTATGAGGTCAAAGGGAAGGAAAATTTGGTATGCAGGTTGAATAAGAGCTTGTATGGCTTAAAGCAAGCTCAAAGGCAGTGGTATTTGAAGTTTGACAGGTTTATGACATAACAAGGATATAGTAGATGTCATTATGATCACTGTGTTTATTTTAAAAGGCTAGAAAATGGAAGATATATTATCTTGATATTGTATGTAGATGACATGTTTGTTGTGAGTTCTAATATGCATGATATAAATGTGCTCAAGAAGAAATTAGATAATTCATTTGCGATGAAGGAATTGGGTTTTGCAAAGAAAATCCTTGGTATGAGAATAACAAGAGATAGGAAAAATCACAAATGGCATTGTCTCAGGGTGAGTACATAGAGAAGGTGTTGGAGAGGTTTAGAATGCAGAATGAAAAAATAGTTAGTACACCTTTGTCCATCCATTTCAAATTAACCAAGTAAATGTGTCCCAAGACACACGGGGAGATAGAATACATGTCTAGGGTCCCTTATTCATCAGCAGTTGGCATCTTGATTAATGCAATGGTTTGCACAAGACTGGATATTGCACATGCAGTGGGAGTTGTGAATAGGTATATGAACAATCTAGGTAAAGAACATTGGGAGGCAGTCAAGTGGATTTTCAGGTATTTGAAAGGTATTGCTACTCATGGATTATGTTTTGGAGGTTCATACATTGTTCTACAGGGATATTTTGATTCAGATATGGTAGGTGATAAATATAGTAGGAGGAGCACCACAGGGTATGTTTTTATTGTAGGTGGAACAACAGTAAGTTGTATTTAGAAACTACAAAAGG
>JASDQU010104307.1:41655-54680 GCA_032191745.1 Picea mariana | reverse complement strand
TGTTTTCCATGTGTCTTGCTTGAAAAAAGCATTAGGCCAACATGTATTAGTCAATGAGACATTTCCACCTATGGATGAAGAAGGACAACTCCACCTCATACCGAAAAGGATCTTGGAAACTAGGGTGAAACAAATAAGGAGTAGAGCCATTAAAGAGTAGTTGCTTAAATGGAAAGATTTTCCCATACAAGATTCTACTTGGGAAAGAAAAATAAGAATGCAAGAGATTGGTTTTGGATTGCTTGTGAACAAGCAATTTCCAGTAGTAGAGACTGTAATATCCCCTTCTCATTGACACAATAGCTCAGAGACCTAGTATTCTAGCTACCCCTCTAGAATATAGTCCAAGATAACCAGGGGGGAGGAAATGTGGGTTTTGTCAGTAAAAAGATCTAAAGTTTTATTACTAAAGTGACTTTGGTAAAAGACTAAGTAAGATTAAATTAAGACCCTTAGCACGTGGGAAAAGAAACTCAATGGAAAATTAGAAAAAGAGGTATAAAGGAAGGAGAAGGGCGCACCTCTTGGTATTCTATTTTCATTATTCACTTTGCACTTTTCACTCATGAGCTAGATAACTTATGTTTTGAGGGTTTTTAGTAAACAAACCCTAGCAACCAACACAGAGGTGAAATATTCCTCTTTTCCTAGTTCAATCTTGGCCAAGAAGGTGAAATATTCCTCCCTCACCATTCTAATTCAGTCATAGGTGCTCATCATGATAATACTTGGAGTTGGTGGAAAAATATGAAGGGTTTCCAACAGTAGGGCACATATTTGGAAGGGAAAGGGTTCAATCTGCTTGGAGGAGTCTAGATCTGTAGTTTTATGCAATTGGAGATTCATCTATAGAGTCATAGCGTCCTTTTTCAACATTTATACCAAGGGTATCCCCTTTGGATTATTTTATTTGGCTCAAGAGGAATTTTTGAAGGAGGGCGCAACTCCCATTGAATATATTCAAAGATCTAAGGGGAAACTTGAGGGGTTTAACTCTAGCTTGCTTCATTCCTACTCTAGAGCCCCTCATCTACAGTTTGAGGGTATTTTGACATCATTTGGAGGCCATTTACTAGGAAGCTAAAATATTGAGCATTTCTAGCCAGTCAAGGTTGTACTAGTTCTAGATCCAACATTTGAGGGTCGTACTATCTCCAGATCTGATCATTCATGTCGTACCAACAGGGAACTGAAGGGATCTATTCAAGAAGGGAAATAAATTAATCTTATTATCAACTATATTCATTGGAGGAAGACCTAGGGTTTCTATCTCTCCTATATTGTACCAAATCTTGAGATCTATGTATGAAGATCACTTATTCTATCTAAATAAAGGTCAGATCTGAAGATTGTTGTCTTTGTTTATGTATTTAATTCATTGCCATTTGTTCCAGATTTGTTATGATGTATTCTATGCAATAAAATCAGTAAAAATACTCTAGCACATCTTTCTATAGTATCCACCTGCAAAACAAAACACAAAATACTAGATAGAAACCTTGGTTCTTGGCCAAAAATTTGCTAGGAACATTGCATGAAATGTTAAAAGTCATGTGGGCCCTATGGGTAAGTTGGTGTAATTTGGTACCTCAACTTCTGAGGGTCGTAACTTTTGCATATGACCTCCCTTTTAGGCACATGATAGCCTGTTGGAAAGGTCTTTCAGAGAAATACACATTCCACCATCAAAATTTGACTTCGTCTACAGTTTGATTTTGGCGGGCCAAAAAAACAACGTTTAGGGCCGCAAAATGGTCGTGGAAGTACAACAAGATGTGATGACTTGAAAACATACAAAATAATCCAGTTCGATTAGACAAGAGGCCACCCATATCCCCCTGGAGAATGTGTGGGGCATCAGAAAGCCCCAAAAGTGTAGAACCCACAATTACAAAGAAGTACAAAAGAACGTGTTGAACAAAAAAAGACACGAGGAGCCAGTTGGAATAGGTGGGTGACCACCAATATCCACCTGGATCATGAGAAGCCATGACAATGGTATTTTATCTTGGCACATGATGAATATTATTATAACGATTATGTTAATAGATCTGTGGGAAAGGGTCCATTTCATATTTTTTATGGTAGGTCAACAAAAAAAGTTGTTGATTTAGTTAAATTACGAAATTTGGAGGACAAAGGGAGTGTTGATGCAAGTGAGTTTACATAGAGCATACATGAAATGCATGAGAAGATTAAGAGAAAGCTACAACAAAGTAATATCATATATAAACAGGGATCAAATTTACAAAGAAGACAAAGTATTTTGAAGGAGAGCTAGTAATGACACACTTGAGAAAATACATATTTACCATACGTATGTACAGTAAAGTAAATTACAAGAAAAATGGACCATGTCGAATTTTGAGAAATATTTTTGATAATGCATATAAGCTAAAATTGCGAGAAGATTTTGACATTTCTCCAATATTTAATGTGGCTAACTTGTATGAGTTTCATGAGGGAGAAGAGAATGAGGAGAACCTACATAGATCAACCCTAACTGCATGGAATAGGAAAAAAATGATCAGATCATGGAAACACATGTTAAGGGCACCCACTAACAAAATATCCAACTCTATTGGGTTGTCAAAGCAAGGAAACTAGTGCACCAAGGCAAGTGGCTCACCAAGCATCATGTTTAGCAGAAGTTTCTTCATTTGATGGAGGCACTCAACACAATGGAGACAATTACCTTCTGAAAGGGAAGGACTAATACATGTGGACATCTGTGGCTGCCCACCTATTCCACTGGATCAAAATATAGTTTCCATCTTGGTAGGTTTTCTACAATTTCTTCATGTCCTAGAATTTCGACCCCATTTGAGACCCTAAACGGAAAACAAAATTGGCCCAAAAGAACTGAGTTGATAAACAAAGGCTTTGGACTTGACCATTCATAATGTGTAATTCTTGGCTAGACCTTTCTGACGAGCTATCAAGCACACCAAACAGAGATCATATACAAAAGTAACATCCCTAGGAAGTTGACACATCAACTAACCACATCGAGGCACACAAACCTTTTGGTGTTTCATCTTCTGGAGTTAGGGTTTTGGATGTTTAGATTTTTCTCATTGAAGCTTTGTGTTAAAATGCCTTTTTGACCTCATTGTAATCATCTTCTTATTTCTTATTAGAGATATGTTGCCACCATTGTATTACAATATCTCTTATCAGAGATATGTTGCCACCAAGGTATTAACTTTTCCCAAAATCTGTGCACAAGTCCACTTTTGTTATTAAGTGCACATTTATTATTTCATTTATTATTTTTGATATATAAATGTTTTTAAATTACAAAATAAAATTCAAATTTATGGTAAATCAGGGCTAAATCCTCGGCAAAAAGCATTAAAAAACCTGAAAGAAAACATGAATCGAAATTGAAGAAAAGCATGAGATCTGCTTTTTGGATTTACCACCTGACTCGTCTACTAACAGTTCCTTCCAAACTCATGGACAAAAGCGACAAAACATCTATCCGTTGGAAGGAAGGATATATATATATTACACAATTCCAACATTTACCTTCTCCTTCCTCCTCTATCCATGCTCTGGTATGTCTGTGGGAATGGGTTTTTGAGTCTCAACGGAATGTTAGTCTTTGTGGTCTGTGTGTCATCGGTTGTATGGGTCTGAGTCTGTGTGATATGTGTGTGATCGATTGTATAGGTCTGAGTCTGTGTGGGGTTCAATGTTGGAGAGTCTGAGTAGAGGAGGAGGCTAGGCAGGCCTTGAATGGAATGCAGGCAATAAATTGAATCCTCCACTTGAGCAGACGAACTTCAAAGGATCATCAAGATCAATGCTCTCTCTCAATTCTTCTTACAGGTACATTTTGTTATTAGTTTCTCTTCTGCCGCTCGAACTGAACCAAATCTAATTGTCGTCCATCCAATTACAGGTATTTCTTCTCCTGTCTAAAGTCCCTGATTAAATATACTTTCTCCATAAGTATAATTTAGTTTATTTCTCCATGAGTGTAGTTTCGTTTAACACTCTTCCGTGTTTATTATATTTCGTTTAACCCTCTTAATAAACATTTCTTCCTGGTTTGGTTTTTTAGCATTTTATATTTATGAATATAATTTTAATAGTATTTTATATAATATTATTTACACTAATCTTGCACATAACGCTTTCATTTTTTTACACAAGAAAGACTCCGGCCGTTTTTATGGTGGTAGAATATCCCTTTCCATGAGAATATCCCTGTTTATGGTGGGATACAATTGACTTCTCTTCTCCTTAATGAAAAACTTTCAGCCATGCAATTAGGGTTGTGTTCTGTTCTGATCAGGGCTACCTATCTGGCACCAAGATGGAATGAAAAAGCGATGTCGATGGATTTCCATGAGCGAAGTCATTACTGTTCAAACCTTTCCACAAATCGCTCATCCAAATCGTATTGATCAGGGCTAAGGCTCTGTTTCTTATCAAACCAAATAAAATCTGTCTGTTCAAACGAAATCAAATCACAACTCCAATTCCAGGCACGTATGCCTCTTGCTTTGATCTGCTCTTTCTCATTCTTAGTTTAATTTAACCGGCATCTCTTTCCCATTGTTTATTTATTTAATGTTAAATTTGTTTATTATTTGGTATTTTTTTTTAACCAAAACCGCCAGCAGTTTATTAGGTTTACATTTTGAGTTATTGGGTTGTTTTTTCCAATCCAATTCTTGGTTCTTTGCATTTTAAAATTTGTAAAACAACGAAAACAAAAAAGTTTCTAACTTTTTTAAAACTAGCACAGCCGTTAATGGCTGGATAACCCCAAAAGGTATGGGCTCGTAAAGAATTTGTTAATTTTTATTATTGATTAACAAATAAATGGTTGCTTTTTATTTATCTAGTGTTAATATTTTAATTTCTGTAAATCATTTACTTTACAATCAGTTATCATTTACTTGACAATCAGTTAGCTATCACAGTGATTTTTAAATATGATTAGGTAAATGTAAAAAAGTAAACACATAAACGGATGTCTTTATAATAGCTAGGAAGTTAATGATTGAAATCACAGCCATTTATTTTGTGTGACTACTAAGAATATTCCAACTATATTTAATCCTGTTCATAAAAAACTTATTAAGCACTAAACCCCCCATTGTTAATAAGTGTACGCCTTTCAACGTAAATATAAATTTATTTTTAAGTTGCCATTTATTATATTTACATTTTCAATTATGGAGTTGTTTTTTTCAATCCAGTTCTCCGTTATTTGGAAAACTGTTCTTGTGATAGGAAACCCGCATCTCTGTTTATTAAGATTAGATTATAAGTTTTCCATTGATTCTTTGCCATCATTATTTTCTATGAAAATGGTTTCATATTTATTAATATTAATTTATATATGATACGGCTCTTTTCTCGTGAATGGATGTACATTTATATGTAGTTAATTTATATATGATTTCGTACACATATCTTGTATATAATTCTTATAAAAACAGGTGCTATAATTTTTATGCGAATGAGAGATTTTACATTTAAATAAACATATGAATAAACTTGTTAAGTAAATATTCATATATACATAGTAATATTATATGCAGTTGTTAGGTAAATAGAGATTTTGATTGATATTTTGCTGTTGTTAGGTAAATAAACATATTAATTTTTGGATTTATAATTGTTTTTCTATATATATATATTTTTTTGGGAGGGAGGTATGATGTTGAAATTACTATATAGTTGTATATTTTGATTACTTCCATAAAGTTTAAAAAATGGATATTGTTTTTTTTTCAATTTAATATTAATAATAAAAATAGTAATTTTACAAAATTACTTAGTTGTAAATTCCATTTTCTTTTTATATCTTTGAATATATATTTACTTAAAATTTGTATTTCATTATGATTTACTTAAAATTTGTTAGATTTAAATATGTTAGATTTTTTTAATATATTATAAAATTTTAAATTAATTATTAAAATATTTATTTTCTTATTTATTATGTATCTGTATATGTTTGTCTATTATATTGTGTGTATTTGTGTGTTTATTTATAAAATTTGTTCATTAGATGTTGTAAGTGAAATTTGTACATCAAATGGCGTAATGGATGCCTCGGTTTTTTAATATTATAAAATGGATGTTATGCATATGTTTATAATGTGCATAATGCTATATATTATTACTTTTTAAATTTATTTTAAGAATTATTTTCATTTAATGTAAGGTAATGCTATGTTAGACTGAGATTTGGATTTAGTTTTTATGCATTAAACTTATGCTTAAGATTAGGATTTAGATATAGGCTTGGGGTTGAGGTTTAGGATTGAGACTTGAGGGCTTTAGGCATAAGATTAGGTTAGGATGGGGTAGGGTTGATTAGTTTATGTGGGTTATGGTAGCATATATTAGGTTAGGTAGGGTAGGTTAGATTAGGTAGTTTAGTTCATGGTAGGGTAGATTCATCTAGGTAGAGATAGATATGATAGGTTAGTGTAGGCTATGCTAGGATAGTAAAAGGAATGGTAGTTTAAATTGAGCGTGGAGTAAGATAGACTAGGTAAGATAGTACATGATTAAGATTAGGATTATAATTCATTCTTTAGCTTAGGGGTTTAGGCTAGGGTATATTAGATTAAGTTAGGTAGGGTAGATTATTCTAAAATACTGTAGATTACGATTAGGATTATAATTCAGGGTTAGGCATGGATTGGGTCTTAAGGATTTAAACTTAGGATTGGGGCTTAGGATTTATGCTTAAGGTTAGGCTAGGGCTAGGTAAGGGAGATTAATATATGTAGGCTATGTTATGTTAGATTAGGTTGGGTAGGGTAGGTTATTATAGAAAATGGTATATTAGAGTAAGTAGCTTAGGTTAGGTTAGGGTAGGGTAGGGTAGGTTGGGACATAATAGGTAAATGTAAGCTAGGGTAGCCCAATCTAGGCTATGGTAGTCAAGGAAAGGGTAGTTTATATTAATGGTATGATAAGATAGGATAGGTAAGTTAGGGTAAGGTGGGATAGTGTGGGCTAGGCTAGGTCGGCTAAGATAGAATAATGGTCGGGTAGTTTATTGTAGTTTAGGGTATAAGGAGATTGGAATAAGTAGATTATGCTAGGATGGGATATGTTAGTGTAGGCTTGGAAAAGGTAAGGTAGGTTAAAGTAGGGTAGGGTAGGTTATTCTATAGTAGGTAGAATAGGATAAGTATACAGGGTTATGATAGGTTAGTTGTTCACTATTCTAGAGTGGGGAAGATTATTATTTTTGGGCTAGGTTAGAGTATTGTTAGTCCATGGTAGAGTACATTAGGTTAGGTAGGGTAGGTTAGTCTAAGATAGAGTAGAATAGGCTAAGCATGTTATGGGAGGGTGGGATAGGTTAGGATGGTTTAGGGTAGGTTAGTGGCATATTATGCAAGGTAGGGTGTTTTAGGCTAGTGTATTCTAATGTGTGTTATGTTAGTGTAGGATAGGGTAAGGTAGGGTAATATAAAATAGGGTAGGTTAGTCTAAAGTAGGGTAGATTAGGCTAGGTTACAATAGTTGCAGGCTAGTCTAGGGTAGGGTAGATTAGTATGTGTAGTGTAGGGTAAGACACTAGTAGGCCATGGTAGGGTGTATTAGGTTAGGTAGGGTCGCTTGATCTAAGATATAATACATTAATTTAGGTAGGTGAATGTAGGGTAGGACAGCTTGGGATAGTTTAGGGTAATGTAGGGTAGATTATATTAGGATATTTTAGTGTAGGGTGCAGTAGGATAAAGTATCGTAGGGTAAGTTATGTTAGTTTTACTTAAGATAAAGTAGTCTAGGATAAGTAGGTAGGATAAGGTAGTTTAGGTTAGAGAAATGATAAATTAGGCTAAGTAGAAAGGGTAGTTTAAGGTAACGTAATAATAGGCTAAGGTAGTAGTAGATTAAGTTAGGTATAATAGATCAATTTAGGGTGGGGTAGGGAAAATTAGTCTATGTAGGACAGGGTAGGGTAGAATAGATTAGGTTATGTAGAGTAAGATTAGATTAGATTAGGTATCATATGTTTTTGTAGGGTGGATTAAGGATGGATAACATAAGGGAGGATAGGCTATGATATGTCAATGTAGGGTAGGGTAGTCCAATATAATCCATGGTAGTAGGGGGAAGGTTTCTTTTGATTAAGCGTAGGGTAAGGTAGGCTACACTAGGCTACACTAGGCTAGGTAGGATAATCTAGGGTAGTGGTACTGTATATTAGGCTAGGTAGGATAGGATAATGTAGTGGTAGGGTAGTGTAGGCTAGTTCAGGGTAGACTAAATTAGGATAAGAAGGATAGGCTAGGATAGGTTAGTTTAGGGTGGGGTAGTCTAATGTAGGGTGGGATAAGGTGTCCAAGCTAGTGTATGCTAGGATGTGTTATGCAAGTGTAGTCTAAGGTAGGTTAGTCTAGAGTAGGTAGATTCGGTTAGGTTGGTAGGGTTAGGTTAGGATATTTGTAAGCTAGTCTAGGATAGGGTAGGTTAGTGTAGAGTAGGTAGACTATGCTAGGCAGATAAGATTTTGTTGGGGTAGATGTAAGCTATTTTAGGGTAAGGGAGATTAGTAGGCTTATGCTAAGCTAGGGTATTGTTAACTTCTAGGGTTAGGTAGATTATGATAGGTAGGGTAGGTTAGTCTAGGATAGAGTAGAGTATTATAGGTATGATATGTTAGGTTAGTTTAGGTTAATGGTAAGGTCATGTAGGATAGATTATGGAAGGTGGGGTAGATTATGGTCTATTATTTTAGTGTGTGCCAAGGTATGTTAAGTTATTGTAGTCTACGTTGGGGTGGGGTAGGTTAGTTTAATATAGGGTAGAGTACATGTAACACATCCAATCCCCTTATACTCACCTAGGCTAGTGGGATGTTCAGTTTTAGCTATCGGTAACACTCGCGGTGAGTATTTAGGTTCATCAATGGTTAGTTGAAGACTATTGTTATTAGAATTGTTTCCATACTAACTTCCATTTGTTCACAATGAAATCCTTCCACAAGATTCACTATGAGGACTGAAGATTGTGTATCCATAATTGAACAATCAAGAGTTCTTTCTACTGCCAAATCAATAGTCATCAGGTATTCAGACTCGTCTCAATCAGAATGCCCAACCACCAAGGTTAGCCTCCTCTCCGATGGTATCATTTCAATAAATCATTCATAGGGATCCAATGCTTCTCAGGTACTTGGATCAATGGATTCAATCTTGTCAGTGCCTTAAATCACCTGAAAATTATTTCCTACCTCATTTGATACCCAGTGAGGATCAATGGGTCCCGAGACAAATCTACGGTTGTTGTGACCCAACTTCCATTCCAAATCAATGGTTCATTCCAACTCTCGATGTTTTCCCCATTAGAACGTTCACCATTGGAATGTCTCCACTTCAACATTCGAGACCACTTTGACAACACTTACTATGGAGAATCTGAGGATCCTCATTATCATTATCTAACAATCTAGGTTTACTGGGATAACACAACCACACGGTGGTTAGATTTATAAGGAACATCTGTTTAGGTTGAACCATGTTAGATCCAATGGTTGGGATCTCACAAGATACTTCCCGATAGATCTAAGGTCCTCTAAGTTCCTGTCATCGGAATCCTATCTCATCCCTTCTTCCACACCTTCGACGACCATTCTTACGACAATCTCATAGTTGGATCCAATGTTCTAGAGCTCACCATGGTCACTCTCTGATAGATCCAAGGCCCTCATCGACTCATAGTTTCCCCCATCAGAGTCCCAATAAAACCTCTCACATGCTCACTCTAATGGTGGCACCATCTCATCAACGGTCTAGATATAACTGATACGTCAAATCGATGGTTATGAGACATATCGATTAAGAGACTGGGTTTTCCACTGGGTAAAGGTCTGAAATTGGGACTTATCCAATTTTAGGTGTTCCTCATGGTTTTCTAGATCTCCAAGGGCTCAGGCACTACTGTTATTACATTAGTGTTGTTACATTAGTAATTGGGGCATATTACCCCTTAATTGGGGCATATTACATTAGTAATGTTATTTTATTTATGTCGTCTTTATTCCATTAGTTGTAATTGTACCACCTAGTCTCCTATATATACCAAGGATAAATTTTCATTTGGAATCATCTTTTATCTGGACATTTATGTGGGGTATAAGGAGGTTTCCCCCTCGAAGAGGCTTATTACCTAAAATTGTCTCTTTTTCAAGGTGTTCAATACTTATTTTGAGGTTTTTGTATGCTATATTGATATTTGGTTCTTAACATATGGTTTTAGAGCTCAAGGTCTTGGGGTTTTGCTGCTAAATCTGAGACACATTGGCATTTTCGTGATAACTTTATTTCTACAATGTTTCATAAGGAAGGAACTGAAGGATATTTAGTAGATGGATCAAGGTACGTTGGGTTAAAATTTCATCTCCTGAGGCCTTATAATTTTAAAGATACAACCTCTGTAATATAGGGTTTTTGAATCATCCTCAATTGAGTCATTGTGGAATTTTCGCTATAAAATATTTTCTATAACGTTTAAGACCCTGACCTACAAAATATATTAACATAATTTCTTAAGGTATCTGCGGTAAAATGTTCATCTTTTGGTTCATCTTACATTTGTAGATACACCCTGTGGAAAATAGGGTATCTCACTAGTCCTGTTGACTAGTCTCAAGCAGGTGTTTTGGGTAAAATAATCATAACTTGTTCCTGGAGTATCCAAATTGAGTGAGACCGGTTGCATTGGATAGTGGGCAGTTTGTAGTAGTTCTAGTACGTTGTTCAAAATTTTATATCAATTATTTTGTGCAGGGCACGCTATACAAGTGAGATCTCTTGGAAAGGATAAAAATGAAAAAGTTGTGGGGAAGTTTTCATAAATTCCACTTGGCACATCCACTTTTTATCATACCTATGGAATTGCATATAAGAAATATGAGAGAACTACAAAAAAAAAAAATTCATACCCTGAAGGGACAAAATTTTGGATATACAATAAAAGGAAGATTGTCTAGAAGAACCACCTCAAAATCAAGGTTTAAAGTTATACTTGGCCAACATGCCACCAAAAAAGGGAACTTCTACACCAAATAAGCCTTCAAACAGTCCTACTTGGAATCTTGATGAAGGTAAATAAATGCGTAGGGACATAAATGATTTACAAAAGAAGACAATAAAAAAATATAAACTACAATAGATGTGGGATTTAATAAATACTTAGATGGATGGTTTAAAAGGGGAGATCATGGAAGGATTGAAAATTTCCTAATAGAGAGGATACCTGAAACCGAAAATGTATCCCATGAAATTCATGATGAGGACACGAGGAAGATGAATCAAGAATGAAGAAACCCTAAATTTTGGTTGAAGACCAACCACATTCCTAAGATCGATATGAGGAAGTTTGACAGAAAGGACCCAGTCACATGGATACTTTAGATGGAGAAATTTTTTGATCTACACAATGTGCCACATACACAAAAGGTACAAAGTGCTTCTTTATATTTAGAACCCAATAAATTTGTGTGATATCGATGGCTTTGTTCTTGCAAATCACTCATCACTTGGACAATTTTCACAGAAGAAATGATAGAACTCTATGAGGATACAAGGAGCAATACCTTCTTTAGTCAATTGATAAATATCAAGAAATAGGGTTCAATTACATAGAACATTGAGAACTTCCAAAGATTGAATATAAAGGTAACCGATATTCTAGATGAGCACTTGATTGATGTATTCATAGGAACTTTAAGGGATAACATTCAACAAGAGGTTCGTCTTTGGGAACCCAAATTATTGGAGAATTCATTTAGGGTGGCAATAAATATTGAAAGTAAAAATATGGCTATGGCTACTAGAAGGACCACTCTTATCATCTATCAAGAGAATAATGTTCCTTCTTCTAAAACACCTCAACCTACCATGTTGACACCTCAACAATTGGAGGAAAGAAAAGAAAAAGGTTTATGCTTTAATTGTGACAACAAGTACAATGAGGGACATAAGTGTGGTGAGAAGAAATTATTCTACATAGATTGTGAAGAGGAAGAAGAACAAGAACAAGAACCATCTCAAGATGAAAATGTAAACTCGATTTCTTCTAAAGAGTTGACTCCCATGGTATCGTGTAATGCATTGGCTAGAATTAGCAGTCCTCAAACCCTCAAGATCAAAATATATATCAAAAAGAAAAAGTTAATAGTCGTAATTGATTCTGGTAGTACTCATAATTTCATTCACTATAAATTAGCCAAAGCTCTGAATTGCTTTGTATATCCAGCACCAGATTTTCAAGTAATGATTGCAGATGGAGGAACTATCAATTTCTCAGGAAAATGCAATAAGATCAATCTTACTATGGGGGAATATGCAATGAATAGTCCAATGATTTCTATACCCATGGGTGCTGTTGATGTCGTACTAGGAATCCAATGGTTACAATGATTAGGAACAATGGCTTTTAATTTTCAAGAACTTTTCATGAAATTTTCATTGGAAGGAAAAGAAATTGAGTTAAGAGGTATCACAAGAAAACTCATTAAGGTGATAATCTCCAATGGCATGAAAAAATTATTGAAAAAGGGGCATCAAGGTGTAATTGCACAACTATTCTCACTATATGTTCAAACAACTAGGCCATCTATTCCCCTAGATATCCAAGGGATCATTGATACTCATTCCAAAGTATTTGAAGATATTTTGAAAGGTCTTCCACCCACTTGAAATCATGATCATGATATTCACCTAATTCCTGGGAGTGTTCCTCCTAACATAAGGCCATACACATACCCTTATGCCCAAAAGAGTGAAATTGAGTGCATGGTTGAAGAAACGTTAGAGGCTGGTATTATTAGAGCTAGCCAAAGTTCTTACTCTTCACTGATGGTAATGGTATTCAAGAAATATGGCTCATGGCATATGTGTCCATATTATAGAAATATCAACAAGATCACTATTAAAGATACATTTCCCATTCCCGTCATTGATGAATTGTTAGATGAACTACATGGAGCAATCTATTTCAAAAAGTTGGATCTTCGTTCAGGGTATCAT
>JASDQU010104306.1:152873-168007 GCA_032191745.1 Picea mariana | reverse complement strand
CTCTTTCTCCTTTGTGTATCTTTGGATTTCATCAATCAGACCTGCCTATATATTGGTGATATTGTTCCATTGTCATTTGTTTTTATTTTTGTTTCCATGCTCATGTTTTTATTTAGTTTTTGTTTAATTCTTGTTAATAGCTTTACTGCTTTCTTTCTAACCTTTTACCATACAGTTTTCATGACTAGCAGAGCCCAACTAGGCATGTAAGCACTCACTTTTTGCTCACACATTGACGAAAAGAGTGCAAACAACGTGCTCATGAGTCGAAATAGACTCTGTTAACGCACACCTTGCGGACCCGGACCCTATGTGCACTGGAAATTTCTCATAGAAGAGAAACACTTGAACCTTATCTAAATCTTCACAGATTCATACATGTGACCATGTAAATGCATTCATAAACATAGGAATGAGAAATAACAAAAAAATTCAAATAAATAGAAAATCTAGAATTTATTTACTCAGATAGATGCAACAACACCACACATTTGGGACAATGATCCTCTGTTATATTCATTCAACTTAAATATACATGTGTTCATAAACTCTTATCGGTAACTCTTGGATCTCAACTACAATGGAAAAAGATCTCAATAACTAGAGTACCAATAACCTCTTCTTGGCAACAATACAAAGCTTTATACAAGTGGGGCTCTTTGAGCTCTTCACTCCAACTACTGTAGAGCTATCCTATCAAATTAAAAGCTATCAACTACTTAGAATTTATTACAATAAATATTTGTGATAGACAGATAAGATCGAACACATCGAATCTGTATTGCACTCAGCTTCATTAAAAGAAAATACATTCTCCAATGATCCTTATGATATCATCCGCCTAAAAACATTAAAGATGTTTTTTAATTACAATCCCTTCAAAATATTTACGTGATACTCCTTTAAAATTTAAAATTCTTCAAAATGTGTGCTAGTGCACCTTTCTGTCCTCCACTCACAACTTGTTGGTGATGCTCCTCCATCATACTCTGGCTGAAAAAATTCATGGAATCTTGTCCATGAGCTCTTGCACTAACCTTCCATTCTTCTGGATTTACGCTTCTCTTACCGAACTGGCATCTTCTATTTGGTGGCCCTTCCATTTTACCAAACATTCAAAATATTTTTTCCTTCTGGTCTTCTTACCAATTCGCCAATCTATGATTTGCTCCATCTGTGGATTATCTGCTACAGGCATCTACTTTTTCCACTGGATCTCCCTCTGATATTCGGGTCCTCTAGTTCCATATTCCCTATAAGGATACATGTTAGCAATGTTGAATATGGGTGATATACCCACATCTTCTGTAATCTCTATCTCATGAGCATTCTCACCAAATTTTCTTAGGATTTTGCAGGGTCATATCTTCTTCAAATTCATTTTATTATATGTTCATCTTGGGAACCTATCCTTTATAAGATGTGTTCGAACTTGATCTCCAACATCAAATTGAAGTTTCCTTCTATGTTTATCAACTCTGTGCTTATATTCATTGCTTCTCCTCTGCAACTTCTCTTTGATCTGAATATGAATCTCCTGCATTTCTGCAGCGAAGTCTCTAGCTCCGACACTCCTAAATTCACTATGCTCCAGATATCTTAAATATGACACTCCCCTCGGATTCATTCCATACACTATCTGAAATGGAATATTTTTGGTACTTTTGTTTACTGATTCATTATAAGCAAACTCCGCTTGTGTGATAATCTGATCTCACTGGCTATGGTGTTCAATGACCAAACTTCTCAGCAAATATCCTAAAGTTCGGTTCACCACCTCAGTCTGTCCATCCGTTTGAGGGTGATATGCAGAACTAAAGTATATTTCTGTTCACATCTTATTCCACATGGTTCTCCATAAATGACCAACAAATTTGGTATCTCTGTCTGAAACAATACTCCTGGGTAATCCATGAAGTCTCACAACTTCTTTGAAAAATAAGTTAGCAACGTGTGTTTCATCACTAGTCTTATCACATGGGATAAAGTGTGCCATATTTGAAAACCTCTCAACTATCACAAATATATAATCAATTCCTCTTTGTGTCCTCGACAACTCCAACAAAAAAATCATGCTTATCACATCCCAAGGCCTCTCTGGAATAGGAAATGGTTCATACAACCCAATATTCTTCTTCTTCCCCTTTGCATACTGGAAAATATTACATATGTTCACAAACCTTTTCACCTCTGACCTCATGCCTGGCCAATAATATGAATTGTTCAACTATGGAAACATTTTTTCATGGCCAAAATGTCCGGCTAGACCTCCACTATGCTTTTCCTTCAACAAATTCTCCCTCGTCGAACACTTTGGTATGCACAACTGGAATCCTTTAAATAGAAACCTGTCCTGAATCAGATATTCGGCCCAATGGCTTCTATCTCTGAGCACAGGATTCTCACATGCTTCGTATGATTCCTTAACATCTTGATCACCATAATACATTTCTTTAAGGTGTTCAAACCCCAAGGTTTTGACTTGAAATTCCTGCAAAATTAAACATCTCCTCCTCAATGCATCAACAACTTTGTTAGCATTACCAAAAATATGTTTAATGACAAGTGAAATTTTTCATAAAATCTATCCACTTAACATGTCTCTGGTTTAATTTCTCTTTTCCTATTATGAATTGTAAAGCATGATTATCGCTATACAAAACAAACTCTTTTGGAACAAGATAGTGCCTTCATTTGTTCAAGGCTCTAATTATGGCGTAAAACTCTTTATCATATGATGAGTACTTTCTCTTAGTTTCATTCAGCTTCTCACTGAAATATGCAACAAGCCTATTGTCTTGGCTCAGGACCACCCCAATTGAAAATCCACTCACATCACATCTCACTTCAAATGTCTTCTCAAAATATGGCATGACCAGAATCAGTTGTTCTGTTATCTTCTCCTCCAATATATTGAATCTTTTCTCAGCCTCTTCTGTCCATTTGAAAAACTTGTCTTTTCTTCACTGTATCCATCACATGTGCATCGATCTCACTGAAATTTCTGATGAACTTCCTATCGAAACTTGCTAATCCATGGAAGCTTCTCACCGCAAATATACTCCTTGGTGATGAGGATTCTTTGATTTCTTTCACCTTTTCGGGATCCATCTTCAATTCATTCGAAGAGATCAC
This sequence comes from Picea mariana, assembly GCA_032191745.1. Lineage (NCBI taxonomy): Eukaryota > Viridiplantae > Streptophyta > Pinopsida > Pinales > Pinaceae > Picea > Picea mariana. Next base: position 164,872 of record JASDQU010104306.1, on the reverse strand, counting down.
AAAACCCAAATAATTGAGCTTTGTCTTCATAAAAGAGGATTTCTTTAAACTTATTAGCAACTTCTCTCGCTACAACCTCCTAATCACTAATGTTAAGTTCCTCATGTGCTCTTCTTCAGTTTTACTGAAGACCAGTATATCATCCAGATATACGATCAAAAACTTACCAATAAAAAAATTCAACACTTCATTCATCAACCTCATAAAAGTACTCAGGGCATTTGTTAAGACAAACGACATAACAAGCCATTTATACAATCCATCATTTGTCTTGAAGGTTGTTTTCCACTCATCACCTTCTCTCATCCTTATCTGGTGATATCCACTTTTCAAATATATCTATGAAAAATAGTTCACTCCACTTAAACAATCCATTAAGTCATCCATCCTTGGGAATAGAAATATGTACCTAATGGTGATCTTGTTTATGGATCTTTATTTTGTACACATTCTCCATCATCCATCCTTCTTCGGATTCAACACGGTTGGTACTGCACATGGAATCAAGCTTTCTCTGACCAAATATTTGTCTAACAAATCCTGATCTTGCCTTTTTACCTCCTCATTATCTTTAGGTGTCAATATGTACTCTGCTTTTTTCGGTAGGATTTATATTAATATCAATTCAATGTGATGGTTGATACTCTTGATTGGTGGAAATGAGCTCGGCAACTCATCCACTACCATGTCAACAAAATTTTCCAACAACTCCTAAATTTCCTCAGGTAGATCCTCAATAGAAGTACTTGTGAGGATAAATTTCAGCCTCCTCACTACAACAAACTACAACTCTTTTTCCTTCTTAACTTCACTCAGGAGTTCCTTCCGACTGATGAGAAGTATGCTTGTGTTGGCTTCTTCTTTCACTTGATTCTCCTCAATCGACAGTAACATGTGTGTCCTAATATTCTTCTCCAAAGTATAAGTATTTATTCTCCCATCGTGAATGACATTCCTATCATACTGCCATGGTATTCCCAAAAAAACATGACATACATACATGGGAATCACATCACACAGAATATCATCCCTATATCCTCCTATTTTAAATTCAACAAGGCATTGTTTATTTATTGTTACCCGATGACCTTTATGCAACCATGAGACTTTATACGATGTCGAATGTGAAGTCATATCCAGATCCAATTTCTCGACCATCTCCGTAGATATTAAGTTATCAGTGATCCCACTGTCAATTATCACCTTGCATACTTTTTCTTTAGTCTTGCAAGTTGTCTTGAACAAACTGTTCCTCTGTACTATAATTTCAACCTCTTGCTCTAGTTTTAAGAGAACCTTATTCATCATCAAAAATCTGCCATCTTCTACCCTTTTTGCCTCAACATATCACTTATGTGCTTTCGAAATGTGAGATTCACCTCCTTCTTTCTTTCTCTCGGGACATTCACAAGACCTGTGTCCTACCTTTCCACAGGCATAACACTTTACCTCTCCTCCTCTTCCTCTAAGAAAAGGGTTTCTACCACCACTCTGTCTTCCTCAAGAACTTCCTCCTCTTTCCAAGTGACTATGTGGTTTCTCCATCTCACCTTTTGGATTCTGCACCGTGTCATGGGAAACTCATTTCCCTTTGTTTAAGAATATATCTCTACTTTGTTGACTCTAGTTCTTGGCCAACTTTTCCTTTTCTTTCAGTGCAATCTAGTAAGCATCCTCCACTATCCTTACCGTCATCATGTTGATTTCATCCTGAATTTCATATATGAGGTCGTTGATGTATCTGGCAACTTTTTCCTCATCTCTCTCTCTTTTTCCAGCCCTCATGTTCAACTTATAGAAATCCTCTATGTACTCCTCCACAATCATTCCTATATTTATAAGGTTATGCAGTCTCCTGAGCAGATTTATCTTATAGTCATTGGGTATGAATTTCTCCTTTAGCTTCGCTACCATTCGATCCCATCTCTTAATATTTTGTTTTCCCTTTCTTCTCTTGTTAGCCTACAACTCATCCCACCACAATACTACATGTCCTTTCAACCTGGTGACAACATGTTTCACATTTTTATCCTCATCGACATATTCATAGTTGAAATACTTGTCCATTTCTCATATCTAATCAAGCAATTATTTGACATCCAAATTACCTTCATACATTGGGATTTCCATCTTTGCTCTAGCTCACAACTTGACAACCTCTTTCAAAAAGAACTCTTCCACAACATTCTTTGATACAACTTCTTCAACTTCCACTTATTCATTCTCTACATCACTGACATCTCCAGCATCAGGTGCTCTCCTTTGCACTATTTCCATGGCATCCAACCTTGCTCCGAGTTTTCTCATCTCCCTTTCCATAAATCTATTTTCTACAGGAGACTGCACATGTCTCCTAGGCGGCATTGTGTTGATGTGTCTGATACAACTCAATGATATCATCCTACTTCTCTATCTCGTTTCCCTACAGAAATAAATTATGTATGGCTCTGATACCACTTGATGCAAAACCCCCTTCCCTCCTGGGGATTCTGCGACCTCCCAGTCTTGGATCTTCAAATTCCTTGAACTCCGTTGGTTCTTTGGGCATTCAAAATACCCTAGACAATCAATACACACACACATGTCCCCTTCATGTCACCTACAAGTTCGGACTACTTGCTACTCTATTCTTTGGGGCTTGGCAACACCAATTCATGAGTACTAGTCTCGTACTAGACTCTTCCCTTAATGTGACCACGGGCTGTGACCTCAGGCCAACCCTTTCATAACTTTTTCTTCGACGATATTGTGACCTCCGCCCTTTATTTCCTTCTTAAAAACTATTCCCCAAATCCACCAATCTTTGCCACATGTCTCCCTGGATATGACAGTCCAACTATACTTTGGGTTTCGTGACTTCACAAAATTTCATTTACCCCAAACACTACTTCTCTGGACGTCTAACTCCTGGATTATCTAATCCATTTCCACAGGTTTCCTCATAGCCAACGGTTAGTATTCTCTTCATGATTTCATGACTTCGACAATCCCACTTCTCAACACTTCGAAATGCTTCAAATTTGGAAATGTCGAAACACCTTGCGACTATCCTTCAAGCAACTTTTCCCAGATATGATGGTCTGGAATGATCCCAGTCCCTCCTAGACGGATTTTTCTCGTTAATCTATCGGAAACCTTAAGTATTAATTCCTTTGGATATTTCTCACCACTCTTCTTCCTGAGCTTGTTCTTCCTCAAAAATTTTCCTTCTTAGAATTCTCTTTTCGACACTTTGTCAAATTTTCATCCTGTGCACATCTTGCAACGCATCCTCCTCAACAACTTAACTTCTTTGTGAACAACCTTCACTACCCCTCCTAAGATTATGAGTCAAAAGACCCTGTCACACACTCCTTGTGGACAAACTTCCTTCAATCTTGATTCTCCAGAACCTTCCAAGTCAAAATGGACTCTGTCACGCACACCTTGCGGATGTTATGCACTCCTTGCACATATAAGATTCGTGTTATCTTTTCTGATCTCATGAGTCGAAATAGAATCTCTCAACACACACCTTGGGAACCATATGCACACTTACAATTTCTGACAGAAGAGAAACAATTGAACCTAATCTAAATCTTCACAGATTCATACATTTAACTGTGTAAATGCACTCATCAACACAAGAATGAGAAATAATAGAGAATTTCAAATAAATAGACAATCTACCATTCATTTACTCAGATAGACGCAACAACACCACACATTTGGGACAATGCTCCTCTATTATATTCATTCAACTGAAATATACATGTGTTCATAAACTCTTCTCGGTAACTCTCGAGGCTTAGCTACAATGGAAACAAATTTCAATAAGTAGAGTGTCAACAACCTCTTCTTGGAAATAATAAAAAGATTTATACAAGAGGGGTTCTTCTGACACACACGTCGCTCCCCACACCCACCGGTCGGAAGGTTCGTGTGCTCACAGGATCTTTCCTTTCCACTCGGCCTGAAGAACACTGAACCGGTTCTTCTATTTCCCTATCGGGAAATCTACACCCACAACAGACTTCGTGAGATCCCCTCTTTGAAATCGAGAGATCGGACTTCATGACATCACGTAGGTCTCTTGAATCCTCGAAACCCGACAACCAGTCAACGATGAATTTCTCCTATCAAGGTTTTCCCTATCGCGATTTCACCACTCGCGATGTCAAACACCTCACTTCTCTGACTCCCGAATCCTGATATGCCGAAACTCCAATATACTTTGTGAGTTTGACCTTTCAACGCTTCAGCTCATCAGCATTTTGGAGTTCATAGTATCACGAATCCAAATGAAATTTTTTCGAGGCTTCTCGCCATAAAACCCCGATAAGGCATGCCACCTGTCCACCTACTAACCCTGGTGGCCCCACATTATTCCCTTAGCCTTTTTGAGATATCGCGTATCATGATATCGCGATTCTTGATGCAGTTTTATGGAGTTTCAACCCATGAAATCCCGATGTGTGAATCCACGCGTAAATCCAACAGTCCTCGTGACTTGGATCTACAGTTCTGCACCTCCTGAGCTTCGAACTTTGGGAATACTTCATCATATCTCCCCTGCACCTTTGTGAGATCTAAAAACTCATGGGAATTCACAAATTCTCTTCAAGGAATTCCGACCGTCCGTCTTTCCTTGATGATTCCTGTGAATGACCAAGTGTTCATCCCAGAACTCATGCACCTGCAGTGTGAACTTACGATGCTTGCTTAAACCTTCAAGGAAAAACTTTTATGTGCTTTCCTTCAACAAATACGAAGGCATTATCCTTCCTGAGCTTTTATAAAAGACCCTTGCACGCACTCCTTGCGGAAACCTTCAAACATGTCTAAGTGTTTGAATCCTTTCGACTTTGCGCACACCTGCAACAGCAGTCTATCAATGCTCTGCTCAGATTCGCAACTCTGAGGCTTAGCTTGGCCTACGCACTCCTTGCACGACTCCTGTTACCAACTTCACTTTGAGGAAATGAGAACAAAAGTAAAACTATCTGAGCTTCAGAGACACAACCCTGAATCCTTGTCGACGCACTCCTTGCGGACACTTCAACTGCACTCCTTGCAGAAATTCTTACTCAGATAGAGAAACAATTGAAACTCATTCTTTCATCCTCTCAGAATTCAAACTTAAACATGAAATCATATACACAGCACATAAAGAAAATGTATAACAGGAAGCAAACATTCATGAGCATTTCATTCAGCATCCATACACAGAGAACAAACACAAAAACCATGAATTTGAATCAACCTCTTTCTATTAATCCAAATATCCGTACATGGGTGTTCTTACATAGCTCTCTGCATGCTCTTGCTCCAATGCTTCAATGCTCATAATAATCCTACAATACACAATGAGGGTGTCTATATCATGTTTCCCTCTTGCGCTCTAGAAACGGTCTAATCTAGAATTAAATTCTATCTACTTTACATTAACTACTTTAAATGCCTTCTACCTACTAAGGATGAGAGCAATCTTCTCAAGGTCCATTTACATTACACAAGTGTTCCTTCATTTAATTATAACATTTAAGGTTAGCGCAACAACTTCAAGAAAATTTCAAAATTTGTGATGGCGCTTGTCCAGTTGTCCAGTGTCTTCGCGTTGGCTCACTTGATGTTGGTGATGCTCCTGCATCATACTCCCTCACTTGAAAATTTTCTTGGGCTCTTGTCCATGAGCTCATGCATGATTTGTCCATGACTTTGGATCTCTACTTCATTCTCCCAACTGGCATCTTCAACTGGATGGTCTTTCCACTTGACCAGATACTCAAAATATTGCTTTCGCCTGGTCCTTTTACTTACTCTCCTGTCCAGTATGTGCTCCATCTATGGATTATCTGCAACTGGCATTTTCTTCGTCCACTGAATCACTGGCTGCTCATTATCTGTCGTTGCTTCTCCATCTTTATATGGGTACAAATCCGAGATATTGAATATCGGAGAAATTTCGATCCCATCGGGTAATTCAATATCATAAGCATTCGCCCCTAATTTATTCAAGACCCTACATGGCCCGATTTTCTTCATCTTCAACTTATTGTATGTTTTTTTCGGGAACCTTTCTTTCATCAAATGTGCTAGAATCAAGTCACCAACCTCAAACTAAATTTGCCTTCTGTGTTGATATTCTCTATGCTTGTATTCCTGGCTTGAATTCTATAGTCACTCCTTCACCTGGTTGTGAAGTTCCTTCATCACATCTATGAATTGTTCTGCACTAGCACTCCTAGTCGCAGTCTGTTCTGAATCTCTCAGTTTAGAAATTCCTCTCAGCTGCATGCCATATACAGCCTGAAATGGACTTTTCTCTGTGCTCCTGTTAACTGAGTCATTATAAGAAAACTTTGCCTGTGGTAATATGTTGTCCCACTGGCTGTGGTGCTCTGTCACCAAGCTTCTCAGCAAGTCTCCCAGACTTATTTTCACCACTTCCGTTTGTCCGTCCGTCTGAGGATGATACGCTGAACTAAACAATACGTTAGTTCCCAGCTTCTTCCATAAGTTCCTCCAAAAATGCCCTATGAATTTCGTGTCTCGATCCGAAACTATACTCCTTGGAAACCCGTGAAGTCGAATGACCTCTTTGAAAAACAGGTTCACAATGTGAGTTGAGTCATTGGTTTTCTGGCAAGGAATGAAGTGTGCCATCTTGTAAAATCTATCCACCACCACAAAGATCGAATCAACACCTCTTTGTGTTCTTGTCAACCCCAATACAAAATCCATGCTAATTACATCCCACGACCTTTCTGGTATGGGCAATGGTTGATAGAATCCTGCATTTTGCTTCCTTCCCTTCGAATGCTGGAAAATTCTGCATCTTTCCATGAATCTTTTAACATCTGATCACATTCTTGGAAAAAAGTATGACTCATTTATATTTGTGAACGTCTTGTCATGACCAAAGTGTCCTGCCAATCCTCCATTGTGTTTCTCTTTCAGCAGATTCTCCCTCATGGAGCATTTCGGAATACACAATTGATTACCTCTAAACAATAATCCTTCCTAGATCATCTAGTCTGTCCAAGGGATTCTATCTCTGAGAATTGGATTCCCAACTACTTCATACGCCTCTTGAAAATCTGGATCATCTGCGTACATGTCCCTGAGATTATCAAAACCCAATGTTTTGACTCGAAACTCCTGCAACAGTAAACACTTCTTGCTCAAAGCATCAACAACTTTGTTAGCAGTACAAGAAATATTCTTAATCACAAATGTGAAATTCTGCATATACTCAACCCATTTGACATATTTCTGATTCAACTTCTTTTGTTGAGTTACAAACTGCAGTGCATGATTGTCACTGTACAATACAAACTCTTTCGGGATCAAGTAATGCCTCCATTTCTTCAATGCCTGTATGATAGCATAGAACTCCTTATCTTAAGTGGAGTATTTTACTTCCATCTTGTTCAGCTTCTCACTGAAGTATGCTATCGGTCTGTCTTCTTGACTCAAGACTGCTCCAATTGCAAATCCACTAGCATCGCATTTCACCTGAAATGTTTTCTGGAAATCCGGCAACACCAAAACTGGTTGCTCCGTGATCTTCCTCTTCAACAGATTAAAATTTGTTTCAGCTTCTTCTATCCAGTGAAAATATTTGTGTCTTTTCTTCACTGTGTCCATCATTGCTACACTAATTCCACTGAAATTCCTGATGAAATTTCGGTAGAAACTAGCCAATACATGGAAACTTATCACCTCAAATATATTCTTTGGTGATGGCCAATTCTTGATTACCTCCACCTTATCCGGATCCATTCTCAACTCATTTACAAAAATAACAAACCCCAAGTAAATGAGCTATGTCTTCATGAATGAGGACTTCTTCATATTTATCAACAACTTCTCCTGTTGTAGTCTCTGCATCACTGTAGCCAAATGCTTCAAGTATTTTTCCGCTGATTTATTGTAAATCAGTATGTCATCTAAATACACAATGACAAATTTCCCAATGAACTCCCTCAGGACTTTGTTCATCAAAATCATGAAGGTGCTCGACACATTTGTTAAGCCAAATGGCATAACAAGACATTCATACAACCCTTCATTTGTTTTGAATGTTGTATTTCATTCATCACCTTCTCTCATGCGAATTTGATGATAACCGCTTTTCAAATCAATCTTTGAAAAGTACTTTGCTCCACTCAGGCAATCCATCAGATCATCCATCCTCAACAATGAAAATCTGTACCTGATGGTTATCTTATTAATCACCCTCGAGTCAGTACACATCCTCCAGCCTCCGTCTTTCTTCGGACTGAGTATTGTTGGAACAACACATAGACTCAAGCTTTCCTTGACCAAACCTTTGTCCAATAAATATTGGACCTACCTTTTAACCTCTTCATTCTCTTGCGGTATCAATCTGTACGTGGATTTATTTGGAAAAATGGCTCCTGGTATAAGATCAATATGATGACTCACACTTCTCATCGGTGGCAATGAATGAGGTAGTTCATCCACTATGATGTCAATGAACTCTTCCAGCAGTTCCTGAATCTCTTCTGGTAAATCATCCACCCTTGTGCTAGTCAGAACAATCCTCGGCTTTCTTACCACAATGAACTGTGGATCCTCTTTCTTCTTAACCTCATTAAGAATCTCCTTCCCACTCATGAGAAGTACAATGTTGCTTACTTCCGGCTTCACCTCCTTATCTTTGATTGGAATCAACATGTGTGTCCTCCCATTCTTATCTAGGGTGTATGTGTTCATTCTCCCATCATGAGGAGGCCGCATACATNACCTGATGTCCTTTCTGTAGCCACGAAACTCTGTATGGGCTTGGATGATCAATCATCTCCAGCTCCAGCTTCTCTACCATCTCTATAGATATGATATTATCCATGCTACCATTGTCTATAATGACCTTGCATACCCTGTCGTTGGTCTTGCAAGCAGTCTGGAAAAGTCTGGTCCTTTGGACTGAACTCTCCACCTCCTTCTCGGGTGTCAAAAGGACTTTTTGCATCATCAACGATATTTCGCCTTCAACATCTTCTGCCTCAACATCCCACCTCTATGCCTCAACGATGTGAGCTTCTCCAATCTCCTTCTTTTTATCTGGACACTCGTAAGACATGTGCCCATTCTTTCCACATGTGAAGCATGTAATGACTCCACCTCTTCCTCTTCCTCTACCTCTAGTACGAGGAAAAGTATTGTTGTCATCATAATCTCCTCTCTGCTCAGTATGTTTTCCTTTTTGTTCAACATATTTCTCTCACTGTGAACTTCTACCTCTATCAGTTCGAGTCTAAGGTTTCTTCCAGTCTTCCTTGGGCTTCTGATATTTGTCATGGGCAACTGATTTGCCTCTGGGATGACTTCTACCTCAGCCCCTCTGAATCTGCTTTTGGCTCAGCTTTTCTTCTGCTTTTAGAGCCACCTGATAAGCATCTTCCACCGTTCAGATGGTTACCATGCTCATCTCATCCTGGATATCCTATCTCAGGCCATTCATGTATCTAGCAAATTTTTCATCATCACTCTCCTGATGACCTGCCTTGATGTTCAATTTACAGAATTCCTCAGTGTATTCTTTTACATTCATCAGCTTCTGTCTCAGGTTCTGCATTCTCCTGAACAGAGTAATTTGATAGTGACTGGGGATGAATTTCGCCTTCAACTTCGCGATCATCCTATCCCAGCTCTTGATCTTTTGCTTTCCCTTGCAGTGTCTGTCATCTTGTAGTTCATCCCACCACACTGTTGCATGTCCCTTCAGTCTTGTGACAACATGCTTGACTTTCTTTCCTTCTTCTACATCTTCATAGTCGAAGTATGTGTCTAGAGCTCTAATCCAATCTAGAAGCTCCTCTGCATCCAAGTTTCCCTCGTAAACTGGAATGTCCATTTTCGCTCCTGCACCCATCCTTGCAATATCTCTAATAAAACGCTCGTTTGATGCATCTTCAACTGCAAATTCTTCTTCACGTTCAGCCTCAATCTCACTCTCGGAATCACTGAGATCCCCAGCACTGACTGTGTTGGAAAATATTTAACAGACAGTTAACAAACAACAAATGCTTGTCATTGATGGCAACAGTGAAGATGACATGAGAACAATAAGTTTGTAATTGACAGGCAAACAAAAGATAAGTACAAAGAGGTGAATGATTGAAAGTAGTGAAATATCGAAGGAAATGAATGATCGAAGGAAACGAATGATCGAAAGCAGCGCATGAGCGAAAGTTTGTGAAGAAGAATCTCTGATCATTGAAGAGGGAGACAGATCTCAGTCATCATATTTGAGCGCAGGGTCCGACCACTGCTAGATCGAAGAGAACCTGCACAGTATTTAAACTGCAAGGAGAAGCGGGTGTAATCACAATATGCAAATTCACGATGAAATCTGAGCTGTCAGATCAAACTTTGATCTGGATCGTTAATTCCAGTCATTGTCGGAGTATCGGGGATTGGGACTTTGAAATGTCAAAATCATTTGACAACAAGAACCCCGAAATCGCAATATGTGATTTCATGATTTAATTACAGTCGTTAAGATAAGAAGTGATATGTATCATTGAATTAACTCCTTATCAAAGTTTCACGAATCGAAACTTTCAAATGACAAAAAAAATTGACAACAAGAACCTCGAAATCGCAATATAATTGCAGCCATTGAATAGAAGATCAGATCTGGACCGTTGACTTAAATTCTTATCGGATTTTTGGGGATCGCGAACTCAAGAGGCAAAGAACTCAATGAATCAAGAATGTTGATTTCACGATATGCAAAATAACTATTGAATCTAGACCATCAGATCAAGAAATAACATGGACCATTGATCATAGCTCTTGTCGGAGTTTTGTGAATCGCGATATCAAGGAGACAAGAACACAATGCAATAGAAACCTCGATTTCGTGATATGCGATATCGTGATTCAATCGCAGCCGTCAAGTCAATATCAGACCTGGACCGTTGATCAAACTCCACATCGGAGTTTCATGAATCGCGACATAGACAAACAAAGAACACAATGCAACAGGAATGTCGATTTCGCGATATGTGAAATTGCGATTTAATCGCAGTCGTTGATTAAAGAAGTGATCTGGATCATTGATTTTAATTCTTCATGGAGTTTCGGGGATCGAGATTTGTAAGTGAAAAAAACTCTGAACGCCAAGAGTGCTGAAATCGCGATGTGTGAAATCTCGATTGGATCTGAACCATCGGATCAAGTATTGATCGAAGGGTCACTGTTCTCTCTCACAGTTAACTCCTTAGTTTGGAATCTGTTAACAAAATGGACTTATGATTGCAAATTAGTTGTCAATCAGTTGGCGTTTTAGTTTCCGGGACAGTTGTTGTCATTTTGCCTAAGGAGTTGGGAAGTTGAAACGTCGTGCTCATGTGTATAAAAGAAGATGAAACAGACTGTGTCCGGTTGGCTATTCTGGACAGGAAAGGAATGAAATAGTAAGAAAGGATACAGTAGAGGATGCGTGGTAGAAAAGGAAACATATGTGCAGAGTGAAATGGAATGTAGAGCAGAATAACAGAGTAAGAGAAAACGCAGAGCAGAATAACAGAGCAAGAGAAAAGCAGTGCTAAATAGTAGATCAAGAGGAAACAGAGAAGAATGATAGAAAAAGTAGATGCAGAAAAGACTTGCTAAACAGACAGAGGAAGAGAAGATTTGCAGAACAGTTTGTGGAAGATCAGACTTACAGAACAAAGAAACAAAGGTAAGAATTGATTTATCTGGTATTTGTCTGTGTGTTCATTATTTGATATTTAAGGGTGGTTGGGAGGTGCTCGGGAGGACTGTTGTCCTTAGAGGTTCATGTGGGAGCTTGAACACAGGAAGTTGTAGCTTCCATCTGGTTGTAGCCAGAGAAACCAGGGTGGCAGGGTGGTGCTAGGGAGAACAAGTGTTATCTGTTATACAGGTTGGAGCCTGTGTAACGGGAAGTTGGTTCTTCCATCCAGTTGGTGCTGGAATATTCAAAAAGTTGGTGCTTCCATCCAGTTGGTGCTGGAACATTC
>JASDQU010104306.1:123115-134814 GCA_032191745.1 Picea mariana | reverse complement strand
TAGCATCCATCATAGGCAACATGTGTTTAGTTTGACTCTAGAAGAAGTCTTCTACAAAAAGAAGTCTTAAGTATCCTTGGTTGTCCATCTACATCCATGTTCCTATGATGAAAGGAAGAAATTGGAATATTCAATAAGGAAGGGAAAGGAATATATAGAAGACTCCATGAACCTAAAAGCTAAAGAGGAACATCAGAAAGAACATAAAGATTCCATGAAAGAAAGAAAATCCAAAACAACAAGTTATTATACCAAGAATCATAAGACTACCATATTGGTTTGAACCCACTAGAAGAAATCAACCAGAAGAAATGGAAGTTGTGATGAAGAGAAATGTGTGTAATAAAAATGTGAAAAATACTTATGAATGGAAGCATTGCGAGATTTACAACTAGAGGTTCTTCCATAAGAAGGGATAAGACTATGATGATAGCTTGTTCCAATAAACCAGATATACCTCTTGTAGTATCCATGGATTGAAATTTACATGTAAAAGACTCTTCTCCCCAATAAATAAAATTGAGAAAGAAGCTTATACCAAAAAGAGACCCATGTATGAAAATGGAAGAAGACCTTGTATGGATTCAAGAAACTTGATGCAGAGTATCTCATATACAACAGAAGTGTGGAAAAAAAATCCTAGGAGAGAAAAAGTGTACATAATGGTTACTTAGAAGTTTGGGATGATGGATAGAAAATCTATGGATAACTACCATGATAACAAATATAAATAAGTTGAAGAGACTCTAATCCAGTAGACCCTTCTCTGTATTGACAATTGATTGTCTCATTAATGTATTTGGAGAATACTGAACTGGATATTTTTTTTTGGGACATTTAAATTATGACATACAAGTGCATGAATTTATCGATTCGGATTGCACAGGGAGTGTAGATGATAGAAGAAGTGCTACCTAGATATGTTTCAATTTGAGATTTTCCATGATGTCATGGACTAGGAGGAAACAAAATTCTATTGTAATCAACACTACATAAATAAAGTATATTTTAGCTTGTGATGCTTGTGTAGATGAAATATGGCTCCAACTATGTGAAGCTTTCAGAGAAACCGTATTCCATGAAATTTCAAAGTACATTGAGATCAAGAATTATATTATCCATGATAAAGTCCAGAAGAGAGAAGTGGTTCTCTAGTATACCTCGAAAGATGAGAAAATAACAGATATTTTGGTAAAGACTATATCCAAGACGCAACATTTAGTACTTAAGTTAGAAGTTGGGGTTCATGGAGACGACTTCCTTATTGAAAAAGGAAGTGATTTCTCCCAAGTTGGGAGGGAGCACTCATATGTTATTGATTTATCGAAAGTCATTTTCCAGTTCCGAAAATGGTCCACGTCGGGCAGTTCCTTTCCAGTCCGCAAAGTGGTTCGATATTTCTAACGGATAGTCATTTTCCAGTTTGGAAATGGTCCAGATTGGATAGTGATTTTCATAGTGAAAATGGTCTGATAGATTGTTGATGTACCATAGACAATGATTCCCCTTGTGGCCAATGTGGGGGAATGGTCTAGAACAATAATTCTTATTGGCAGTCACTCTGAGTATTGGGCAAGAAAAATAGTTTGCCTCTTAATGAAGTCATTATTTTGAGGTTCATAATTGTGATTCATTTTGAAGGATGGTCCATTATAGGAGGTTGGTGTTGGACAGTCATTTCCATTAGGAAATGGCCCGAACATTCATTCCCTAGGGTAGACTCATTCTCTCTAGGTTGCACTATGATTAGTTCTCGAGGAATGGCCTAGTTAGGTGAATGGTCCAGGTTCAACAACCAGGGATGATAATTCCCTAGGGTAGGCTCATACTCTCGAGGTTGCACTATTATTAGTGCCGGAGGAATGGCCCAGTTAGGTGAATGGTCCATGCTAAAAAATTAGGGACAATTGTTCTTCTATGCTTGGGAAGAATATTCCAGATATCCCATGGCTAATGTTTTACTTTCTAAGGGAATATGTTCCTCCAAATCTCATAGATGTGAGTGGAAGAATGGCCCATATGACTCATTTTTTATCATGATATTATTTTATGTAGGTTGATATCAGATGGTAAGATTTTTTTGGAGATTGTATGTCTCTGGACAAAGTTGTATGCTACTGTGGTGGATATGATCCACTAGTAGTGATTGTGTTTCATTGGTTAGTAAGCATGTGATACTAGGATTGGTTGTGTACCACTGTATAGTAGTTTTGTAATATTATGGATAGACACAATTATGTTCTATTGGATGGAATTTTTATGATTTCCATTAAGACTATCACTAGTTTTTTAGACGATTTCCAGCTAAATGGATAATCAGTATGTCGATGGAAATACATTATCCCTGTGGAAAATGGTCCAGGACAATCATTCTTCTAGGACATATGTCCAGATTAGAAGAATGATTCGTGTATCACTATGTGGAGTGAGTAACTTATTCAGCATCATGTCTGATTACTCAGAAGGATTATGGATTCAAGAGATGATGTAGTTGATACTATCAGATGATATTGATATTGATGATGTTGCTCATGATTTGACCATGAGATATCCTGTGTGGCTATGATGATGCTACTAGTTGAATGGTATGTTTTTTCTCAAGACCATTTCCTTTAATACCTCCCTAGCTAGGAGGGAGTGTTGATATTATGGTATCTTCGGGAGGTATTAACCTCTACATGTTACCCTGACAAGACTAGAATATTCTAGGAAGCAAGAGAAACCCTAAAACTTTGGATAATAACCCTAGGAGACAAGTCGACTTAAGAGAATATTTATTATTGAGTTATTAGCCTCCAGAAGTAGAAGTTAGCCCAACTAGGTCACTTGGAGGACTATAAATAAGAGGGTGCTAGAACTCATTTGACACACTCACTCTCACAACTATAATACTAGTAGTGCACAAGTTTGGAGAGGAGCTGTAGCTGCAACTGCAACTGACATTTTGGTTCTGGTTTGGAAATGGTTTGAACTTTCTTCTTGGTACGCTAGCCCTAGAGAGAGGTACGCTACCTTGGTTGGCGATTGGTTCTAGGATTTTCTTCTAGAAATATTCTCTTTGTCACGATTAAGGTGCTCGGGGGTGGCATTTGTGCCTATGGTTGGGTGACAATATTGAGATATTGTCTATGATGAAACAAGCACATCTATTTTTCTAACATTATGTTCTTATAATATTTTAATTTCATGTCCCTATCGATGATACATATGGAACTAGATCCAAATGGTATGTATGTGACTATCCCAAGGTAGTGGGATATAATAACATTCCTTTTGTTAGTGTACAAAGGGTAATTCTAAATCATAACTAGAAGATAGACTATGAAATCTAGTGTTGAGATTTATGACATGGACAATATGGCTAGAAAGGAACCGATATATTTTTGATGAAAAGTAAAACCAATCCATTTAATTCAAGGGAGAATCATAAGGAATATCATAGAGACCATCTTCTATAAATTTTGGAACCAAGAGTATTGATGGGCATAGAAGAAGCAAGCTCAACCCAACATTTTAGGGAATTGATCTTATCGAGTTTATTAGATTCACTACATACCAATAATATATTATTACACCCCTCCCAATTGCATGGTTCCTCCCAAGTCCACCCTTCATCTAGTGTAACTTCTATGTTTCCTCAACCAATATATTTTTAATTTAAAGACCAATCCAATACAATTTATTCAAGGGAAAATAGTAATGCACATTATAGTCACAATCATCTTCTAAATCTTGGAAACAAGAGTATTTCATGAGCATCCAACAACAAGTTCAGTATAGCATTTTGGGATATTGATCTTACCACTCTATTACATTCACTACATGTCAATCGTATAACATTAATCCCATCCCTAATTGGATAGTTACCCCAAAATCCACCCTTCATCTAAGTTGAACTTCTATGCTAACTCAAAAAGTAATATGGGTTGTGTAGGTCTAGGTTGAACCTTATGGAATGAAGTAGGAAACATAATATAATGCATAGAACTTTGGCATGTCCAATGATAATGGAGCAATTATCATGTCTTTCCAAAATTGATTAGAAATTGTTCAATCTATGGGCACTTAAATTTTGATAATCTCCTTCAATTATCAAAATTTAGTCATACATTGGAGGTTATGTGCTCCTCATTAGGATAGCCTCTAACTACTTAAAGGATTTGACTTTTTCAAATTAAGTTCTATTCATTGACTAGGGAATTATGAAATTAGGAACACAGTGGTAGATGCATTGGATAATGCTCTCCTTTATGATATCCTCTAGATACTCAAAGGATTTATTCAGTTCTCAAATAAAAAAGGAGAAACCAGCTAAAAAAGAATTTATGGAAGTCACATAACCGAAGGCCTATGAAGAAATCTAAATTGTTGTATGAAAAATTACTACATGATTTGGATCCATAGGGAAAGAGAAGGCATATGAAGAAACCTAAATTGTTGTATGAACAATAATTACATGATTTGGATCCAGGAGAAGGAGGAGGCGTACTTGAACTATGATTACCAATAGAGTGTGATATAAAGTGGGGAAGTATGTCAAAATTGAAGAGGTATAAGGTTAAAATTATGATTATAATAATCTCACCACCGTGACCCTTTACATAATAATCATGATAGGGTTAAAGTTTATGTAATGTGGAATAGATTGTCATCATATTTAAGGAAAGGTATATGTGTCACATAGTCTACATCATGATTCTTAATGTAACATGAAGATTTTCTATAACTCGTTGAACAAAGACACTATGAAGAGGAAGAGACATGTTATAAAGGGTGTAACATTTTGAGAAAAATCAAATTTTGGATATCCTTTTTCCATTACTCTTAGATTAAGGAAGGGCACTACTAAGAGGAATAGACACATCATGAAGGACTTTATACCATTTCTCTATTACCACTACCATGGGTACATTATGTTATTACCACTACCATGGGTACATTATGTTAAGTCATGTCAATAATATCAATCAGAGTGTTATTGAAAAATACCATTACTTTGGAGGAGTTCTGTTTTTTTTTAATCTTTACATGACATAGTTTATGACATAGTTTATGTTGATTCAACCGTGACTGTTGATTTAACCAAAACATGTTACCATATGTTGATTCAACGATGGATTTTACCCAACCAGTAAGCACTCCTACATTCATATCCAAGTATATTATATAACTCCGAGAAGGATGACCAACGTGCAATTAGAACTTTCTCTTAAAGTGTTAAGACATAGCCATCTATAGCCTTCATAAGAAAAACAACTTTATATAGCATGTCCTCAACCATCCCATTTTTCTCTCCCTAGTAAATTTGCATTGTCTGATGGTTTTTGAAGGGATAAGTGGCTCATCTACAGATGACATGAGGAGCATATCAGCAGCAACACAAATCTCTGATTTCAATTTACAAGAACATCCTTTTCTTCTAAAATGCAAAGAAACAATTTAGCTCTGATTTCAATTTACAAGAGCTAAGAGGGAAAAGGACATCTCTTTTTCTCTTCTAAAATGACAGGTAGCAATTTTATTTGGTGACTCAAGGAGCAAGAATGAATGAACTTGTTAACAAATTTATCCTTGAGAGAAATCCTTTATAAATCCTTTATAAAGTCAAATTTTTTGGACATGAAATTCATTTTCAAGCATATTTAGTTATTTTACAGATTGGTTTTCTTAAAATTTGAGATAACAGACATAACACATAAATAATATTTTCTATTACACAATATTACATGTATATATATAGTTGGAATCAGATTCAATTATCTCCAAACATAGAGATAGATGTTGAAAAAATCTCTCAACAACCTCCTATAAATCTTCAACAAATTCAAACCAAATCCAAACCAATCTATTGTAAACATTATTCCAACAGGTTCAACAATATAAAATAAGAAACATTTCAATATAAAATAAGAAACATTTCAAGGTTTCAATTTTCACCCTCTGCCTACCTTGATTCGATTCTCAGCGTTTGTTTTCAGGCATCCATCAGAAGATATTTGATATTTGACAAGATAGAGGAAAAAAAAATTGCGGCATAGTGAAGCTGATGGATCGTACTCATAAAAACTGCAAATGTTACATTTTGTTTATCTATATGTCGATGAAGCACTTATGGATCATAACTAAAATACCACCTACGAAAATCCATTACACCAAGGAAAAGTACTTTTACCAAATATTTATTTTTTCCAATTTTCCAACAAGTTAATAGCTTGAATTTTTGTAAAACGAAACAATTTTGAATGAAATACAAACTTGGAAATATTTAAGCACAGACGACTGCTAAGCCAACTTACATGACATCCAGGAAAAAACATGGTGACTCCTCCTCCTTGTCTGATTGTTGCGTCTCACAGAGTTGCCACCTGAATTGCCATGCTGGCACCAATTCATCATCTCTGTCAACTTGTTGCGTCTCACAAAGTTGGTTCAGAACGCTCTCCTCTCTGTCAATTCTGCGAGACTGAAACTCCTGCGATGGTTGTTTCTTCCTCTACTTAAAACAAATTATCTGTTGAGACATTAAATGTAATGAAGTTTCTGTTACATCGTATGTAGGAGGATCATCCCACGCGTAACCAGGGGTGTTGAGTGTGTCGTTAGAACGCCAAACACGTCGCCCAATTAATGACCAACGCCGGATACCTGGTAATTAGAAGAATCACCCAATTAATGACCAACTAACAAACTTTGTGTTAAAAGTATGACATTCTATATCTAATCCTCTTAGTTCGAGACTCACTGTCAATGTTTGGGCTACCAAATTGGGAGAATCGCCTACTAAATGCGCAACCAACCAACTCAACGATAAAACTATAGGATTCTATAACAAACCCACCCTTTTTAGCTGTCATACTCATTGTTGAAAAGGAGTTAAGACAAATCGGTAAGTGTTAGATAGATACACACAAGTTTAATGTTGAACAGAATAAACAACACAATTATGTGGAAAATAACATAAATAAATAAGAACAAATTAGTAATGAAATTTATATATATATATATATATGAATATGAATATGGGAACAGATTAAAAAATAAAAATAAGTAATGAAATTGTCATGTACATATATTTATATGAATGAATATATATGAATGAGAATATGAGAAAATGCTTTTCAACATCATTCTTTTTAGGTTATTGTTTAAAGAATAATACAAGGTTTTGTTACAACTCATAAAAGGTATTGTTTATACCTTTTGTGAACTCACAAAAGGTATGGTTTAAGTTTCTTCTCTTATCCAGCCAAGCAAGTTGAAGCTAATAATAAGTTGATATGCGAAACATAAATTTCAATGCTCAATGGAATTATAATCAGCTATTTCATCAAAGAACTCTACAAGTTTATGTCAAATACATAATAGACAATCATTTCAGGCCGACATCACCAACCCATTCAAGAGGACATGGGTTTTAGTCTCGATCTCCCAAACTTAAATATTAAAATGCCAAACAAAGTTACAACTCTTAAATACCTAAAAAAAATCTCTTAACAACAATCCAATGTCATTAATGAGGATTCACCATAAGCATGTGTACTACTCCCATTTCTTATACAAAGTCAAGTCTCTTGTATACCACTGAATAAACTTAACAACAATCCAATGCCATTAATGAGGATTCACCATAAGCATGTGTACTACTCCCATTTCTTATACAAAGTCAAGTCTCATGTATACCACTGAATAAACTTGACATCCAATGGCATTATAATATGGAACATTCTTCATGCATTAAATCTATGTCAATCTCACGAGCCTTATTGGCTTCAACAACCTTACACCAAGCTCTCTTAAGGTCCTAATTGGCTTGCAATCCTCCATATTGATGATTTTCAAAGTTATTTCTATTTTTTTTCTCTAACATATTGAAAATTTTAATCTTATTCCTATTCTATGGGAATTTAATCCCTAAGTAGTAACGAAAAACAAAAAGATCCCTCATCTCAATCTTAGATAACAATTGAAACTTTGATGATTCAAATCTTCTTTTATCATCACTAAATAACATGATGTTATTGAAATACAATTTTATGATAAATATATGTTTATAATATAACATATTGAAAATTTTAATCTTATTCATATTCTATGGGAATTTAATCCCTAAGTAGTAACGAAAAACAAAAAGATCCCTCATCTCAATCTTAGAAAACAATTGAAACTTTGATGATTCAAATCTTCTTTTGTCATCACTAAATAACATGATGTCATTGAAATACAATTTTATGATAAATATATGTTTATAATATAGCTTAAAGTAGATATAATGATCTCCATATCTACTTTAAAATCCTTGCTCCAATATAAACCACGGAACTTCTACTTCTAGCACCTATTTTTTTAGTGATTGTTTCAATCCATGTAATAGATTTTTATAATCAACACATAAGGCCCTCTTTCTCATCAACCTATCAACCTTCTAATCTATGCCTTAGTGTATTTCTCATTCATGAAAAACCCGTCTCAACTTCTAGTATGACTAGAATATTATTGACCACAATAGCTTCCATCATGGTGCCACTAGCGGCGAACCCATGTTCCTCATGGCATCCAACTAAACCACAAATTGTGTCTAATCTTTAGTGTGTTAGTAAATCTTCCTTAGTAGAAATTTTTTGGCTATCTCCAACCAATTATTATGTATACAAAGGTTACTCTAGATTATCTGCCCTAGTTAGAAAATTGTTACCATTGACTCTACCCTCAATGCACATGCCAGTAAAAGTTACCAATATTAACTATGTTAGTGTTTACTTCACTAATAAACTTGGAACAACTTACTATTTTAATGTCCACAGATTTTTTTTAATACTCATACCAACTTTAATGTAACTTCCATCTTAATGCAAATCTTATATATCGACTTGTAACAATATGTAATTTATGATAGTTTTGATCATTAGTAGGATCAAGATTTCTAACAATTGTCTTTATAGTTCTAAGACACAATGATTCGCAATATTTCTTTGATGTTGATCATTCTTTGTATTTCATTTCCTTGTACTAAGCATCGATGTACAATTGATCCAACATCTCGTGTTGATCTAGTTTATCTTATTTTGGCTCTATTATCTCTTAAATGTTTTTCTCTTCTCTATTTATGCAAATTCCTCACACATAACATACTTAAGTACATCCAAAAGGGTTGGATACAATGGGTAAGAGAAAGTATTTTTTCATGACTGGGTAAGGTTCCATTCTTATTAGGGATTTTCCTCAAGTGATGCAGGAGCATCACCAACAAAGCACGAGTGAAGGACAACAAGGCGCACTAGTGCTCATTTTGAATAATTTTAAATTTTAAAGAAGGTGTATCACGTAAATATTTTGAAGGGATTGTCATTAAAGAACATCTTTAATGTTTTGAGGCCGATGATCTCATAAGGATCATTGGAGAATGTATTTTCTTTTAATGAAGCTGAGTGCACTACAGATTCAATGTGTTCCTTATTTGTCTGTCACAAATATTTATTGTAATAAATTCTAAGTAGTTGATAGCTTTTAATTCGATAGGATAGCTCTAGAGTAGTTGGAGGGAAGAGTTCAAAGGTGATGTAGGAGCATCACCAACATCAAGCGAGCCAGCGCGGAGACACTGGACAGCTGGACAAGCGCCGACAAAAATTTTGAAATTTCCTTGAAGTTGTTGTGCTAACCTTAAATGTGATAATTAAATGAAGGCTCACTTGTGTAATGTAAATAGACCTTGAGTGGATTGCTCTCGTCCTTAGTAGGTAGAATGCATTTAAAGTAGTTAATGTAAAGTAGATAGAATTTAATTCTAGATTAGACCGTTTCTAGAGCGCAAGAGGGAAACATGATATAGACACCCTCATTGTGTATTGTAAGATTATTATGAGCATTGAAGCATTGGAGCAAGAGCATGCAGAGAGCTATGTAAGAACACCCATGTACAAATATTTGGATTAATAGAAAGAGGTTGATTCAAATTCATGGTTTTTGTGTTTGTTCTCTGTGTATGGATGCTGAATGAAATGCTCATGAATGTTTGCTTCCTATTATACATTTGCTTTGTGTGTTGTGTATATGATTTCATGTTTAAGTTTGAAGTCTGAGAGGATGAAAGAATGAGTTTCAATTGTTTCTCTATCTGAGTAAGAATTCCTGCAAGGAGTGCAGTTGAAGTGTCCACAAGGAGTGCGTCGACAAGGATTCAGGGTTGCGTCTCTGAAGCTCAGATAGTTTTACTTTTGTTCTCATTTCCTCAAAGTGCAGTTGGGCACAGGAGATGTGCAAGGAGTGCGCAGGCCAAGCTAAGCCTCAGAGTTGCGAATCTGAGCAGAGCGTTGATAGACTACTGTTGCAGGTGTGCGCAGAGTCAAAAGGATTCGAACACTTAGACGTGTTTGAAGGTTGCCGCAAGGAGTGTGTGCAAGGGTCTTTTATAAAAGCTCAGGAAGAATAAGGCCTTCGGAGTTGTTGAAGGACAGCGCAGAAAAGTTGTGCCTTGAAGGTTTAAACAAACATCGTAAGTTCACGCTACAGGTGGATGAGTTCTAGGATGAAAGGAAAGATCCTGTGAGCACGCAAACCTTTCGACCTACGGGTGTGGGGAGCGGCGTGTCTGTCAAGTGGTATCAGAGCTCAGAAAGGTTCTTTACTTTCTGTAGTAGAGAAGAAAGAGAATTCGCTATACCTCCAAGGAGAGATAGACAATTACCCGATCCAGAGGATAGGGAAATGCCGAGAAGAAGAGCCAGGCAGATGACTGATCCAGTTATGGAGAGACAAATGCGTGATCTACAAGCTAGACTCGAAGACATGGAGACAACACAAAGATGTACAGTCAGTGCTGGGGATCTCAGTGATTCCGAGAGTGAGATTGAGGCTGAACGTGAAGAAGAAGTTACAGCTGAAGATGCATCAAACAAGCGTTTGATCAGTTGGAAGGATGGGTGCAAGAGCGAAAATGGACATTCCAGTTTATGAGGGAAACTTGGATGCAGAGGAGCTTCTAGACTGGATTAGAGCTCTAGACACATACTTTGA
Organism: Picea mariana; assembly: GCA_032191745.1. Lineage (NCBI taxonomy): Eukaryota > Viridiplantae > Streptophyta > Pinopsida > Pinales > Pinaceae > Picea > Picea mariana. The sequence goes on along the minus strand of JASDQU010104306.1, from coordinate 123,801 downwards.
CTATGAAGATGTCGAAGAAGACAAGAAAGTCAAGCATGTTGTCACAAGATTGAAGGGACATGCAACATTGTGGTGGGATGAACTACAAGCTGACAGACACTGCAAGGGAAAGCAGAAGATCAAGAGCTGGGATAGGATGATCGTGAAGTTGAAGGTGAAATTCATCCCCAGGGACTATCAAATTACTCTGTTCAGGAGAATGCAGAACCTGAGACAAAAGATGATGACAGTAAAAGAATACACTAAGGAATTCTATAAATTGAACATCAGGGCAGGTCATCGGGAGAGCGATGATGAAAAAGTTTCCAGATACATGAATGGCCTGAGATACGATATCCAAGATAAGATGAGCATGGTAACCATATGAACGGTGGAAGATGCTTATCAGGTGGCTCTGAAAGCAAAAGAAAAGCTGAGCTGAAAGCAGAGTCAGAGGGGCCGAGGCAGAAGTCATCCTAGAGGCAAATCGTTTGCCCAGGACAAATATCAGAAGCCCAAGTAAGACTGGAAGAAACCTCAGACTCAAACTGAGAGAGGTAGAAGTTCACAGTGAGGCCAATATGTTGAATAGAGAGGACAACATACTAAGCAGAGAGGATATTATGTTGACAACAATACTTTTCCTTGTATTAGAGGTAGAGGAAGAGGAAGAGGTGGAGTCATTACATGCTTCACATGTGGAAAGA